>JACAXG010000165.1:58478-269404 GCA_018881555.1 Amblyornis subalaris | reverse complement strand
TAAGTATGCTTTATAAAAGTAGAAATGTATTTTTAACAAGTAAAAACATGTTTTATGTAAAAAATAATAGTGATCAGTAAAAGAGTTAAGAATTTTGAGCTTAGCAAAAAAACATATATAATAGAGTCTCTTAGAAAGTTAAAATGTAACAATATAAGCCTGTACAACGGGGCCTTAATAGCAATATGATGATTGGTTAAAAAATACGCATTGCGGTAAAATCATACAGTAATCATTGGTACAAATGTGTTAGCAAGCTTTGTGACATTTGCTTATTGGCTTAAAAAAACTATATAACGCCTTGTAGAAAAAAGTAGAGGAGCTACCTCGGCTGCTGCTAACAGGGGCATCTGTGCCTACTGCAGCTGCTATTACTACTATTGTTACTGTAACTGCTGCTGCCTTTGATATTAGAGATGTTGTTCGCACCTCTCTCCTGTCTCACTCTTCAATAAACATGAGACTGATTCAGCAATAAATCACCTTCGTGACATCTCTCAGTCATCCTAACTTGCCTGTAATCCCAGCAAGTGGTGTCCCCGCTGTGTGAGGAGGGACAGAAGAAGAGGAGAGACAGAAGAAGACTGTCGATTGTCGGGATGCCCCAGAGAACGATTTTAAGTGCAGTTACATGAAACCAGATTCCGCGGACTAGAGGCACCTGAAACGAAGGTGGATCGGATTTCTACTCGCTGCTGAAAGGAAGCAGAACACCCGAGCCTGCTGGACGAGCCCAGAGAGAGTCCATAAAGGAGCACCTGTTGGAGGAGTACAGGTGAGCTCTGTGGAACATGGGACAGGAAATGTCCCGGGAACATAGAGATGTCTATGACCGTTTAAAATCACTGATATGGTCAAACTCTCGTGCCGTGCCCAGTTCAGAGCTTAAAGATCTTCTCTGCTGGGTACAGAAAAATTTTGCTGATGTGGAACCCGCATCCGCTTTTACCTTGTCTCTGTGGGAATCGGTTGGAGTTAAGCTCTATGACGCGATCACTCGCCGCGATTTTTCGGCTGCTAAGTTGCTTCCGGCATCTCGGGTGCTTATTGAGATCTTTAGATCACAGTCTCATCCCACCGCGCCCTCACTGCCTCCCTCAGATTTGCCGCAACCTCTGGCAGATCCCTCTGCCCCTCCGCTGTTACCACCACCGCGCCCTCCACCGTGCCCCTCGCGCCCCCCGCCTTTAATACCTTTAACAGATCGGGTAGCAGAGAGGCGCAAAGTGATTAAGGAGGAGGATTTCGATATGTTGCACGACAAAATGGGACATGATGAAATCAAAGATTTACGGAAAGCTATAAAGGAGAATGGACTGAGTTCACCATATTTTAAACAATTACTGAAAGGCATGTATGCTACTTTTGATCTAACACCGTTCGATTGCCATTATGTCTCACATATGATCTTAACAGACACACAGTATCTCATGTGGGAATCTAAATGGCGAAGGCATCTTAATAAAGTTTTAGAGAGCTATGCTGGTGGTCCTAATGCTGCGCTCACAATCGCTCAGTTGGCTGGCGACCCGCCTTATGACCGAGCAGAGGACCAAGCAGCTGATTTACCCAGAGCCGTGCTTGGTGACATTAAGGAGGCAGCTCGTAAAGCTCTCTTGCAAATCCAACCGGCAGGGACCCCTGAGGGTCTTTACACACAAATACGCCAGGGGGTTTCGGAGCCCTACACCACCTTTATTGATTGCTTAACCCAAGCGATCCAGAGACAATGCGCAGACGATATTGCCCGTCCGCTTTTGCTCCATAACCTTGCTTTTGCCAATGCYAACGATGATTGCAAGCGAGTCATCAGAGCTTTACCTGAGCTTTACCTGACCCAGAGCCTACTCTACTTCAGATGGTAGAGGCTTGCAGCAAACTTGGCACTCTGCAACACATTGCCACAATACAAGCAGGTACCTTGGGGGAGAGACTTGAGAGTGCTTTAACAAAAGCCTTCTCTGCTTTTAATCTAAACAGTACTAAGGCAGTGATACAGACCGAGGTTGTCAATAGAGCCTGTTACCGATGTGGAAAACCTGGACACATAATAAAAAACTGCCCAGAATCCACAGAAAATACTAAGCTACCTAATCGCTGCCCCAGATGTAAAAAAGGAAGGCATTTTGCAAACCAGTGTCACTCTAAATTTGATGCTGATGGAAATCCCCTGCCCCAGTCGGGAAACTGGAAGGGCAGCGTGCGCCACCGCCTGACAAAACAAGTAGTGGCAACACACCAAAAAGGGCCCGACGCATTTGGAGGCCTTCACCAGACACTGTCAGCAGGATCGTCCAACATCTCCCCTGATTATTGCCCCCTGGGTCCTATTGCGACTTGGCAGCTTCCAAATTAACATTTTTTACGCATGAATTTCATTATACAATATCYACAGGAGTCACTGGAACATCTGAAGAGAGGCAAGAATTTTTAATCATGGGGAAAGATGCTTATTCTCTAACAGGCCTCATCGTTTATCCAATCATTGTTGCAGGTAATTATCAGGAGGAATTGACAGTTTTAGCTCGAGCTACACAACACCCATTGGTGGTTCCTGCAGGRACAAAGATTGCCACAGCAGTTGCAGTACCAACCACAACTACACACCAGGCCATAAAAATGGAATGTCAACAACGTCTGCGTTCAATGACAAATCCTGCTGCATCACCTGAAGTTTATTGGACCAAACTCATTGGCCGTGATTGACCACAGCAAACCTTCAGCCTACACATAACAAGACAATTAGGATCACAGGTCTGCTAGACACAGGTGCAGATGTCACGATCATCTCTCACTCGCTTTGGCCAAGTGATTGGAGGCTAGTCATACCTTCAGATTCCCTTACAGGTATTGGTGGAGTTACAGTGTGCTTGCAGAGTGAATTTGTGATTACAGTCAAAGACCATGAAGGGAAAACAGTGATCATTTGTCCCTTCGTTGTGAGAAAGTCCCTCACAGTTTGGGGAAGAGACTTGCTATCTCAGTGGGGAGCAAGGTTAGAAGTGGATTTTTAGCGGGGCCACTACAGCACTCACCACTCCAAAGCTGTCATGGAAATCCAACGATCCTGTTTGGGTGGCACAGTGGCCCCTAGAAGAAAAGAAATTGAGTGCCCTCAAAGAACTGGTAGCTGAACAAGTGCAAAAAGGCCACATTAAACCAACAAACAGTCCCTGGAATTCACCTGTATTTGTCATTCACAAAAAAACTTTTGACTCCTGGAGATTGCTTCATGATCTCAGAAGAATTAATGAAGTAGTTGAAGATACGGGACCTCTCCAGCCTGGACTTCCTTCCCTCTCGATGATTCCAAGAGACTGGCCCCTTGTCATCATTGATCTAAAAGATTATTTCTTCAGCATTCCGCTTCATCGAAAAGACGCTCCACAGTTTGCATTTTCAGTCCCTAGTGTCAACAGACAAGAACCCCTGCAAAGGTACCACTGGGTAGTCCTCCCACAGGGAATGAAAAATTCACCCACAATTTGCCAATGGTTCGTGGCACAAGCCTTGTYTCCAGCTCGGAAGAAAAATCCACAGGCAAAGATTCTCCATTACATGGATGATCTACTCATTACAGCACCAACACAGAAAGAAATGGAAATGGCTCGTGACAGTGTTATCACAGAAGTTCAAAATGCTGGACTGCAAATTTCTACATCCAAAATACAAGAAATCTCACCTTGGAAGTACTTAGGACAGAAGATGACAGAGCAATCAATTAGACCACAGAAAATACAACTTCGAGCTAATGTCAACACTTTACAAGAATTACAGCAGCTTTTAGGAGAAATCAATTGGATTAGACCTACGCTAGGAATTTCCAATGAAGAACTTGCACCACTTGATAACCTGCTGAAAGGAGACTGTGACATCAATTCTCCAAGGACAATCACATCTGAAGCTCAGAAAACCCTTGAAGAAGTTACTACAGCCCTTCAACAAAGACAAGCACATCGTTATATCCCAGAAAAGTCCTTTTGTCTTGCAGTGTTAGGAGAAAAAGCGCAACTTTATGGTCTCATATTTCAGTGGGACACTTCTCAAAAGGACCTTTTGTTGATAATAGAATGGATTTTTCTACCCTACAGGTCTCCAAAAACAATCCTTACGACGCTAGAAATTACATCCACAATCATAATCAAGGCCAGAACAAGATTGCTGGCCATGGCAGGCCAAGATTTTGCAGTGATTTACCTACCCTTGAAAAAAGCGTACTTTGATTGGGCATTCCAAAATTCAGAAGACTTACAAATTGCACTGTTAAATTACTCGGGTGTTTGTTCTATTCACTTTCCAAGTCAAAAATTGTTACAAGCAAAATTAACTTTTAGAGAAAAACCTTTGTTAAGTGAAGTGCCTTTAGATGCAGTGACATTATTTACTGATGGTTCAGGGAAAACACACAAGTCAGTGATAGCATGGCAAAACCAAAAAACTAAAGAATGGGAATCAGATATCCAAACAGTACAAGGTTCTCCTCAGATCGTTGAGTTAGCAGCAGTTGTTAGAGCATTTCAGCTTTTTCAGGAACCTTTCAATTTAATTACAGATTCAGCTTATGTTGCCAAGGTTGTTGAGAGAATTGAAGGTTCAGTTTTAAAAGATGTTAGCAATTACAATTTGAACCGTTACCTCACATGTCTTTATCAAATTTTGCAAACCAGAACTAATCAATATTTTATTTCCCACATTAGGGCTCATTCTTCGCTTCCAGGATTTTTGGCAGAAGGAAACGCGAGAGCAGATAATCTAACAATGGTTATTACAAACACCCTGCCCAATATATTTGAACAGGCATAACTTAGCCATGCCTTTTTCATCAAAATGCAGAAGCCCTTGTGCAAATGTTTCGCATTTCCAAAGATCAGGCAAGAGCAATTGTAAATGCCTGCCCTGATTGTCAACTGGTGCAGCCCCCGGTTTCTACAGGAGCAGTTAACCCACGAGGGTTGCAGAGTTTACAATTATGGCAAACAGATATCACTAAATACCCATCTTTTGGAAAATTAAAAAATATCCATGTGTCGGTGGACACTTTTTCAGGCACAGTTTTTGCTTCTGTACACGCAGGAGAAACAGCCACTCATGTTTGTCAACATTTTTTGCAAGCATTCGCCTCATTAGGCGTTCCCCAAGAAATAAAAACAGACAATGGTCCCCTGTACACAGCTCAAAAGTTGGCCACATTTCTAATGGATTGGGGTGTTCACCACACTTTTGGTATTCCCTACTCTACCACGAGTCAAGCCATTATCGGAAGAAGACATTACACTTTGAAACACATCCTAGATCAACAGAGAGGGGGAGCAGGGCAAGCAATACCACAGATGCATTTAAGTAAAGCTTTATATGTATATAATTTTTTAAACAGTTCCTTTGCAGAGCCAAACCCACCAATTTTTAGGCATTTTTCCAATAGTACTCAAGCAAAATTAAAAGAGAATCCTCCAGTTTTAATTAGAAACCCTGAAACAGGACAAATCGAAGGTCCATATCCTCTAATAACATGGGGAAAAGGGTATGCTTGTGTCTCTACAGGTGCAGGACCTAAGTGGGTTCCAGCAAAGAACGTGAAACCATACCACATAAGACAACAAGAGCCTGATGAGCACACAAAGTGAAAGGCCCGCTCAACCTTCCACTGCCAATCAGCCTTCCACAACCACCCCTGAGTCTCCTATCTGTGTTGACACCCAAGAACAACCTACAACTGCAGAACCTCAAAAAAGACCAAGAGGAAGACCTAAAGGAAGCAAAAACAAGAACCCTTCTAAAACATCTCAGAAAAAAGTAGAACCCACCAGTGAAAAGCGACCTAGAGGCAGGCCCAGAAAGTGGCTGCTACGTAACTAAGCCACGAGTTTTGCAGAGACTGTAGTTCATGTATCAAAGGGAGTTAAAACGGGAAAGATGAAAAATTGAGTATGATGTTATGCTTATGCCTTTTTGCCTTGCTTGCTTTTAGTGATGCAGGTATGTTTGTTGACCAACCTAAAACAAATGTTTGGGTGACTTTAGCTAATGCATCAGGTCTAGATACCATATGTCTGTCGACCACAATCCCAGGGAAACCATTCTCAACTTGCTTAGTTGGAATGCCAGTAGATGCTTGGCCAATACCGGAAAAACTTAAGGCAACACAAGGTACTCTCGCTAGGTCAAACCAGCGGGATCTTTGTACTCCAGTAGACAAGTGGGATTGGTGGACTTCTCACCTTCCCAAGGCATCCTTTGAACCAGAAGAATTAGAGCTTCTTGGTTAGGTGAAAGTGGATTTCTGTGTCAAGTTCAACTATATGGGAAAAGATCAGTCAGTAGTCAAGGATGTTTCTCCACATCACCCTGTCTTTAAAAATCAGACATTTTGATGTAACTACACTTCTTTAACTCCATCTGTATCTAGCATAGTTCCCTTTTCATTACCACAGGGAATGTTCTTTATTTGTGGAGACAGAGCTTGGTCTGCTATCCGATCGCACATCAAAGGCGGACCATGTAGCTTGGGAAAGCTTACTTTATTCACACCTAGTATCAAAATAATTAACCAAATGAGACGCAGAGGAAAAAGATCATTTGTCCATCAATATGGACCAGAGTGCACTGATGATTTTAATCCTTGGGGTTTTGGGAAAAGATTTACTGCATCATCGTTTCTGCCCCAAGTAGCTTCTGGACAAGCATTAAAACAATTAGATCGGTTGGGGTGTTGGCTGAGTAAACAAACCAACACTACCTCCCTTGCATTGAGTGATTTGCTAGCAGATGTTAAAGATACAGGACATGCCACCTTACAAAACAGAGCTGCGATTGACTATCTTTTCTTGGCCCATGGACACGGCTGTAAAGATTTTGATGGAATGTGTTGCATGAATTTATCCGATCACTCAGAGTCCATTCATAAAAACATCCAACAGTTAAGGGAAGGCGTGTCCAAAATCAGAGTTGATGATGGAACTTGGTCAGATGATCTGTTTGATGGATGGAGTTTAGCATCCTGGTTAAAACAGCTTTTGAAAATAAGTCTATATGTATTACTCGTTATTATCGTTGTATTAGTAACGGCGCCTTGCCTACTTCAATGCATGCAACAAATGGTTGACAAAGCTGTCAAGGGAATTTTTGTGGTTCAACAGAGAGGGGGAGATGTGGGAAATGAAGTTTCAGAGACCTTGCAGGTGCAGACAGAGTACATAAACAGCATTGTGCTTGAACAGATAGAAATGGATACATGTTTCGATCTGAAGCCTTGGCGAAGCCTGCCTGAGTTACAACAGTGAGCTTTTTACAGTTTAAAGCAAAAACGTAGTTTTGTACTTTTTAAGTAAGTATGCTTTATAAAAGTAGAAATGTATTTTTAACAAGTAAAAACATGTTTTATGTAAAAAATAATAGTGATCAGTAAAAGAGTTAAGAATTTTGAGCTTAGCAAAAAAACATATATAATAGAGTCTCTTAGAAAGTTAAAATGTAACAATATAAGCCTGTACAACGGGGCCTTAATAGCAATATGATGATTGGTTAAAAAATACGCATTGCGGTAAAATCATACAGTAATCATTGGTACAAATGTGTTAGCAAGCTTTGTGACATTTGCTTATTGGCTTAAAAAAACTATATAACGCCTTGTAGAAAAAAGTAGAGGAGCTACCTCGGCTGCTGCTAACAGGGGCATCTGTGCCTACTGCAGCTGCTATTACTACTATTGTTACTGTAACTGCTGCTGCCTTTGATATTAGAGATGTTGTTCGCACCTCTCTCCTGTCTCACCCTTCAATAAACATGAGACTGATTCAGCAACAAATCATCTTCGTGACATCTCTCAGTCATCCCTGTAATCCTGGCACTCCCCTCCCCTCCCCTCCCCTCCCCTTCCCTCCCCATTGCATCCTTGATCCAGATCAGCCACATCTCCTGCCTGATGTTCCAGAGTTCCATTCCCTTCAGCAATGACCAAACACAGTCTGTCACTAGAGAGTGTTAAGCTGGAAAGGCTCTGTTTCAACTAGCATAGTGCAACGTATGCAACCTGAGTTAGAAGCTCCACAAAACCCACTTCTCCATTTGCTGACCTGAGACAGAAATACAGATTCTGTTTCCATCTACCTTTAATTTCCATAGACCTACACCCGAAAAGTCATAATGACTGTTGTAAGTCTGATTCTAACCTTTGAGTGCTTTGAGTTGCATTTTTCCAGTTAACGAGTAGAAAATTCATCAAGCTTTTCATACACTTCAAGTTGGTCCACCAGGCTCACAGAGGACCTCAGTCTGGGACACTGGCTCTGCATGAAGAAGCCTTCCCTTTCACTTATTCAGTGCATTGACTTTTTGCTTCCCTGCAAGCCTCTTGGAAAGTGTTAAGAGTGAAAAGCAAAACACTAAAGGGACAGGTCATGAGTGACTGTATTTCAATTTCCCACTGTTGTCAGTGGAGTGGGCAGCAGGTGTTTTACAATATGGTTTCTTTGGTAGAATATTTACTTTATTTTCATTATCAGACTTTAGCAATCCAACCTTTAAACGTGTAATTTTAATGTTGACTTCAGGCTTAATTCTCCAAAACACACTCAGCAAAAGGTTTATTAGTTTTCAAAGGGACTGTGAATTTCCACGGCACAATTCACAGGAAGATGCCTGTCAGAACATGTTCCTGGTCTGTTTATACTGTAAGGTTTATGCTGGCAAAGTGCTGCTGGGGTGGCTAAACCAGCCAAATCCTGTGCAGTTTTATAAGCCATATGGTATGAAAGAGCTAAAGGCAGTTTTAGGAGTTAGCTCTTATTATATATATATATATATATATATATGTATACATATTTATCTTACTTATGTTGATATATCTACACCTATTCCAGGAGCAAGTTATGAATTGATTTCCATGATTTGGTATTATATTTCTCAGTGTATCTTGCTCCAGCCATTATAGAAATTATTTTTAAATAATTATTAAAAATTCAGTTTGCCTTCTAAGTGGTTTACCTTAGACTGGGGAAGAAAGAACCACCCACAGGACACCTGATACTCTGAGAAGCATACCACTTATGTATCTATAATTAGAAAATGTATAAATTGTAGTTCTATTAAATCATCAAAAATTTAAATTAAAAAATAGTGAAAAGTGTTTTACTACCGTGCTACATTTTGAAATAATCCAAAATTTCTTTGCCTTTCAGATTGAAACATTGTATGTAAAATTACTGCATCACCTACAATTCTTTAAAAAGTCACACAGTGTTTCTACCTATTTAATTCTTTTATCCCTTGCATAACGATCAAAAATGAGACACAAACTCAATGCACAAAAAAATAAAGCTATATATCTCACTTGGAAATCAGGTTTGAAAATAAGATCATGCAAAACTGAAATCCTGTTTTATGCAGCAAAACAGAAATCCTCTTTTGGAAATACAATTTCTAGCAAAAACTAATTTTTGCATTTCCTAAGTTGTTACTTGCCAACTGAGACAACAAGCTACATAGCCAGCATAACTTGCTTTCACCTGTCTTGCAGTACTGATGCACCCACCACCACTTGGAGCAGCCTTCTTCCAGCATTATGAAACATACCTGTGGCTCCACATATGAGAACCTTCTTCCAGTTCTCTTCTCCTCTTTCTTTGCTGCCTGGGGTTTTGATTTTTCTTTCTCTTTTGCCTTTTCCATTCTCTCAAGTTCTTCCACATAGGCATCATAGATGTCCCACTGAGAGACAGATAGATGCAGGATTTATCAGGACCTGATCACACTCCTGAGAACAGCCATCTACACCATTACAAAAATATGATAGTCATCACAACAGTGACACTGCTGCTGGAACTGGCTGAACATCTGTTTTCTTCCACAAAAAGTGAAGGGTTGAGGTCCAGGATTTTTAAAGCATGATGGGGCATGTTTTATTTTAAGAACACGTTATTGCATTCTTAACAATTTCCTTCTTCCAACACTCTACTTGCTGCTTTGACTCTGTATCTTATTTTTAGAGGACTTTGTGTTTGGCTAATTTACCAGTGTTTAACAGGAAACATGCATTAAACATTTGCTTTATGACATTTCTCATGCAGTGTTGGAAAATTAAATTGTAGTTGCTTAACACAATTTAAATTTGGACTCCGACTCTGCAGCATATGATCAAATGGAAACTGAGAGCAGTTCTACATCTTCTGCTATGCCACATGCCACAAATGTCTTACTCGAGTAGATCCAAAAGTAATTTCTCTTAAGAATTATTCATTAGCATTGAAGTGCTAGTACTGTATCTGACACAGGTACAATACTTTTAGGACAAAAGGCAATCTGACACATCAGCTTAGGACATGGAGTATGATTCAAATACAGAATACAGACTAAAACATTGGAATAAAGGTAGCAGAACCCTTTAGTAAAAAACCTGTATTGTGTTGTAAATTTGCAGGCAGAAATGAGATGGAAAGGTGCTCCAAACATCAGAGAAATGACAAAGACAACGAGACAAGTATGAGAAGGAGTAAAACAGAAAAGCTGGGAATAGCAAATTGTGAGCATAAGAAAGAACATGAAGGAAAAAAGTTTACATAAAAACACTATTTCAGATCCACTGAAAATTTCAACAATATAAAAATAAATCAATGGAACACTTTTCCTCTTAGCTTTCAAACATTTAATGCAAAATCTTAGTCACAGCCTAATTATCTTAAACATCCCTGTTCCAAGTCTCAGGACATCTCACTGTCAAGAAAAAATGGAAGAAAACTTCGTCTGGAGGGAGGGGAGATCTCAGGCCAATTACTCTGTAATTTCAGGTTCAGGAATAGAATGGATTACAGTTTTTAACCTGACAAACACACCTTCACTACCCTTCCTATCACTTTCCTGTGATTTTTTAAGTTGCTGCCATTACCTTATAGTTTCTCCTGGGTGTTCCTCTGCTACATTGGTAACAAAACAATGCTTTCAATACCATTTTGATACACTGATTTGAAACAATATTTGTATCTGGTACAAACACAATTACATTTTGCAAATATCTGAGAATTAATCAGCTGAATTGGCTGGATTCCCTTTCCAATGAAAGCTGTAACATATTTCATGTGTTAAAATTCTTCCAAAATATTTTTTTTTACATTTTTTAAGGGCTGTAGAAAATGCTATACAGTTTTTCATTATGAAGAGGTAGGCACATTCCCAGTAAAACAGAGCTAAGCCTCTTGCAACAGGTCTTCCACATTCCTTATGCTGCAGTTCTCGTTTGGTTCAGGTTCAGGCTTTAGAAACCTGCTTTCGCATACAGCTAAACTTAGACAAAGTAAAAACCCAACTGCTGCATATGCCAAATTCTTAACAATACTCCAAAAGAGAGTTATGTCCCTAGAGGACATAGTACTCTGCAAGCTGCAGCCCACCTCTTGCTGAGTCCAAAACTATTCCCATCCTGTGGTTTCCCCATTTCCACTCATTTAAGACTCTCTAAAGCAGACTGGCCAGGGTGGCTGACAAACCAATTAAAAGCAGCTAAACCGAGACACTTAACCTTAAAAACATAAACCATGAGCAAGTTCACCCATTAAGGCAGAAAAGAGGGCCATACTAGTTTGTTCTCAGATTCAAACCAGAGATCAAAGTCACAGTAAAGGAATTCATCCCACTGCAAGGAATGCAAACCCAATAATGTGGTTTTAACTTTCTCACACGTCAATTTCCAAAGTGTATTCTAAAACAACTTTAAAGATAAAAAGGAGATAGACGGACAGATGGATAGATGGACAGAGAAATAGATAGATAGATAGATAGATAGATAAATAGATAGATAGATAGATGGACAGATAGATAGATCCATAGATAGACAGACAAACAGACAGACAGATACATAGATAGATACATAGCTAGATAGACAGATAGATAGATACCTGGTGAACAGTGGCTGAGAAAGTTTGAAAAGGTGCAGGATCCGTTTGACATCCTCTTTCCTGAAAAAAGAAAAAGCATGAAGAAGCATAATCTCAGCATTAAGACCCTTTCAAGTGACATACCCCAGCTGTGGGAACAGTCTGCATGAATAACTTGGTATCCAAATGACTCCTAGAGCACTGCACAACACTATTGGTCATCATGCAACTACAAACAGATTTTCTTGTAGACCAAAAGAATGTTCACAAGAACTTTTGATTTTTTCCCATGTACTTTAAATATTTCAGTATTTCATTTTGAAGCAGTTCAGATGGTATGTTACACCTTTACCATTTGGAATGTTCTGCTACCAATTACAGCATCAGTTATGACATCCTACCAAATTTGAAAAGTTTTGTCCTATATATTAAAAAGCAAATTGGACACAACAGTCAGAACAAGAGTTGAATAGAATATTTTTAAACAATTCATCTGATGCTACTGAAATAATATATTTTCCATCCTTATATCAACATTCTGAAATAAATTAATATATCTCAGTGAAACTTTCCTTTAATAGAATAGCATCTTCTTTCAAAAAACTGTTGTGTCAGAACATTTTTAAGAAGCTGCCTGTAGTATTTCACTGACCATTGAAATGAAGAAGTCTCAGAGGTGGAAACTGCACATCCTGTGCAGCACATAGCAATACTCTGCAGCTATTTAAAAGGTCTGTATTCTGCTTTCAAAGGCAGAATCACACAGAGACACACAAGCCTTTCCCAATAAAATCAGTGGGAAGAGGATATGCAGATCTGGGAACAAAGAAATAACAAAATCCATGGCCTCCACAGGGATTTTTGAAATATGCAGAATCTTAGCTCAAACTTCAGAGCAAGCACCCCACTGTTGGATAAACTCTCCTGAGATCTTCTGTCTCTACTAGTGGGCAGAAATGGTATTCCTTGTAGGAGACAGTAGCTCCAGCAGCACAGTAACTCATTTATCTCTCCGAGTCCATCAGATGTAAAGGCATCTAACTTTAGGTGTAATGGCTGCAAGAAGACAGACAAGCTCTTTGGGGAAGACATATATACTCTGACTGTAGCAAGGAAAAGAGGAGAATTTTCTCTCTGCAATTTCTATACCTGATGCAGAAAGCTCCTTTTTGAGCACTCAGTTAGAAGCCCACCATCACCAGGATTGGTCAGTCAGAAGGGCTCATGAAGATATACTCACAGGGAATGGCTGTAGCTTCAGCAAAAAGCTCAGGGAAGGAACATAAGGGTTTGGGTCTGTACGGACTGCAAAGTGCAAGTACAGACTGGGAGGGAGAGGTACCATGCAGCAGAAGTAAAGATTCATCGTACATGGGTTTGTTACTCTAGCACTCATGCTTCAGACAAGCACAAACACATCGTTCTTTTAATATATGTGCACTTATATCCCTGCTCCATTTATAAGAATTGAAGTACAAGACCATAAAAGGACCCAGTGACAAAGAGAAATTGCTTTCACACATTCCAGGTCCTCAGCTACTACCCTAACCATTGCTCCATACTTTTCCATATGAGAAAATAGACACGAAAAATATTATATCCAAGTAGAGGCTTAAGGATTTATGGTAGCATCAAAACTTTTTGTAGCTTGTCCAAGACTCCATGAGGCAAGAAATTTTCTGTCACCATTTTCATCACACCAAATGTTTTACAATAGTACAACCACTATACTTTTTTTCCTGATAGTATCTACAGAGACCACAGGATATGACACAAACACAAATGATCTACATGCCCTCCCAAAGGAAAGACCTTCCAAGTCACTGAAGGAAATGGCAACATACCCGCAGAGGGTTGTGGTGTGTAGTTGAAGCTCTCTCAATGAAGTTGAACTGGTTTGCAAGCTTCTTCTCTGGTGCTTTTGGGGGAGGAGGCTCTTCTGGCTCTGTTGCCTCAGCTTCTTCAGCTGTTTCTATCTCCTCTGCCTCTGCCTCTCCCTCTCCCTCTCCCTCTCCTGCAGCCTGCAAGAAAATACAGCAGTAAGAGAACCAGATGTCTCTTTCCTTCTTTTCAGACTGCTGGATTTCTGCTTCCTAGTAAAGGAGACTGTAATTGAAGATTCAATATTTAGGATGCAATTTAGGGGACTTTCAGCACTCAGATAAAGAAGATTCTGAAATGGTACCTAAATTGGAATACAGAAATCCAGGAACTGAAATTGCTTTAAAACAAAACACGACATGAGAGAGATAATATAGCACAGCTGCCTTTGGTAAAATGGACTCAGGGACCAGAAGATTCTGTTAAAAGTCCCATTACCCTCTGTTTACATTTCCTTGCTAGACAGTGAGTTTCACCTGAATCTAGTCTGAATTTGATTCCAGGGTTCTGCCACTGTGTGGATAAGAAAAAACTTCTCACAGGCTACTCCATTCCTCTCAGCCAACTGTCTTTAAATCAGGCCACTATTTATTTCATTCAGTTATGCTTGCTGCTTTCACCTCTCCACATTTTGTTTTTCACCAATGGACATACTGTCCAAAAAGATTCCAGATCCCAGAAAATTACACTTTATTTTGATGTAACATCTGGATAAAGACAGATCTGGTGTGATCCCCTACACAGCTCCTTCAACTGAAAAATGGCAGCAGGACCCCAGCTGTCCAGCAGGACCTACAGGTTCTCACCTACAGCACAGACATCTCAGACATAAAAGAAACAATCACAAAAGGAAACCTATTTTACAGTAAAGCAATTTAAAATCTAGTACTAAAAACAAAATGGACAGCTCTCAACTGACTGTGGAGAATTACCTCAGTATCTTCTGTGGGTTCTTCATCTTTAATCTCTGTGTCTTCAGGTATCTCAGCAGAAGCCTCAACAGGAGGCTTTTCCTCCTCAACAGGAGCCTTTTCTGATGACAGAAAGGATAAGTGAATAAGCCTGGAACAACAGGATATCTTATCCAATATTCTGCAGATCCTCTATCTTCTGGAGCATTAATATACAGATGTATCCCTTCCTAATGCTGTCTCATTAGACAACACAGTGACAAATCCCCACTTTGGAGAATGATTGTTTGCTCAAAGACACAAAAGGTGACAATGTTATTTCTAGAATGAAACTGAAGTACTTCTGGATAAACTGAAATTAAAAAAAAGTATTTTGACTCAGAGCAAACTTGCGTAACCCATTTCCACATAGCTTTGTTTCTGGGTATCCCTTTAGCTCTGGACCTTTCTATCCTCCAAAATTGTCTGCAGTTATGTACAACTATTAAGAATGTTTTCAAGGCACATAGAAGCTATAACATGGTTGTTCTTGTTTATATGGATAAAAGTTAATGTACTAGTCTTGTTACAGAATGATGGATGTCTACATTCCAATCACAGCCTTCACTGTGTAGCCATGCTACCATCATGCCACTTGAAACTAGTTGGTTTGGAATCTATTAAAAGCACTGGCAAAAATCCATGACTTCATAGCACTGAAGATCCCATTAAGCACTTTGCACTACTTCAAATCTTCATGCATGTTTTGCTAAGTATAAAATAAAGGAGGCACTGATCTTCAGAAGCTGCAAGTAAGACCTATTCTCAGGAGCTTATCCAATGTTATCATTGTGCCTGGCAGTTACCACCTTGAAAGAACACTCACTGTGACATAAATTCTCCCTTCACAAACAGCAGAAATACAACAAAATCACTATCCAGTACATCTTTCCCTGCTGAAAATTCAAACCTAGAACTCTTTACTAACAACAGAGCTCTCAGTCTCTGATTAATGTATCTTTTTTCTGAACACCTAACAGTGGTGATAGTAGCTCAGATCAAAGGTCCAAGTAGCTTAGTGTTTTGTATCTCACATTGTCTGAAGGGACACGTCTTGGTAAGAATTTAAGAATTGGTCAAGCATATGATAGTTTCCTGAACAATCACTTAGATTCCAAACATTTCTGCTTTAATACTTTAAATCATGTCTGAAACTTTCAAAGCAGGCTAAGTTTAGACATGTATGTCCAACCAATGGTAGTGAAAGATATTTAAAAGACACTAAGTAACTTTGAAAATTTCAGTGTTAGTGTTCAAATGGCTCAAAAAACACGCCCCATTTTCTACACTGCAGCAAATATCTGGCTGATCATTTTTTCTGAATTTGATTCCCAACAAGGATGCAAGCCAAAGTAGGAGCTGCTTAATTCTATGTAATGAAGCATGATCATTCCATCATGTTAAAGAAGCAGAACTAGTGCCTATCTGAAAACTATTGTGATTTCAGATAAAAACCCTACCTGCTTCAGTGCTTAATCTGATACTCTGGCGTCTGCCTTCGTCTGAATCTTTGGGTACCAAGTTTCCATTCAAAGTGAAGTGAATGGCTGTTTGATCCATACAGTCCACTATCTTGTATGCTCGTTCCTACAAAAAGGAAAAACCCAACAAAATCATAGAATCACAGAATCAGAGAATCATAGAAAAGTTTAGGTTGGAAGGGATCTTAAAGATCATCTTGTTCCAACCTCCCTGCCATGGGCAAGGACATCTTCCACTGGACCAGGTTGCTCAAAGACCCATCCAACTCGGCTTTGAACATTCCCAGAGTTGGGAAATTCACAATTTTTCTGGGCAACCTGTTCTAGTGCCTCACTATCTTCTCAGTAAAGAACAGCTCAATCTGTGTAATTCAGATTTTGAGACACACCTAAAAGCAATCAGAAGACACTGCAGAACACAGATGCTTCAATAGTTTCTTCTTAAATATATGACTGCTTACTGTTCCAATCACAGCATAGCATTGAGCCCACTTCAGTCATTGTGGAGACTCTGAAGATACGGACTATTGATCACTGCCTATACACTACAAATATGGAAAATTTCAGCTCAAAATAGAAGAGAAGGACCTTATTTGATTCTACAAGACTGATTTCCTCTCTCTGGTGATCTCATGTAATGGTTGGTCAAACAAGTACACTAGCACAGAGATGAGACAGACTTGGAAATATTTTACCTGGTTTTCTCTTCCCTTAGGTGTTGGTTTTGACGGCAATAACTTTCTTTACAGTAGGTATCATGAGGCTGTGTTTTGGATTTGGGCTGAAAACAGTGTTGATACCACAGGGATGTTTTACTTATTGCTAAGCAGTGCTTATACAGACTCAAGGCCTTTTCTGTTCCCCCCACTACCTCACCACTACCTCACCCAACTGACTACAGGGACATTCCATATCACATGGTGCCCTGCTTAGCATATAAAGCTGGGGGAAGAAGAAGGAGCGGGGGAAGAAGAATAATGGGGGGATGTTTGGAATGATGGGGTTTATCTTCCCAAATAACCATTAAGCGATGTGCAGCCCTGCTTTCGTAGGGATTGCTGAACACTTGCCTGCCCATGGAAGTGGTGAACAAATTCCTTGTTTTGCTTTGCACAGCTTTTGCTTTCCCTATTAAACTGCCTTCATCTCAGCCCACGAGTTTTCTCACTTCTACTCCTCTGATTCTCTCCCCTGTCCCACCATGGGAGAGTGAGTGGCTGTGTGGGGCTTAGTGGCCAGCTGGGATTAAACCACTATGCCTGTCTAAAGCTGGGGATAATTCAATGCCAGTGTTGGAAGAGATGTTCCCATGCCCCTTCTTTCACAGCCTGTAACCCTTCCAAGTGAGGAGTGGGAGGCATCATTCCACCCTTCTCATATGACTACCTCATTGCTAACTGTACGTGATAGCTGGAGAAGGCTGCTCCAGGGTAATGCAGTGCATGCCCTGAACACACAAATGTGAAGGTGTGACTCTTGCACGTTTTCTGGCCGTCTGTTGCACCCTCCCTTGCTCACTCCTACTCATCATGAATAAAGCTTGTCAGTGATTTCACAAAACACATTTCTGAGTCCTCCTATAATTCAGTCTTCATGTGTGCGTACTGAGGCATAACTCTTGTACAGACTGAGAAAAGCACTGCCTTTTGTCTTTTAACCACCACAGAATAGGAAAAGTTACCACCTGAGATTAGCTGCATTAATTACATTCACTGCCAGATCTTGTTCTGTAATTGTAATATCCTACTTCTAAATAAATGCATCAATGCTTTTAGACTTTTACCCTCTGCAAAAACCCTTTAGGAACCATCGGCAGCAAACATGTAACAAGATGAAACCACATTAAAAGAAAATTTATCTGGTTATAAATCAAAGGAAAACAGAAAACCAATTAATTGCAAAAAATTCCGGTTTTATGGGTCATGCTACACTTACTTTAAAGCTGTATCTGACGATATTCTTGGGAGTATGGGGATTATCAGCTGTCAAGGTACGTGTAAATTCCTGTTTTAATTCCTTTGGAATGGAAACAAAATAGTATTGTACATAAAGCTTCACTACTAATACAATGTACAGCAACAAAAATCATCATGTTTATGCTCAGTTCTATGATGTTCAGTTCACTGCAGATACCTCATGTGCAGGTGATGCCACCACAAGAACGACACTTGGGGCCAAGCTGGCTCAGAGTGGAATCCGTAACAGTCGCACTCCTTCCTACCACAGTACTCCAATGGGCTTTCCTGATGTTAACTCTTAGATAAGATATGGCAGCACTTAAAAAATGCTAACTGCATTCTATAGGGCAAAACAGACAACTTGTGTCTGTAGAATTTACACTGTCCAAAAATAAGCTCAGTAGTAGTGTTTTCAGCATTGACCACTGTGAACAAAAAACAGTACTGCTGTTAACTGTTTTTACTGCCTGAGCTGGGGGAAGTACATAAAGCTTCCCTTTCAGAGCTAGTTGGAGGACAGGGAGCAATGCTAGAGTTTTATAAGAGAGAGAAATCTGCAGTTGGAAGGGTGACTGATAGCAATCCTACTGAACCAATCTGGGAAGAAATAGTAAAAAAACTGTAGGACACTTCCCTGTCCTGTGTATAATACACAGGCATCTGAAAAGCTCAGAGTTGGCTCTGGGCCCTCCTTAATCAAGTGAAGTCCCAGTCCCATTTTCCCTTTAGGATAAGCTCCAGGCAGTCACAGTGTTTTAAGCCCAGAACTGGGTTTCAAAGCACATTCTCCCTGTTTTCCTGCTGAAAGTCGTTTCAGTTTGTGCTGCAGACACTGTACTTCAGCAAGTACTGCAGTTTTACTCTTGCAGAATTTCCTCCAAAACCAATGGGTAGGCTTCACCTTACAGAGTTTTGTACACATCTCATGACAAGACAGGCATTGTTTTACTCACAGCTTCAGTCAGCTCCAGTTGATCTGGGGATTTGACTAGAGCCCTTGCTGTCGACCTGTCCTCTCCCGTTTCAGTGAAGTCAACTTCATCCTAGCACAGGAAAGACAAGTACAGTAGTGCAACAAGACTGTGACTGTTTTGCTCCTTCCCAAAGCAGCACTTATTGAGGCACAGAGCAAAGAGGAAAAAACAACAATCCCCCACCCATCTTTGCTTTGAGCAGAGCAGAAAAACACAAATGGCTGGCCAAAATCTGAAGATTTTTTTATGGCTGCATTTGCCAGCAAGAGTTCAGTGGGGTGGAGGAGCTGCTGTCTGAAGATAATTCCCGCCCTGTCACAAAATGGGATTAACTCCAATAACAAAACTCAAGTAATTCCACCTCAATCTCAGTTTAAAAGTTGGCAATTCGGGTTCCCTTGCCATATAATACCCAAGGGTATTATAGGACTTAAGGACTACTCAAGGGCACAAGTCAAGAATCTGCAATTACTCCTGATGTGTTATTCTATAAGCTACTCTTAGAATTTACAAAATTTACAAAATACAAAGCTGCAGGGATGTGGCTTCTGGAGGAATGTTAACCAATTTCTTGTAAAGGCCAGCGGGTCTCCATTCCCCCAGCCACAGATTGTCACTCTCCTTGGGCTAGCACTGGGTCATGATATAAGGTCATCAAAAGGAAAATGAATCACTGCAGAAATGAATGTCAATTAATTGTCCTTACAGAAAAACTGTCAGAACACAAAGCTGCTGATTAAAGTGCTTAACTGCTCCAAGGCAAAATTTCTCCCTCAGTTCAAACTGTGTAATGAATTGATTTAAAATAAATCAATCATTCTTGTAAATACAGTTCTCTCAGGCCTACTAACTTTATACCCATACAAAGCTGAGGATGGGTCCAAGGCATAAGTGCAGCTTATGGGTGCAGCTATTGAGGCCGGACCCAGCAATGCCTTGCTACCTGCAGAGCACCACAAAGGTAAAAAGCACAATGCTGTGTCAAAATGTGCGGTGGCTGAAAGCAATGGAGAATTTTGCATATGCCAAGTGCCCGGGGAAAGGCACAGGCTGCAGCCTTATATTTTTCCCCACGGGAGTTGAAATGAGGCCAGCTGTAAGGAAGGTCAAGCACTCTGAGGCACAAGAGACGATGACAGCAGAACAGTTGTTTATGATTTAATGCTCCCCACATGAACACCTGCTTGTAGGACATTTATCATACACAATTCGATGCCAGTTAGTTTAGTGGCTGTTTTCTCTGGTGAATCAGATAAGAAATATTGTGGTTTCAACATTTTTATATACGATTTTCATTTGAAAGTACATAACTTTCAATTTTGAATGGTCAAAAGAGGAACATTTAAGGAGACTCTGATTTGTCCCAAGAAAGTGAAAAGCTGTTTACCAACATGCCTGTTTAAAGGCATGTAGATGGTCCTTCCATTCATGCCAATGGAGCTAAATAAGAGGAAGGTAGATTAAATCAGGGTATGCTAAACAATTATTTGCCTAACAGTAAAAACATTATCATAAGGCTTTCAGTCAAAAAAGTTAATGCTATTTTCTCTAATGCTTGTACTTCTTTGTTAAGTGAATATGGGCTATATGTTGAATTTTCTACACTGAACAGGCAGCTTTCTCACAGTCTGAGTCAGCTTGTATTTTGGCGTTCACACTCCTAACATTTTATTTTAATATTTTCATATTGGATTTTACCCAAATTTTGCCTTTGTTTTAGCTGAAATTTTTTGTCCTAACTTGCTAGTGTATTTCCCTTCTCAGTGGAAACCTAGAGCAAGCCCTTACTGCTAAATCAATTGATATTTTACCAATTCCATTAGAAAAAACATTGTTCAGACTGAATCTTCTTTGCATCTCATAGCTGAAGAAGGAAAAAACATTTTTTAATACTTGAGGATCTTACCCGTTTTTTTAATCCAGCTTTACCAGGTTTTGGTACTGCCTTTTTTCCTGAAGGTCGACCTTGGCCCTGAAGTAAGAACAAATTCAATGTAAACTTTCAAAGCACCTTCTTTCCTAATTTAAACAAAGCAGAATAAAAGTTTGATGTTTGCTCCAGTGGTAAGTTTTAAAAGCCGAGTATGCCAGCATTCTGTCTATAAATTACCTGGATGAGAGACAGTCACTTTCCCAACACAAGGGAGCAGTTTATCAGCATAAAGAAATGCCAGGCTCTGTCCTAGTTACTGCCTGTCTATGATACACTCAAATGTCATATACACATTCTATTGCCTTGGTCAAACACACTAAAAGGCTGCTCTGGTCCCAAGTGCTTGCATGGCACAGTGAGCCTGAGGACAGCAGACCCACACCCACAAAGTCATGAGCCCTGAAAAAACATGGAAAACAATGATGAGCTGGGAAATTAACCACTGTCAACCCCCCCTGCACACATGAAAGCACAGAAAATTTGTTATGACAGGCTTTAAGGAAAACAATTAAATAGCTGTTTACAGGGTTTATAAGGGAGACTACCCAGAGTTTAAGGAATAACAGAAGGGCACCAGTGACAAAGCTTTGAGAAAATTTAACAGAAAGTGAGAGAGGAAACAAAGAGAATCTTTTTGAGGAGACGCTGAGGGACAGACAGGACCATGAACTCAGAAGGCAGAGAGAGAGCTGATAAATCAAACAAAAGAAACAACATTAGAAACCCTGGCAAGAACAGTTTCAGGATGGATCACAAACAACATTTGATGGTACGGATGAAAAAAGCAAAGGAGTTACTTGGGAAAAAGTGTTTGACTTTGTGACAGAAAAGAAGGGGATACTAGGGAAGAGGGAAGGAAAACGAAGAGGTGGGAGAGCAAGCTCCCATGGGCTGATTGATTTTCTTCAGCAGAACATTAGAGTGTGCCCTTCAGCTCAGATAAAAGGTCCACCTAGCCAAGTATCTCTCACCAACAGTATTCAAAAGCAGGTATCTATTCCCTCCAGGATGCCCTCTCAGTTTGCCACAGTGACTGGAACCAGAAATGCTACCCTTTTTATTTCATATGAGTGAGTCTTTTTCTCCACAAGTTTATTCAGTCATTTTGGAATCCATGCACATTTTTAGCACACACAACTTCCACAGCAAGGACTCCCATGATACAACTACATGGTAATGCAAAGACCTGCTGCTTGCTTTTAAAGTTTGCCACTTGCTTCTCTCATCTGGTTTTCCTAGTTCTTCTTTTGGAAAGCCCAACTTTATCACAATATCTATTCTTCCTCCTCTTTTCCACACATCTTATGAACACTTTCAGAAGCACAAGCCTCTACAGAGATTCCTACACTCCCCCCATGATTCCCCTTCATTATGAAAATTAAATATTCACTTCCACCACCTACTTCCTATGTATTAAACAATTAAGCAGCCATGACGACTTCGACCCAGAATCCCCAAGCATTGTTTGTCAAGCTTCATTACTTGTTAAGACTTGACAATAAAAACTCAGAAATCTTTTCAAAGGAGAACAAAGTGCAGCAAAGATGTGAGACCATGTCTCTCAGTTTTATTTCTCTTTGTACAAGCTAAGACACATAAAACTGCTGTTACTAACAAGGCATTAGGGATTATCTTTATTCCAGAAGATGCATATTAAAAGCAATGAAAAATGAGCAGAACAATACATTTCTATGCTTAGAAAATGTGCTTCACTTTGAAATACAAATTGTTATGACTCAGGTGGAGAAAATAAAGTTGTAACATTTTCTTTATAGTCACATGTGGGCTTGCTGCAGAGCAGAGAGGCTAAGAGCTCCCGTGTCACAACCACTACTGAGACCACTGGATCACCCAGCTGTGTTGTCTCCTCTCTGTGACTGCTTGGCAACAGGCAACAGAGCATCCTACCTGACAAGGACCATGCTATGTGTGAATTAGATGTGACAAACAGATTTTCAGAGCAGAATTTTATTCAGATCAAAATCAAATTCTTAATTTTAAATATGAAACAAAGTCTACTCACCACTACCATTTGTAAATGGGTCTATAAAAGCATTTAACCAGCAGCAAAGACATGACAAGGCAATCTGAGGATAATTGGTTTTGGCAGTTGCACAGATTTCAATTAACATAATCCGAAGAGCCACCTGTGAATAAATGTCTGCGACTGTATTAAAATCCAAAAGTGAGACTAAAGAAAAGACAGAGCTATGAGTGCACGGCAAGAAAGCAGCACAAACCCTGACCTGCTTCCCACACCATAAAGGGTTTGTAGGGTAGAAGATGAACAATTTTTCTAATCTACCAGGGACCTGTGGCTATCTGGCTCTATTTCTTTTGTCTTTATACAGTACTATCATGGTTTTACAACTGTAACAATGATACAGTACAGGCCTGCTGTGATAGAGAGACCCTGAGGAGACCCAGGATATGGCACAGAGGAGTACAGGCAGGGAATGATGAGATATGTGGCACATGCTTGATGTCGGAGACCCCACAGTTGTAATCATCTTACCATTGACCAGTTAGAGAACTGCGTATCTGCAGACAGGGGAACGGAACAAAACCTGGTTTAGGGGTAGCAAAGAAAACTATAAAATAGTATCATTATTAATGATTTTTTTTGCACAGAAGTACCTCATATTTTCTGTAATGATTACATCTGGACTGATGATAATATTTAGATTAAGATTTTGGTCACACTGACATGAAATTTTTAGTTTTATATATAGAAGATGTGCCTTCACTTTGCCCATTAACAAGATTTTGACTGTAACAAAGTTTACAGGCTATCGCAAAATACAGATCCACGCTCTGCAAGTCTTAATTTCGACCCTATGCATATTTTTAATATTTCTCAAAGGATAGCTGAGAGTACCACATCCAGTTGTGTGTGACTGGGAGAGAGTGTCAAGGAAGAGGCCTCATTGCATCAGTCAGTGGGATTTACCAGACTTCTCCATATGCCTCATTCCTACTTTCCTACCAGCCTCTACTTGCTGACTGTCACAGCTTTCTTTGGGGCTCCCTGGAACTAGGTGAAGTAGTTCCCTACAGCAGGGAGCAAGCACATGACTGACAGGACAGTCATAAAATCACAATTATTTCTGGTGTTTTGAACTAAAGAAACTCCAACCACCCCTTCCAACCTGAACAGTCATGCTTTAGAACTACTTTGCTACCACCCAGATCCTTGGCCAAGTGCTGCATAGTATGGTTAGCAAACTCTGAAAGCATGCTAAACCTGAAGTGGGCGGATGGGAGCCACCACACAATGATCAGTGTAGGCCCTGGGATTTCTTCCATGTGTGCTCCACAAAGATAGAACAGCCATACCTGGAGCAAGCGAGCAAAAGTTTGTCTGGCAGGTGGAGCAGAGTCTAGGAAGGAGCTGGTCCATAGCTTATTCTGGGGTCCTTCAGAAAAATTCTTGTTCCCTGCCCAGATAAACATCCTTCACAACACAGAGACCTACTTCAACAACAACAAAAGTTGGATATCTTATTTGTTGGATATCCTAGGCTCCTGCAAGTGAAGGTACACACTGTAACTCTACTTGACTCAGTACTCTGCAAAAGTTAGCACAAAAAGCAGAAGACACACTTTGTTCTGCACGCATCCTTCCTGCTACCACTGCCTATACTGCAGAAGGTTCATCCCAAAGTATCTCAAACTTTTGGAACCCAGTTGAAAGGTGACATAAACATGAAAAAATAAGATGATGAAAGATAAGATCCTAGTATTTCAGCAATATTAGCAATAGGTCAAACTTACCAAAACCAGTAGATCTTTTAAAAACTATTACAAGAAGCAAGCTGGGGAGCAAACACAGGTCAGTCAAGAATACAAAATCTTTCACATTGACTCCTAATTCAGATAACAGCACATATAATACTGCTGTGCCACTTAATGAAAAAGGCATTCCTGAGATTCCTTTTTATCAGTGTATCTGCGCTTTGTTCTTTTGATGATTTCTTTGCAAGCTCGTGCTCTCTGCAAATCTTTCCAAAGCCAGCACACTGTCCTTCTTCATACCTTTCCTCAAAACTTTTCTCTGCCACACTAGCTGTAAAGAGTCCTCAATACCACCTAGGTAGTTTGTGTCCTGCCATCACGGCTCAGAATGATTGTTTTTGCTTCTTCACTCTTCTTTTTACTGTAACAATGTGTTACCTATAAACTATTACTAAAAATGTAATCGTTTTGCTCTGAACAGTCATTTAAAATATATCCCACAGTGTGTGTACAATGGCGAAGAGGTCACAAACACACTTGCAATACAAATAAAAAATTAACTATAATTGTGAATCAACATAATGATTGTATATTCACTAGCAAGATGTTCACGATAACTTGCCTTCATCTGCATGTTTAAAATTCAAGCACATTTTTCTGTAGCCCATTAGCTACAGGAAAAAAAAAGTTAACAGACTATTATTAACATCTCAAAGAGAAGCATTCAGAAGTTACAAAATGTGAGAATTAAGGTTGCTGGGGAAACATTCAATTCATCCCATTGGGCACAGGCATTATGATACACAGCTTAATTACATAATCACACACTTTGTTTTCTTGTAGGTTTCCTGCCTCACTTCACTTCTCCCGGGTTATGTTGCTACTAGTTTATTGGTTTATACTGTTCAGCATCTAGAGTAGTGGGGGTTTTTTTGTAATCCATAGACTAAGTCAGACACCCAACTAAGAACTATTCAATCCAAATACATTTTAGCAAATTCTAGATAAACTAAAGATGGTTTCGCTACAGAAAAAAAAATCAACAGTCTTCCTAAATCTTCTTAATAAATGTGCTGCTATCCCCAGCTTTAATGATAATATTAATTAACAAGGAGTGTGAATAATCACAAGGAATTTATATTAGGAAGAAAAAGGAGACATTGTTGCTAGGGAACTAAGGAACGGGTGGGAGGCATTAAGGAGTTTCTCACCTCCAGGTCACCATCACAACTCTGACCACTCCGGGAGGTGCTCAAGTGCTCCAGTTAAAAATGCCAGAGTCAGAATATATGGAGGCTAATCATGTTTTACTCTGATGACTATCTTACATTAAATAAATTAACAGATTACCACACTTTCAACAGTGAAAAGATATTAGAAGCCTGTAACAGTCACAGTACTTAAATGAAAGCTATAGAAGACTCAAGTGACTGTTCCTTTCTGGATCTTTCTTCCAGGAAGTGTTTATGATAGCAGCACTTGGGAATTCTTCCCTGGGCCGGACATCTACTATGCTACAAGACAAATTGACTATCGACTACAGCAAAAATACAGTAATCCAACAGGATGATACAAATGAAAAGAGGAAACAGATGAAAAGTGATGCCTTAAATGCTATCTAATATCCCTTTCTCTTGCCACAGCTCCCTCTATCGCAGACAAGCCACCAAGAGGTATAAACAGCTGCAAAATCAAGTCCTTCAGCAGGAAGTTTTCCAGCCGCTGAGCTATCCAACAAGCTTTTCTAATTGTATTTTGGGTAGGATGTCTGGGTAATATATATTTGATTTTTTTGTAGTTATAAAACAGTAAAAGAAAAATAAGAAGCTACTGTCTCCTTTCAGAAAAACATTGCTATAAATGAAAAAAAAAAATTTAAAAAAAAGACCTACCAGGCGGGCATTTCACAATAGCTATCACATTTCCGCATCCAAAAAATAAAAGAAGTGCAGGGCAAGCATCAAAGAGATGCAATGTCTAGTCAACACCGTAGTAACATTTACCCATCGATTATCCTGCAATAAGGAAAATAAAAAATCATCCTCAACCATACATTCAAGTCTTGTTGTTCTTGCTTACTCTATTCACATTTTTTTTCACATTGCTCTCCCTTTTGCTGGTGACATGACAGCCACTAATTGCTGATCTGAGACTCATTAACTGAATTTATACAAAACAGACAGGACTATCAGTACCTACTGCTATTTGGTATTCTTGACTGAATAGCAAAAGCTCTGAAGTTTTTTCCAAGTCTGTTCCCTTTTGAACAGCTTTTTTCTAGAGCCCTACTTTTCAACTATTTCATCATCTGCTGCAGAAAACCTCTGACTTGTCAATTCTGCCCTGACTTGGCAATTCTGGTGGTAAAAAAATCAATTTGGTGACCTACGAAGCAGAGATTTACTCTCAAGAGCCGGTGCTCATGATTCACAACCAGGCTGAATCCTGAAATAGTGACTGCAGAAATCCTTCAGGAAAAAATGTGTCCTTCTATCATTTTCAGATGCAAGGCCTGCCTTGACCAATCAAGTAGGAAATGCAATGGTGCTACCACATCTGCTGTCATGCCAGTCAGGATGCGGCTCCTCACTTTAGCCTTTGCTGGCTTGTATTCTCCCACACTGTCAGAATAGATTACTCCTTCCAGACTAGCTCTTGCAACTGGTCACTGCAAGGTGAAGAGCCAGACACACCACTATACAATATCTCCTTGAGTAATGTGAAATTTCTCCCTATGCTTAAAGCATAAGGTTGGACAAATAGACCTGGATTTGCAGATTCAGCCTAAAATGCCAGACAACTCAGTGGTAGGAATGATGCAGGTTGGTCACTCTGCCAAGCTGAAGTGTCAGTTCATATTAAGCAAATTTTCCAAGGGCTGAAAATTGATTACATATTAATAAAACACTCATCAGGGCAAATGACAAACCCAGACTACATTTTTTTTAATATCATTAAAGAGACATTCCTGCAGCCTTTCTGCTCCCCATGCTAGCCGTTACCATAACACAATCAGGCTACAACACAATCACAGAACACTCCCGCTAAGTTTACTTCATCTTTCTGAGCAGGGACATTGTCATTCCCACTTCCTCTGCAGCACAGCACAGAGATTAACTAGTAACGTGGAGGGGGGAAAAAAAAAAGCACACAGCTGCTTGTTGGATTCTAAAAGAAAGATGTAAAGACATCATGAGAGCTAAGCTTGGCATTTCTGTAAAACTATTTAATAAGTTTCCTGCTAGCTTTTTGTTCTTGTTTTGAATATGAGCAAACTCCATAGTAAACCACCAGTAGGCACAAGGAGCAAGGAAGCACAGCATGGAAACAAAGTCAAAGGCAGCAAATGACTTCTAGCCTGCCCTGCAGCAGATATATATTTGCACACACTAGGGATGCCAATTTAAGAGCTATTTGCCAATGCACTTTACAATGTTTTCTGAGTGACAGTAAATGTAATGTTTATTTTATATTCCATGGATGGTTTAATGCATGTTTAAGAACCACTAAGCACCTTAAAAGCCTTTTCTAGGAAAAAAAAACAAAAACCAAACACAAAAAGGGTAAACTATGCCTGATTGTTTTCTGTGCTTGGGGAGGGGGTCTCTTTGTTTCTCTTTCATGAGAGAAAAACCACAAGTGTAACAGGAAATGCCTCGCTGTCCAAATTCAGACACTTTCTTAAAACACTGCTTAAGTGATCGGTTCCTGACAGCAGGGTTAATCCTAACCAATAAGACCGAACAGTCTGGTTTTGCACTGTAAAGGCCAAATGTATGCAATGTCTGCTAAGAAAACACAACCAGATCTTGCTTCTCCTTGAGGTGGGTTCAGCCCCAGAGCTACACAGTAGCACAGGGTGCTCTCCACTGCTCACTCAAGGCTTTTCCTTGAGCTACAAGGGAATCTGGAACAAACACTTCCAACCTGTCGACCATGTTCAAAACAACACTCTCAAAATTGCTGGCCACTTTCCCTCACCATCCAGGACTACGCATGAGACTGAGACAAGACCAAAAGGGTGTTTTTCTCTGCCCTAACACTTTCTGCATGTCTCAGCACGTCACACAGGTCAGTGTTTTTAAAAAACACCACACTTCCAAGTGTCTTGTCTGCCATATTTAAGACCTAATTTTTCAGGGAGCTGAGAATCCGATACCTCCATTCCCTTCAGTTTGATGCAGGAAAGTTGACTTACGGCCTTTTCATAATTCTACATCCTCATAAAATGCTGCAGAGTTCAATTTTGAGTAACATACTTCTGATCTGAAAGGAAGGGAGTTATTGAAGTACAGAACATGCATAAGTATTGTTATTTCCAAGGCTGCACTAGAAGCACAAAGATCCAGACACACAACACTATTTTAAGACTTTGAACATTGAAATACATTTCTTATTAAAGTACAAAAATGTACAAAATCCTAAAGATGTTTATAAATAAGGCTAGATCAAGTCAAGAAATTCATCCGGAAGGCCACAGACTTTAATTGTGATGGTCAACACGACTTTGACATATTTTCACTCATAAGGTGGCTGAAGACTGAACTGGAGGCAGAAGTCACCCAGATAAAGAAAAAAAGACAGTGAAATAAAGCAAGAAACTGATGTTAGCGGAGAAGGCAGATACAAGACAAGCAAAGAAGAAGAGCAGGCAACCCCCACATAAGAGAGAAGAAGAAGAAAAAAAGAAGAATTGATCACAAAGCACTCGATGAACATGGAGTCATGAAAACAGAGGAGGAGCTGGAAGTCACACATGGTAAAAGGGAACAGATATCCAGGAAAGTATCTCAGCTTTGAGAGCAATCTCAGGAAGAAAATTTTCAAAGTGAAAGCAGCCAGCAGTGAAAAAACTTAAAAGAAGCAGAGCAGAACAAAGCAATATATAAGAAACAGTGGAATGAAAAGCACAGGGACAGGTGAAAAGAGCACAATACTATAGAAGAATTCTTGTCAAGAACTGGAATCTAGACCTTGACTCACCAATTAACTTTACAGCGGCCACTATGGCCCAGTAAATATCAAACATCAGGCCCCGGGCAGCAAATATCAAACATCAGACCGTGCACTGAGTAGTGCAAAGGCATTAATCCTCCAGACTCCCAAAGCCACTGAGATGTCATCTGTATTCTGAGTCAGAGAAAATGAGGCAAAAGCCTCTGGACTCCAGAGCCAGCTAGGCAATCACACAATTCCTCCACTGCAAGAATATTCTAGTAAATAAAAGGATATGAAACAGCAATTAGATTTAACAAGCTCAAGGCAAACATGGGAAATGCAATACAGGACAAGTTAAAATTATTGCCTTTTAGATTATTGTAATGAAAGCTATGTGAAAACCCAAATATCCTAAGAGTTTAAACAGGTTTTGATTTTCCAAGAGCTTAAAATAAAATTAATGCCTTTACAGCACATTAATAAAGTTTCTGAAATAACACGTGAATCAAAGCCGCTCTATTTCAAAGTATTTGAGATAACGGCTACTGAAAATGACTGAAAATATTTATGTGGAAATTCTGATAATAAAAGAAAATTAAATTCAAAGCAAGCATTTCAGCCCAGGTTGAGTTTGCATTGTTATTAACAGTGTTTTTACAATTTCAACTAAACACCTTCATTATTTAGGACTGGATGTGGGTTTTGGTTCTGAGTTTGTGCCCTTTGAAAACTTTATAAAGCCCTTTGTATCTTGGTAATTATTAGTACTTAATAGAGGATTAGGACGTAAGAGTGATCCTCTCACTCTTGCTTACTCTAAAGCCCACAAACCCTCCTCCCGTGTGTGCAGAAACACAGGGATGTCTCCCAGAGGTCTCGTGAGAAATCATTTCAGTGGTGCTGGATTTCAGGCTCTAGCCCTCAGTTGCAGGACATGGGGAAGTGACCAGGCTCTGCAGCCAGGTTGCTCTGAGCAGGGTGTGTTACCTCAGACTGCAGAAACTGGCAGGTCTGTACAGAGTCTCCACACCAGTGCCATGGATAAACCACAGACAAGGAGAAACCTCTTGAGTAACTAGAAGGGGATCAGAGCATCAGCAAGGGTTGCTATTCCCCTACTTAAAGAGCTCCTGCTGTTCAGACCCTCTCACAGACCACTGGGGATTGCCCAGGGTACTCAGCTACCATCTCACAGCTCTGGACAGTCATACTGATCCCTCTTTTTTTCCTTCCACTTTCCTTGACAAGGTATGGCTTTCTGTCATGTGTTCTGGACAGAGAAGCAGGTTCCTTGTTCTTGGTCACTTCTGGGACACATATGCTAACCCTATTTCCCCCAGCCCTAAGGTCAAGTATGTTGGGATTGACCTAAACATGTTAACAAAAGGGTTTTATCATCCAGGCATCTGCTTTTAAAGCAGTAGTAGATCAAACCCAGGAACTAATCTGATTGAGCCTTTCCTGCTGCAAGTGGATGCATGCAGACATGTCCAATGCAGGAATATAGTGAGGTCTCACAGACACAGACCCCCACACCACAGTAGGGTTAGGGCCAGAAAGGGTAGCAAATTACGCCACTTCATTGCTTGAGCTGACCAAAGACCAAATAGTAAACCAAAAGAAAAGTGACAAAACTTACAGCTGGGTACAACCAAAAGAATTTTTAAAAACTTTTTCAGAAAAGGGATTTCATCCTGTCTGCTCCACATCCCTGGGAGTTTCCGGCAGTCTTGAGACACCTTGAGTGCATTAGAACCTGCCTCGGAAGGGATGTCGTATGCTGGAAGTGTGATGAAATGGCCTAACAATGATGTCTGAGGATTTTGCAGTTTCACAGAGACACAGTGACAGAGTGAGGGGTGCTGCAGCTTTGGCACATGCTGGTTTGAACAGCTGTGTAATGCCAGAGAGTTCTGTGAAATGCCACAGAACCCACAAGATGTCAGGAGCAGGTGACGCCACAACGCAGTGAAGAGACAGGGTGACACAACATGATGCAGCCAGGCAGTCACAGGGCCAAGAAGGGCTGTGCTGACCCCGCTGCCACACCCAGTACTGTGGGTTACAGCTCTGTGGGGCAGCCTAAGTTCTCAGTTCAACCTCTCGGCTCTGCTTAGAAGGACCTGGGTGTATTGGTGGGTGACAAGTTGACTGTGAGCCCACATTGTGTCCATGCTGCCAGGAGGGCCAGTGGTATCCTAGAGTGCATCAGAAAGAGTTTGGAGAGCAGGTTGAGGGAGGTGATCCTACACCTCTGCTTGACCCTAGTGAGGCACATCTGGAGTGCTGTGTCCAGTTCTGGGCTCCTCAGCACACGAAAGACACGAGGAGCTACTGGACAGGGTCCAGGGGAGGCCACAAAGATAACTCGGGGTCTGGAGCATCTCTCTTATGAGGAGAGACTGCAGGAGCTGCGCCTGTCTAGTGTGGAGAAGAGAAGACAGGACTGAGAGGGGACCTCATTAATGCACATAAATATCTCAAAGGCAGGTGTCAAGAGGATGGTGCCAGACTCTTTCCAGTGATGCCCAATGACAGGATGAGGAGCAATGGCCTTAAGCTAAAACACAAGGAAGGACTTCTTTACTTCACCCACTGAGGGTGGCAGAGCACTGGAACAGCTGCTCAGGGAGGTGGTGGTGTCTCCCTCTCTGGAGACATTCAAACTCCTCCTCTGCTACGGGTGACCCTGCCTTGGCAGAGGGGTTGGACTGGATGATCTCCAGAGGTCCCTTCCAACCCCAACAATTCGGTGATTCTGTGAACCCAGGGGGAAAGGTCTGCGCTGCACAATGTGATGTCACATGTGGTGCCTCTGGGCATGGCGACGTCACCGCTGGTGTCACACCAAGGACAGAGCGCAAAGCGGGAGCCAAGGGCGACAGGGTCACAGCGGGGCTGCACAGCCACCTTTCCTCTTGTGGGCCGCCGCCTCCCGCCGCACTGACGCCATTCGGGTGTGACGTCACGGCACCTGCGGTGACGTCACAACGGCGCTGCCCTCACGGGAGCGTGGCAAGCCCTTACCTGCCGGTGCCTGTCGGCCGCCTTGGCGGGCATGGCCGTCCCTCACTGCAGCGGCCGCCCCTCGCCGCCTCTCGCTACCACTCGCCGCGGCCCCGCGCCCACCGGCTCGCCGGAAGTTGATCGAGGCAGCCATGGCAACACGCCGGAAGCTAGGGGCGGACCCGGCCATGCCCCCAACGCCCCCGCCCTTCCCCCGAGAGAGGGAATGGTACGTCCCAGCAGCTGCTGGAAACCGAGCTCCGAGGCCCAGAACGAGTGACAGCTGGTCCCGCCCGTAATGAATATTCAAATAGGTGGCGGGGTCAGGGGGAACGGAGTAGCTGGGCCTCGAACCGGCGTTATACGACCCGCCCACCTCATGAATATTCAATGAAGGGCGGACCGCGGGAACGGAGCTGCCGGGCACCAAATTAGTGGCGGCGGCCACGCCCATCTCGAGAACATTCATGAGGAGGCGGGGCCGGGGGGAAAGCACCTCTCAGACATCGACCTATTACACAGCACACCCATGTCATGAATATTAAAAAGGGCGGGACACAGGGGCCCAGCATCCGGGCCCCGAGCTAGCGACAATGCCCCCCGCCCTGCTCATGAATATTCAGGAAGGGGCGGGGCGGCGGCCGGACCCGGAAGCGGCGCGGCTGAGTCACGGCGGCGGCGGCGATGAGGCAGCCGCAGCCGCGGGCGGTGTCGTTGTCATTGTCGCTGTCGCTGTCCCCTCTCGGCCCCTGAGCAGCCGCCCGCGCCCGCCCGCCCGCCCTCCTCCCTGCGCTCCGCCCGCCGCGCCCGGCGCCGCCGCCACCATGATGGAGGAGATAGACCGGTTCCAGGTGCCCGCCGTGCGCGCCGAGATGCAGCCGCTGGTGAGGGGCGGGCGGGCGGGGCCGCGCTGTGCCCGGGTTGAAATGGCCCCGGTGCCGAGGGGGTCGCGCACACGCCCCTGGGTGTCGGCGCTGCGGGCGCGGCGGCGTCGCCGTTATATAACGGGGTGTCCTGGGCGCTGCCGCCGCCGCCATCCCCGGCGGGCCGCTGCTGTGTCATCCCGGGCCATCCTCTTATCCTGCCCCCCCCCCGTCCTCTTCTTCTCGTCCTCCTCCTCCTCCCCCGGTGTGTCCCCGAGCGCTGTCGGTAGCAGAAGCGGGCGGGGGCGGACGGGCGGCTCCGCTCCTGACGCGGTGGAAACGTCGCTCCTCCCGGAGCATCCCGGGGTGTTCTCTCGCCGCCGGGCACGGGAATGGCCCAGGGAGGGGTGGGAGGCGGCGGGGGGACCGCGGAGCCCGGTCGGAGCAACTGGAAGCGCTGAGGATGGGTGGGCTTTTAATTGACTTCTACAAGATGCATGAGGTTCTAGGGAAGGAATCGGGCGGTGTTTGTGCCCAGCCCGGGCTGGGAGCTGCGGGGAGCGATGCTCCCCGGGGACGGCAGAGCTGCACGGGGTGGGTGTGAAGTTAACACGGGGTGTGGAGCCGCCGGACCTTCTCCGAGGATGGCTTTGTAGCCACGGCTCTCGACACGAAGCTGCAGCAAGGAGGTGCTCATCTTGTGTAAAGTCCAGATGTTTTGCAAAGAAACATCTCTGTCATATTAGCTTTGCTCACGTAAAATTCTTTGCGCGAGGAGAGCAATCTGGGAGGGTTTGATGTCTGCTGCTTCCCCGTGCCACGGCATGTGTTTTTCATACCAGGATGTTGTTTCACTTCGTAGACACAATTATACTCAATTAATGAGCTCTGAAAAGCCTGACATAATGGTTACACTACTACATAGGACCCTAGGGAATCTTTGCAGAGAAGGAAGTCTGCACGCTCACAAGACTTTGCAGATGTGTAAGTGAGCAGGTAGAGTGGTCTTGGGCTTTTGATAGCTTCTGAAATGGGTTACGAAGGAAGGCCAGCTGGCTGGCAGCCATGGGAGATGCTAGACCATCATCAAGTAGTGCAAGACTTCTTACGAACGTGTAGGTGCACTGCTTCAGTGCCACAGGCTTGTTTGTGTATATGTTGTGCCCCATCTGCCTGCCACACCACTCTTGAATGTGTTTGCCCATTTATGTTTTCTCTCTGGAAGACGTTCTTTTGTGTGTTTCCCTCCCCTTACTCCTGTCTTCCTCAGTCTCTGCCTGAAAGTGTGTTATTTGTAACCTGGGACCTGTTGAAATACAGTTCATCTTGGCATTAAAGTGAAAGATGGATAACGGGCTCACTGGCTCAAGATGTTGATTCCATTTGGCACCTGGAGTAAGCAATTCCCATTTCATCATCTGATTGTGTGAGACAGGCATATGAAATGTTTGGGAAGGTGGAAAGAACTTTAATGAAATACTTGCAGAGTTCCTTTTGGCAGCAGGTGAGGATAGATTATTGACAGGTTTATGTTAGCACTGAAGTGCTACTGAGATTTCTGAGATTTCTCATATATATCAAATCATACGTTATTTAGAGTTGATTTGAACAAATCCTCGGTTCCTTTTTGCAGCTAGTGTTTGCAAGAAGTTGAGGACACAATAGTTGTCTTCTGAACAGAAAAGCTCTACAAGGTCTACAAATTCAAGTTATCCATCAGTGACAAGAAAAACATTTCTCTTATTGTGGGCGTGTTGACAAATTATGAAAATGTGCTTAGCTTGAGCTTTGGGGTTTGTTTTTTTTTTTTTTTTTGGTTGTTTGGTTCTTTGGCTTCTAGCCTTTGTGTGGGGCAGAAAGCTGTCCATATGAGCTGATGTGGGCTTGTTGCGTGCCCTACTTATTGTTTGTGTTTTTATCAAGCAGAGGCAACATATGTGACAAGAATGGCCTCCTTTATTCATGTTACTGGAGGCATAGTAGTGAAAGTAGCAAGTTTGAAAAATCTGTTGCCAAACAAAAAGATACTCCTAAGTGTTTTCTAGAAACTCCATAATAATAGTGGAAGAATGGAATTTGCAGATACATGCATGTTTGCATGGACATGAACCAAGCAGAATCCAAAGAGGTTGTCTGGTCCAACTCTGTTGTCTCGGGATAGGATGGTGGATTGTACAGCAGCAATAGTAAACTTGGAAACATGTTTCCTTCAACATCCAAGAATGAGAAAATTTTCACAACGGGCTTTAACACATGCATTAAAAGAATACTCAGAACACATGCTTCAGGATTTCAGTTCTTTTGTAACTAATGGAGCTCATAGTGAAACTTTGTGTTTGTGAGGGGCTGTTGCTATTTTTTTCCTCATGCATGGAAATGCTGGCAACGGTCTCAGAAGTGGGATATAACAAGTCTGGTACTACACTTCTGGTGTTTTCCTCTGCTTTGTAGCTCCTGGTCTGTACTTTGCAAGTAGGCAATGGATACTTGCAAGAATCCCTGCAAGTCTGGGATTTATCATACTAATTTCCTTGGGTGACAGTCCTGGTCAATGCTATTGCTTTGTGCCATTACAGTTACCATTTGTCTGTCACTCTCCCACCCATTTTGTGCTTTAAAGGTTGTGGTTTAAACCCAGTTAACAAGTAAATCACTCACAGCCACTCACTCACTCCCCTCCCACATCAGGATGGGGGAGAGAATCAGACAAGTAAAAGTGAGAAAGCTTGTGGGTTGAGATAAAGACAGCTTATTAAGTAAAGCTAAAGCCATGCACACAAGCAAAGCAAAACAAGGGATTCATCCACCATTTCCCATGGGCAGGCAGGTGTTCAGCCATCCCCGGGCAAACAGGAAAGGCTCCATCACGCCTGATGGTTACTTGGGAACATAAATGGCATCATTCCCAACATCCCCTCCTGTCCTTCTTCCCCCAGCTTTATATGCTGACCATGACACCATATGTTATGGAATGTGGCTGGGTTCAGCTATCCCATCTGTGTCCCCTCCCAACCTCTTGTGCACCCCCAGGCTCCTCACTGATGGGGTGGGATGGGGAGCAGTAAAGGGCTTGACTCTCTGCAAGCCCTGCTTAGCAATAACCAAAACATCCCTGTGTTATCAACACTGTTTTCAGCACAAATCCAAATCACAGCCCCCTGGTAGCTATTATGAAGAAAATTAACTCTATCCCTGTCAAAACCAGCACAAAAATACGGAATAACCTTAACCTCTCAGGATTTACTGTCTCTTCTTCCCACTTTAAAGCTTTTGGTTTCACATGGTCTCAGGGAAAGATATATCTGTCAGTCTCTTCCACATCCAAAAAGCTGAAGTAAAAGTTTGTTTTTCGGGTGGGACCTAAGAGTCATTGTGACCTGCCACGGAAGGCTATATTAAAAAAGGTTTCTAAACACAATTGCCTGCCAAAAGCAAACACAGGAGGTCCCTTGCCTGATTTATAGAGTATACACTGGATGAAATATTTTTTCATCCTGTTCAGACCGGAACAGGGTGTCCTAGGAAAGCACTGTTCCCTCTGAGTGCTGACCAATATGTGACATGTCCCGAAATGAGGTTTGTGAAGCTAGGCTTTGCTCAAAGTCCCTAACTTTGTTCTGTTGATCAGCATGCCTGCTTTTAAATGTCTGTTCATCTGCACAGATAAAGTGTCATCTTAGCTTTTAGTGTCTTTATGCTGAACTCCAGGACAACCACTTCTTTTCTGCGTAGAAATCACCTGACAGGCCTGCTGGCCTGCCCACTTTCAAAATTAAGAGATAGGTGTGGCTGCTACATGCTGAAGAGAAGCCATTCTTGGAAAGCAGTCTGAAGCTTTCCTGAATCCATCCGCCTCCAAACGTGCCACTGATACTTGCACTATTTATTGATCAGCTGTCTGTCAGGGGTGATCGTGCATTAATGTCTGGTGTCCACTGACTGTACATCCTGACAGTAACCAGTGTTTTATTTACAGAGCAGGGATAGAGAACCTGACATGGCTTTTTGCAAAACTAAGTTCTTAAAAGCTCAAATGTGTCTGGTTGTGGAACATTGCCTCTTTGATAGCCTTGTCCTACCAAGATCTGCACTGGCTTCCCACTGCAAGGCTAAGGGCAGCACCTAATTAGGAAAGGCTGGACAAAGCGTACCAGGATCTTTGGTTGCTGCAGGTTTCTCTTTGCTGATAACAAGTCAGGTAGGGATTGTGTTGCAGAGTAGAGAAGCATTTGGTCTGCAGGCTGCCTGTTGGCCAGCTCTGTCATACGTGCCCTCCTATGCTTCACATCGGACGCAGTGATGTGAAATTAAGAAAGTGGGCAATCACTTCCTCCTCTCTCCAGCCTGTTTGGACATTGTGAAGTCAGGCAAGCTGGCTTGACTCTCTGTGACCTCTACAAATGTGTTGTGAGAACTGCTGTGTAACTAATGCAGGGAAATGCTGGGAAAGGTTCAGCACAAGACTTAATGAGACTGAGTTGCTATGGACAGGATGGCGTATGGCACCTGGTTAAACGTCATCCAGCTGTAGGCTGGGATGAAGCCCAGTGTTCCACATCTTTGAGAGACACGTTACTCTGGTTGTTTTGATATTGTGGTGCAATTCTGTGCGTGTTCATTGTGGAAGAGAACACAGGCACTTGGTCATATTCATGTGGTGCCTCTCCATGAAATTGGGATGATTTGTTCTGGTCCACATTTCTGTCTTTATGTGTTGGTGACATTTGGCATCTATCCTAAAAACGTCTGCCTCTTCAAATTAATAGAAACTAATTTACAGGCTGTTTTGTTTACTCCTAATGCTTGGTATCATGTCATCCTTATGAACATCATGCAAGCTATTGCAGAAATTCTGTTCTGCTTAGATTCTGTTTATCTCCAGCTCAACTTGTCATTATCCTTCTGCACTCACAGAAAGGGCTCTCTTCCTTAGCTGCTGGGTAGCAGATTATTTTCAGATAAGGTCAATTCAGGGATTGCAGGGATGCATGCTGTGATGAGGCCTGAAATTCATTATTTCTGGGACCCTTTTACTTGGTAGATAGCTATCTTGGGTGATGGAGTTGGTATTTGATGTCTTAACTTCCAACTAGACAATTTTTCCCAGTCTGTTGGTGGTGATGCATTTGTTGTGATGATTTGTTTTCTCCCAAGTTTTTTGTTAGGAAGGTTTCCTAACAGAAAATTCTCATTACAGTGATAGATATTAAAGGGAGAGAGAGATGAAGGGATACTTGCACAGTGAGGATGTTGCAGAGGAAAAAGGAGTAAAATTCCCTTTGAAATAAGAAGTGCTGACCCTGTAGTTGTATGTAGACCCATCTTTTCTTCAGCACTGGAGCTTTGCCACATACTTTCCCTGTGATTTTTAAATCTGTGTTTTGGATTATTAGCTAAACTCTTGCCAAATCCTTAGTATTTTTCTTAAAATGTGCTGCGTACAAGGCAGTACGGTTGTATCTTGAATCTGCTGGCACATGGAACCCTCCCGAGCCTGTGTCTCTAGCATACACAAGCCCTGGCTGGCATGTGATGGCAAACTGATGGGTGACAGTGTCAGATCACACATTGCTCCCGTAGACCGACGCAGTTTCTGTTCTTAGCACAAACATGAAAGTAGAGTAAAAGTGCTTGTGCTTACATGGCACCAGTACAACTTTTCCTAAGAAAATGCATCTGTCGAAGTGCAACAGCTTCCGTGGAGCTTTGACACAAACCTCTGAGACTTTGGCTTACTTTCTGAAAACAGCAGGAACGCAGTATTTCAGTTTCCCGGTTTTCAGCCCACATGAAAAACGGGAGCTCTTTCCAGAGAAATTGGGCTAGGGTGGTTCCTATATCTCAATCTGAAGCATTGTGCCTGGCCTGGTTCCTTGCCAGCAGGGATCTCAGGCTGGTAGTGTAGTTATGATGATGACAGCCAAACTAAGAATTTTGTTCAGCCAAATCCTACAGTGATACTGCTGGCTTGTTAGCTGAGATGCCAAATCTGCACCAGTCCTGAAGGTGTAAAATTTTCAGAAACTTTGAAGGTACAGAAGATGCATTTCCATACAGCTTTTTTTTTTTTCAACATTAGAAGAGAACAAAAAAAAAAATTAGATTATCTACCAGATACTTAGTTTTTAAAAAAATGAACTGTGATTTTAGTCAGCAGACAGTATGCGTGCTCAGCATGCTTATAAAATCTGCATTCTTTATTTTTGCAAAATACTGGCTATCTCATCTTAAGAAAGTTGTGCTGCATGCTAAGATCTCTTCGTTTTTTCTGATGCATTCCTAAAATGAGAAAAAACCTAAGAATAGAAAACCAAAAGTAACTAAAGCAAAAAGAAAGGCTATAGCTGTAGGGCTTAGAAATAGTATGTTGATATAACATTAGGTCTGTAGTGCAGGTACACAAAAACCTCATCTTTCTAGAAGGAAAAAGCTTCTAAAATGAAAATGTCATCCTTATATATATTCATTGTAATTTAGCCCAGGGGTTGCACAGCTACATGTTTTGTAAATGCTTACAGTACATGAGATTTGTAATGCTGCAGTGCTATGGGTTCTGAAATAGGCTTGTTTCAGATAGTGCTGCTTTTAGTTATTCAGCTTTTTTTCCTGTGCTGTCGTGTCATCTATAGCAGTAGCCTAAAGATTGCCTCCTGGAATACTTCAGTTAATTGGGATTCTGTCCTGTCGCCTCCCTGTCCCATATCAGGCCTGTGGTGCAGAGGTACAGGAACATTTTTATTGCCACCCCAGGCCAGGCTGAAACTCCAGCAATGATCCCGCACAGGCTCCTGAATGGCAGTGGTGAGGGATGTAGCTGCTGTAGCTAGAGGTTGACCTCTCAGGACATGGGAGCATGTTCTGGCTGGCATTGTCTCTGCCAAAGCATTGCTGCTGCTTATCCACTTCTTTGTACAAGCTCTGGCTATGGTTGTTCTGTCAGTCATATTTGGAAATCTCTTCCCGAGTGAAGAAAGGTATTTAAAAGGGGACAGTGAACTCTATGAACAATTAAATCTGCACTGTCCCCTCTTGGGATTCTACCATAATTCCCAAGAGCTCGTTATCTGTAGCTTGATGTTAATATCCACTCAGACAGCAATTGCTGCTGCTGATGTAGCCATATCCTCTCTCTGCCAGTAGGTAGTGGCAGGTCTGTAAAGACACAAGATGAGAAAAACTCCGGGGTGAGAGAGGAGAACAAGGCATGCTGTCAGTTCTGCAAGCCTTCATTCCAGGAAAGCCCTCAGCTTACCAAGAGGGCTGTTTCCTGTCTGGAAGTACATCTTACTTTGGTGAAATTGAAGCCTGAACTTCATAATGATAAGAGGAGGAGACCCCCATCACCAGTTTGATCTGTGGGGTAGGGGATTGAGAGTGGAACTGGCTAATGGCGGGACGGGGGTTTCAGTCAGTGACAATGGTGTGCCTGGTTTTTTCTAGACATTTTAGGACCTCTGCTGGAGTAGATGTCTTTTGGCTTTTAGATCAGTTATTTGTCACTTTCCACAGACAGTCTGTAGAAATGTGTCTACACTTTCCCCTCACACTTGCACATGCCATAGATCTTCAGTGAAGTCTTGTGCCATTTTGAGTATAAGGTTCCTCCAAGGTCATTCTGTATATGTCACTTTAAAATTGACATTATAGTGATGCAGCCACTTGCAGTTAGTAAATTCATCAGTTCAGCTCAAAGCCTTTGTAGTCTCTCTGACATTATTCTTTGAATTTTAAGGTGTCATCTTGTGCAGTGGATTGGTGTCCATTTTGTAGTATGCAATAGAAGGCAAGCATTTGCTTCATTGGTTTGTCTCTGAGGATTCTGAGTTGGAGTGAATGAAATCATAGGTGGAAATTTGCTTAATTTTGAAGAGTACTTGCTAGTGAATTTGCTCAACTTTTGGACGCATCCATCACCAATTCACAGGATAGCAGGGTTTATCACTTCAGGAAACTTCTTCAGGAAGAAATGCTCTCCTAAATACATGCGGAGTATACTGGCTGCATCCCAACTGCTTTTACTAGGTGAGTTGCAGAGTCATCTTAGTTGTGTACTAAGCTTATTTTTAGTAAAGTTGAAGGTAGCACAAGTTACTTTTGTTGGGAAGAGCACTGGCTCTCTAAAGAAGGGTAAGACCTTATTTCCTGTACTGAAGGGAAAAGGGAGAGTACTATTAGTTTTGTCTTAAAAAGGTATTCCAGCTCTACTGGCAAGCTGTCTAGTGGAGATGCAGCCTCTGCTGTGGACAAGTTCTATTGCTATAACATATTTAAATTCTTTCTGAGCTTGCTAAGTTCTACTGCATAGAACAAAGTCGTTGGCTATCAAATAACTGGTCACCAAGTGACTCCTGTAACCCAGCACCATCTGCTTACCAGGGCACATTGTTTAGATTCTCTGTGCAGTGCTGAAGGAGATACCACAAACCTACCTCAGCTCTTTCTCCACAGGCTTCTCAAAGCATGCTTCCAGAATAGTCTGTGTTACAGCTTTTCTGCGGAGCTGCTGTTTCTTTCAGCATCAGTACCATCAGACATGAATTGTTCCTCTTTGGACAAGGTACAGTGTCTTGCCTCATGCTTGTCTGACACTGCTTTTTCTTAGTATCTTTTCAGTGTCCTTCCTGAACCAACTCCCATTCATATGAGCAGCTGATCTTTTGGGCTCTGCAGTGTTCAGTAATAAATCCTGTAGACAGGCTCTTTCCCTAAGCCAAGCAGAGCAGCGGTGTTCTAATGATCAATTCTCTCTTGTGTGTTTTACCGACTGCATGGGAATGTAGGTAAGTGATTTAGTACACCCATATTCAAGCAAACTGTTTACCTAGCTTATGTCTTGTTTTGTGTTTTTGTTTGAATGTGGCCCCAGGTGAAAACCAATCTTGGTTCTTGCATCAAAGTCAGAGTTGCTTATGCTGATATAATTATTGTTTCCTTCCCTATCCCCCAGTGAATTTGGGGCATGGTGGTGTCTGTTCAGGAGGTTTGCCACAGGCAAACATTTTTGGAAACATTTTTGAGGTGGGATGTGATAGCCTGCTTTAGTGGTGGCCTCTACTGCTATTTGCTTTCTAACAGTTGGCCAGTAGAAGATGTTTTTTCTTGGTGGACCAAGTATGTTTAGCTGCCTTAAATGCAATTATATTTGTGTCTTCATCTGTTCTTCATTTCACTTTTTTGCATAGTGAACTAAGGTAACTTGACATTTTTTGAGTTTCTGTGTTTACCTCTGTGACGGTATTCTCAGATTTAAGGAACTGTTGTTTCCTTTTTTCCTCTCAAAGTGAGAAAGTACTTCAGTCCCTGCAGAAGAGCACGCTGCCAAGGTATAGCAGTGTTGAAAAGGACCTCTTGGTTAGACACACATTTTTAAAATCAGAAGAGATTCATTTACACTTGCCTAAGCTCTTTTGTTAGTATTGCTTAAGTCCTGTCCCCAGACAATGAACTGTTCCCGTTTGACTCTTTGTACCAGCCTTACAGCAGACTAATGATAGGACAAGGGAATCAGATGGCACTTCCCATGTTTTGAGCCAGCCAGTTCTAGGAAAGCAATTTCTTGGAGGTTGTTGAAGCATGAAGGTCTAATATCTGTCAAAGAAGACGAGGTAAGGGGATTCAAATCACATAATGAAGCTCAACAAAGCTAAGTGTAGAGCCTTGCACCTAGCAAGGAATATGCAGCAGCACACGTTAAGGGTTGACCTACTGGAAAGCACCTGTGGGGTGCCTGGTTAGAAATCTCTGATTTAAAAGGCTTTTACCGGTAGTGTTGAACACAGTAGAGGAAAGTACTTATTATTTTAGTACTCATGGTGCTTATCCTCACTGGTAGTGACTTGATGGTTGCGCTTAAATTCTAATCTAAAACTTGTTTTGTCATCTGTTGTTGCAAGTAGCTTGACGTGTAATAAAAGACAAATTTTAAAACTTCCAAAGTTTGCAGAACCTGAACATCCGAGGAGTTGTTTGAGCAGACTGACCTCAGGAATGGGAGAGGGAGGGAAAGAGATGTGCATTGCACAGGATGCACGTTGTTAATTGAAAAGAAAAAACAAATAGGAATGTTCCTAACCAGAGATGGCATTGCAAAGCTTTTGTCTGGCAGGATCTTGTGACTGACGCTTCTAAAAACAATTTACTTCTTTGTATGAAAGCATGACTTTTCCCCATCGACATGCATGTGATGCAAATAAAAAATGCACTGTCTGTGATGGCCAGAGCAGACTCTCCAGCTGAACATCACATACGCATTGTGCAGTCACTGCTTTGTCTGTTAGTGCATGGAAAGGGGTGATCACACTGGTGGAACAAAACTAGTGGAGGTTCAGCCTTCCAGACTTGTGTCACTTGGAGTAGGGGTCTGAGATGTGCAGAGAAATGTGCAGTGCTCCCATGTCAGTGCAGGGACCAACTCTGACAGCAAAGCCTCCCGTCTGCAGCAACACTTCCACTAATGCTTCTGTGGGACAGCCTTGTTCCAGAGGCAAAATAGATTAGCATAAGTACAGCCTGCGTCATCAAAATGATCTGGTGTCTTTTTAGTTGTGGCATTGAGCCCTAATGGTAGCAAATGTGGATTTATTTTGAAAGCACAAGGCTATGCACAATACCTGAACCTTGTTTCTCGTAGCATCTGTCTAGGGAATACACATGTAGCAAGAGAAGGTCAAGCATGATATCCCTCGAGACAAGCTGGAGGGGTGTGTGAATAGGATGGGAATGGAAGTGTGTAACAGGGCTTTCACAGGATCCATGTGATGTGGAAACAGCAGGAGCAGGTTTTTTTTTTCTAAGCTTAGAATTCTTAAACTTCAAAGGATCTTGCAGCAAAATTGTGTTGTAGTCCAGGGAAAGACTTGAACATTCCTCTCTATCCCTACCAATCTCTTTTGGGCCTGTGGGTCTGTCTAGATCTCTAATCTTAATTTCCCTTTATATAAGGAAAAAAAAGAAGGGAATTGCAGTTCTGAGAATACTAACAGGAACAGCATGTTCACAGGCTCTGAAGATGGAGGTCACCTAGCCCACTGGAGCGTGTAAAAGCTGCACTTCATGTTGGGTTCTTGGCAGTTGGTAAGCCAAGGAGAAACTGCTGGCTCGTGATTCCATTTCTGTTAATGTGTGTGTCAAAAGTCAGATCAGCTTCCAGTTTTGATCACTGCGATTAAGGGGAAATGGGTATTGTTAAAGGAGTTAGAGCAGGTCCGTCGTGACACATTTGAACTGAGATTTAACTGGAAGGGATTGCCACTTCAGGATGCTAATGTGAAACCTGAAGATAATTCTGCAAAACATTAACTGTTCTTCTGCTGCTCTGGTGGAATAAAAAGTTGTAGTGCCCCTTGTTTTCATCATTTCCAGCAGAGCCAAACCCTTCAGTGGATGTACCTTAGAAAGCATATCACAAAAGCAGTTCTGTGAAAAGAATTTCTTGTACTTCTTGCAAAAATTAGGGCAAAGTGATTGTGGTAATAACTGAGGTGATCCATGCTGTGCATGTAAGAATTATTATAAAGAGATTATCTGGTTATGGGAGAATGTTTTATTTGGATTATGTAGCTACATAGAATTTATAATTCATGCATTCTGTAGAAAAGAAGGTGCCCTGTGCTGCAGTGGGAAATGTTAGATATGAGCATTTATTAAGTCTGAGGTTCTAGTTTTGCAACATTGAATTCTCAAAGATTAATCTCTGAATTTTGGGAGAAAATTTCTTCAGGTAGAAACCAACCAAACAAAAAAGATTTGTCCCGTGAGGTTAGCTGATAGTGCACATTAGACCTAGAGTTGCTTCTGTATTGACTTTCAGAGGTGTGAAGATTGCAGTGCTTGCTGCTTGGTTTCTGACCATAAGCTGTGCTCGATTTGGCAAATGAGTGAATTAGATGAATGCTTCAACTCTTTGTAGTGACTGGGACCCTGGTTGCTGGGTCTGCGTATGAGATGGAGAAGGTATGTGCATGTGTTGCCAAGACTCCATCTCTCTCTTCAACTTTGATCTGGAAACCAGTATTCCATGCTATTGACTCTAGTAGTCCCGAAGTTTCCCCGTGCTCATCCGAATGATTCACCCTTGAGTGAATATTTAGTACTATGTGCATAGCAGTGCTGGTTTTTGGGAAGCTGGTGGCTAATATCCTAGCGCCTGGCAGGAGAGGCAGAAGGTGCTTTTACTGGCATAGTAAGTGTGTGTTTGATGCTGCCTCACTTCATTTCCTCCCTCTTATTAAGCGGTGGATATTTGACAGTGGCTGTGATGCTGAATGACCATGGATAATTCTGTAAAAAAGCTGTGACGTTATTCTGTCGGTGCAGATTTACTTGATTGCACAAGGTCCTCACAGCTTTTTGCAAATCCTAATTGCTTCGAGGATCAAACATTTTATTTCTGGTTTCTGATTTGTCTTTTTTGAAAAATTCATCAGAATTCTAGGAAAATGTCATGAAGTTTTTTTAATAGATATGTAGGAACTCAAAACCAGGTCATGATGCATTTTTGTTAACTCTTTTTTTTCTAGGCCAGTTGATTTTGTGTTTTTGAAAGGTTTTCAAATGGCCACTGAAGTCCGGCTTGCTGTATTAATTAATAACTGGGAGAAAGCTAGATGCTTTTACCACAGGTATGCTGCACTGGTATCTCGGTCGGTAGATATTGCAGAAGCACCAACCGGGAGACTTTGCATAAATTCAGAACTCATTAACATCACAGGCAAGTGCCAGCAGTCAGTTGCAACGGTGATAACGTGTTCATGCTGACACACAGAGAGCCAGGAGGCATGGATGAAGCAGGTCTGTTAAATACTGCTCCAAGATTGATATTCTGAAGTGTATTAGACCCTTGCTGAGTTTTTATCCCCTTGATATTGCAAGCTTGTTCTTTTGGTTTCGCAGGGCTGAAGAACTTTCTCTTAATAGTCTGAAGCTGTACTTCAGGCTGTGGTCTTAATAGATAAACACGACAAATCCTTTAATTTTTCAAGGCTGAGAAGGCAAGTTCATCCTTTTTATTATGCCAAAGTAGAAGTGCTCTTCCTTGGGCATTACTAGGGCATGGGATTTAATTCTGCTGATTGCCTTTGATGATAAAAACAAAAGGTTCAGCTTAACTGGTAAATCACGTGAAATTTAATGGTGGTCACTTCCAAATGAGTATTTTGGTAATTTCAGTAGTTCTCAATCAGCCTTTTCTTTTGAATTAACAAACAAAATGTGTCTAAATTAGCTTTTAGATGGATCTGTGCCTACTCTTCAAAGACAGGGCTGCTTCTCCGGCACACTGTAGTGCTACCCTCCTGTATTGCAGTGAACAGTGAATGTCCTTATGGATCTGTCACTGCCACTAGAATCCTCTCAAACTTCAAAATATTGTTATGCACATGGAAGTACTTTTACTCCTTTACTCAAACAATCAGCCATTAGTTGAGTCAGTTGCCATTTTGTGTTGCTGGGTCAGATTTTTCAAAAGCTAGTTGTTGTCCTTCCCTGAGTTTCCAGGTTGGTTTTGCTGTATTTGTCAGCATGATCTCCAGTTAATGCCTGGAGTGTCTGCCCACAGCCAAAGTCTATTGTAAGCAAACACTGCCTGAACTCGAGTCTCACTGTGCATCAGATGGTGCAGGCAGTGCGCAGGCATGAACACACAACACTAAACCAGAGCGACTTGGTTAGTTTTCAGTAAGGTTCCTGTCTGAAAGAGGGGATTGTGTTGTGGTCACTTGAGTGGTGGTGGAATGTACTGTACCCTTCACAGAACGAGAGGCACCTAACAGACATGGCCATGATGGGGTGTAGACTGTGTATGGTTAGGATTCGGATGAACCCTCTCCTAAATGGTGTCATCAGTTCGAGTTAGAGATTTCTTAAAGGCTAGAAGAACCAAATGGATGTGAAGTTATTTTAAAACTACTTTTGTCTTGCAGAAACTTTTTTAAGAAATAAAAACCTAGAAGTATAGAAACATAAGAAGAGGAGTTGTTGCAACTCATACGAGGACAGGCTAAGAGAACTGGGATTGTTCAGCCTGGAGAAGAGAAGGCTTTGAGGTGATCTAATTGCAGGACCTTCCAGTACCTAAAGGGAGCCTACGAGAACAATGGAGAGGTACTTTTTACAAGGGCCTGGAGTGATAGGACAAGGGGAAATGGCTTCAAACTGACAGAGAGTAGGTTTAGGTTAGATATTAGGAATTATTACTGTGAGAGTGGTGAGGCACTGGAACAGGTTGCCCAGAGAAATTGTGGATGCCCCATCCCTGGGAGTGTTCAAGGCCAGGCTGGATGGGGCTCTGAGCAACCTGGTCTGGTGGAAGCTGTCCCTGCTCATGTCAGGGGTGTTGGAACAAGATGATCTTTCAGGTTCCTTCCAACCCAGGCCATTCTATGAATCTGTGATGATTCTGTGATTTAGCAATTCCTGACTATGTCCAGTTTCTATGTGTTAATATTCACAGGTGTTCTCGTAATTCCTCTAAAGCAGGATGGAGAAAAGGCTTATAAACCACTGAGGTTTATATAAAAATTCTTTTACTGCTTGCTGGAGTGAAGTTAAGTGGCTCTGTAAACTTGGCCCTCCTTCAATTTGGCAGATCACCTGGAACACCACCCGCCATGTCCAGTGTATGTTTCAGCCTAATTAATGTTTCCTGACTTGAGTTCCTGCTCTGAAACTCAACTGGATTTGTATCAGAAAAAAGCAAAAACTTTATTTAGGGCAGAGAGGTGTGCTGAGCGATTAATGCACATCAAAAAGCTCTAATTTGAGAGTAGAGCTGTCTTTTGGGATGGAAGGATTGATGCCTGAGATCTCAACATCAGTGATGGAGAAGAGAGAGAAAAACATCTTAAGGAGCTGTTACCCCATGGTGTGTCTCCTGGTCAGTGAACATCCTGGTATTGCTCTACTCTGCCACAGGTGCAGGTCTGTCTTCAGACCTGGCTGAAATGCAGCATGTTTTTCAGTTGCACAGAGCTAGTGGACTCCTGATAATCCTGCATGTCCCCCAGTACACAGAAGATCTGAATCAGTCTCTTTACATACCTTAAAAAACCCAAACCAAACAACCAAAACGCAAGCCTTTTCAAAGGGCTACATACCTTTGAGTAAGTAGGTGGGAAGCATTTTACTTATTACTGCGATTGGTCTCTGTCCTGTCTTGTGCCACTAAGTTGTGCTCTGTGAAGAGCTAAAAAAAAAAAGAGTCATCAGCTCTCCTAGCCTTGGTATTTTATGTTATTCTGAAGAACTCCTGCCTTTACCACTGTTTTTTTTATAGGGGTCTCTGCTCTCTGGTGTTGATAGAATTCCACCACTAGCTATGATGATTTAATGTTGAACAGATGTTTTTCTTGCAACTTTTCTGTCAGATTTCCTTTCCTTCATGCCTCTGAAGTCAAGAAATAAAAAATAAAGGAGAAACCTTTACCTTTTTGTTTTGTTCCAAACCTCAGCTGGTAGGTTTATGAGAAGAGCAACTTCTTCCCTTGAATTCTGCCTTCTTATTATTAGATTGGTGTGAAGGAATGATTGAGATTCTTACAGCTGTCAGTGCAGAGAAAATTATTCTTATATGTTGCTTTGAGTTACTGAAGTACAATAACTTCTTCTGGTAAGAAGGATGTGCCTAATCCTGCTTAAGATGCCAGGCATCACTTGGTTTTTTCTCAGGTGCTGGCTTTAGTACCGCAACAAGCTTTTGTTGGCTACTAGATGTTTCCCTTCCAGCAGTACTTGTAGTGGGTGAAATATTAGAGCTCCAAGTGTCAATAAAAAGAAATATTGCCTGACATTGCTCGGGTGAAACAGAATGGGTTTCACAGTGCATTGTCTAGCGGTAAGAGTACACAGACGTTTCAGTTTAAGAAAAAACAGTTTGTATATGTACACCGCAATGGCTGGTTTTTAACATCCTCACCATGTGTTTAAGCTGTGTTTACATAAATGTGTAAATTTAGCTGCCTTGCCCCTCAAGGAGCGTTGCTGTGTGCTTCTGTCACTTGTTCCACAGCAAGCTTTATGGTCACTGTCTTGAATGTCACAGCCAGAGATGAGTTGGTCATACATGCCAGGAAACAGGACAGGGCACCAACCAGTCCCGGTGTCAGGCTGTGTATCCTACTGCACATTGAGGGACTCTTGGGTTAAAGCGTTTGAAAATAAACCCATGGCTAAAAGCTGGGTTGAAGGTTGCCGGTAAAGCAATTAGCAAGAATTCCTTCTAGTTGCTAGAGGAGTTGCTCTCAGAAGTCCTTATCTCCTGCTCATAACTTGGAGAAGGATTTCTGTAGATTTAGCAATGTTTGTGGTGCTGAGGCTGGTCTTTTCTCACCAGTCACAAGGAGCCTTTACTGTGCTGAATGCCCTTTGAATACAGGGGCCAGGTAGTAGCAAGAACAACAGCCAATATTATTTAGAATGCTTTCTTAAAAACATTTTCCCCAGCTCTTATAGAATGTGCCAATGGCTTAATGTGACACATTCTATTTTTAATGCAGAGAGCTCCCTTCTGGATACCTAAGGTTATCTAGAAAACGGGCAAGAGATACAGCAGCTTTCAGGGCTTGGTATTTAGATTGGAGAAATTAAGCTGCATTACAAGGTTCAGTGAACAGGAACATGGATGGCCTCATGGTGACTTTGTTGCAGGCTTGCCATCTGGCTAATTATCCAGCGGATGGTGGGAGGCCTGTGTGGTGGTTCCTTTGCTACCTACAGGCCTCTGGCAGCATTGAGTACACTGGAGTACTTCAGGTACTTCAGGGCTTGCAAGGCTAACCCCTCCTGTAAGCTGTTGTTCTGCTGTTTTGGTGTAGCAGGTACACACATAGAAGTTCAAGGTTGAACTTGATGGTCTCTGTAGGTCCCTTCCAACTCAGAATATTCTGTGGTTCCCTGTTTAAGCTAAAATTGCGCCAAAGCTCCATCCACTATGGCCTGCTGAAGGAATGAGTTATAAAACAGATGCAAAAATCTTTCTTCTCTCTTCCAAATTGTTTTAATCTGTCCTATCTGTGAACCTGTCTCTACTAAAGAGCTATAGAAAAGGAGATGAGCCTGGACCACTGGTGCTGAAGGGTTTTAGTTCCGTCCCAAAAATGTGTAGAAGGTGGGTAAGAGTCACAGAAACATCCTGATGAGCCAAAATCAGTAAAAATTTCTGGCCAGCATGAGAGACTTTTTGCCCACACTTCAGGAAAGAGGCTCATGGTCCTCTAGATTGTTCTTTGTAAGGTTTAAACTTCCTGTGTACAGTGTTGATTAAGAACAGGAGAATTTTGTGGTGCTGTACCACTGTATCTTTTAGTATTCTCAGGCCTGGATGTTAGAAAAATAGCTTTTGAACCTGATAGTTGTACATAAATGTCAGCTCTATGTCAAGAATAAACATTTGGTTGGATGTGCACTCAGTTAATATTGATTAAAATTGCAGTCTCAGTTAAGTAGAGTCTGGCGATACTGCCCCTTTGTTGCTACGGGCAACCAACATGTTGTAAACTCACTGAATATTAGATTTATATTTAATGTTCCATTGTCTTTCTGGTACAAACAAGGTTTCTTCCCATAGATGAAGAGAGCTCTGACAGCCCTTCGAGGACACTAAAGCAATGCTAACAAGATCAGGGATTTAGACGTCTGTTCTCAATTGATTATTTTTTAAATGTCTTTCCATTGTGGAACAGGTTTTCTGGTTAAGTCTGTCTTTGCTTCCTGGGGTGGTCAGAGACAAAGACACTGGAACCACACAATGCTGGCCTTCTGTAACCAAGGTCAAAACATGGATTTGGGGTTCACATTTCAGCAGCGTCTCTGATGTTCTGGCAGGTCTCCCTGTGGAGGTATCGGCCATCTCCTAAGAAACCAGCTAGGCAGATGAGGGTGAAACAAAACTAAATTAATAAACTGTTCATGTGAACTTTCCTTTGGAGCTCGCAGGTCATGGCTCTCCTAGAAGCAGTGGGAATTCTCCAACAAAAACAACCCAAATCAAAATTAATCCTATCCGGACAATGAAACGGTGTATGGAACCTTACAGCTCCTGAGAGCTAGACACCTGCATTCCAGAAGTGATCTCCAGTGTAATCTTGCGGCATTGATTTTTGTTTGTCTAACCTCTAGTTGTTCTTGCTGAAGTCAGATGGTGGTCAGCAGCCATCATGGACTAGAAGGAGCCTTTTCAAGCGTGACATCCACATCCTCTGTTCTCCCTGAACACCAGTTCTCTTGTTCCTGCAGACAGAATGTGACAACCTAACTTGATACAAGACCTACAATTCTGAAATTATTTCACTTTTATGTAAGCAAGAAGTATACGAATGTACCTTTACCAGAAATAAAAAGTATTTTTATAACAATTTTTCTCTTGCAACTGAATGGTTTGTCTGTGTCCTTTAGCTAACTGGCATTTCATTATGAGCTATAGATCATTTTAGTCTAATGGGTTTTTTAAGTCTCTTTCATGGAAGGAACCTCCTATCCAGTATGGAATATGATGTGATGTGGGCAGCTGTTGGTTTCACAGTGGTGATGGTTGCAACCACATGAGAAAATGAATGGGGATATGGTGTTGTTCTCCATTTCCGGTAACAGCTGGGGGTGCATCCATCCTGTAACCACGACAAGACTCCAGCATAATGTAGAGATGCCCAAATTAATGTTAAGCTGAGCATCTCTGTCCAGACATGCCAGCATGGAGCCTTCCAGGACTGCAAAGTCCACCCTAAAAGTCGGGTAATTTAGCCTTCAGTGAGCTCTGTACTTTTTTTGATTAAAATATACCTCAGGTAACTTGTTTAAAGCTAAGTGGAGTTGTCTTTCAGTTGCACTGCACTAACTCCGATGGTACCAAGCCCCTCAGAGCACTGAAATTTTTTAATCTCTTGAGGGAGATTTGCCTCTAAGCTATGCAAGAGCATGTGCTGGTCATGAAGAAGTTGTATTGGCTCTTGGTCATGTGCCTTCATTTACTAACAAATTCCAACTGCTTCCAGCCAGGCTACTTGTGGAGAAAGAGTCAGGAGGGAGATTATTTGATGCTCACTTATTTGACTTTAGTTATATGTGTTCTAAAGGATGTGTTTTGTAGGTAACTACGGGGGTTGCAGCGTGGAAACTTGGGTACAAGTAACTTTGCTTAAGAAATAGGGAAGAAAATGAGATTTCTCTTAACACTTACTTGCTGAACTAAACTGAAGTTTCCAAGCAAATTCTAAGTGCTACTGAATGTTGTATAGAATTGTGCATCTTTCTTATTTGGTCAATGCAGTGTTTAGTGGGGGCAGTCTGCAGAGCTTTTGCAGGTTAGCATGATTGCCAGCTGTGCTGCAATGTTTTTGTTCTAAACAACTATCTGAAAGGTGTTTGAGGAGAAGGATTTTTTGCATCCTGCGGCTGTTGGAAAAATGTTACAGAACAGAACAAGCTGTGTGGATTGGCCTCTGGTATCTGTTTTGATTTTTCTTGAAATAATTTTACTCAGTAAACATTTTTCAGTAGTTTTGGTGATTTCTATAAGTGACTCCTATGCTACCATGGTGTGCTAGGCTGCAGAGAAAACTGGAGACAATGGAAGAGCTCAACAATGCCCCGACAAAAGCCATCAGATAAGAGTTTTAAATTATGTATATGCTTTGGCTGTGCCCATAAAATAAGTGAGTGAATGGGTGGGCAAACAGAGACTTAAGATTTCTCCAGATGTTTGTGGAGGGCTAGGTTCAGCTGAGAAACTACATGGCACTTTTTTTCTGATAGGTATTTGTTTCAGGAGAGTAACATCAAATATAGTAAATGTGTGAGCTAAAATACAAGCTCCTGCTAGACCATTGCTGGGTCAGCATGTTGTGTGGGAAAAAAGTATCTAAAAAGTTGGTGCCAATTCATTGTAGTACGGATGTGCCTTGGTGCTGGCTTAGAGCTGCAATGCAGGGTTTTGTTTCTCAGGGCAAGTAGCCCCAAAGGACTGAACGTGCAGTGTCATTTCCTGGCCAGTCTGTAAGGCTGGACTCCGTGACACAGCCTTTTTATTCTCAGACATCCATACAACTGTGCTGAGCAGAGATTTAAGGTTTTCCTGCTCCGGGAGTGGGTTTGGTTGAGACTTTTTCTTGATTCAGACGTGAGTGTTTTGCACGGTGGTTCTGCAGATCAATTCGCTTTCAAATGTATCACTAAAGATGCCTGTCTTAAGCTGTCTTCTTGCTGCCAGTCCTCCTGCTGCTGTTCCCCCACATTACTTCAGGTTGCCATAGGGTCGGATCCTACTTTAAATACTGGGATGAGCCAGGTGTGTTGGCGTGCAATTACAGGCTTCTGTCCTTGGTGTGATAGCCACCAAGCTTAGTGTGTGTCTGCTGGAGACTGGAGGTGAAGCAGCTAAGGAGAGATTGCAGTTTCCCAGCAGAGGCTTGTAAGGGTGTTTTTGTGTGACAAAGTGTAGCTGCTGGCAAAGGGTGACAGCGGGTACCAGCACACACATCATGGGACTACCTGAGATGTGACCCAGACTGTCACATCTATGACAGCTTGTAGCAGAGCAGAGGGAAAGAGACCCTGGAAAACTTCAAATCAACAACCTATCTATCAGGCACACACAGGAGAGGGAGCCACAGGCTTGTTGGGTGTTCAGTGGGACGGGAAACAGCAATTAGGCTGTAATTAGGCAGCAATAGCACAGATGAAGAAGTGCCAGAGGCCATTGACCTCTAACAAGGCTTCTGAGAGAAAGCCACAGTAAAAGTCAAATCTTTGCCAAGGTCAGAGTTTCTGAAACCTTGATAGACACAAACCTGCCACTGAAATCTGGTGGAATGCAGTGAGATTTTTTAGGAAATATTAAATATAACACTTCGGGCTGCGGTGGTCTGCTCAGCACAAGCTTGTTTTTCTAAACAATTCAACATAAATTTACCTCTCTTTTCAGAATTTTTGGTGGGGGAGCCCTCTGCCTTCTGCTAGACCGCTCTTATTTTCCTCCCCATGTAAGTTGGGTTGCACAGCCCAGACCAGCCTCTTCACAGTACAGGTATAGAAGTCAGCATGTTAGAAACGAAAAGCCATTGCACCATAAAAAAATACCTTCAGGTTTGAGCAACTTCCAGCTTTTTTGGCCACCTTATTTTAAATGACACTTTGAGAAATTCTTGTCAATACATTCATGGGGAGGTCAGTTGCTCATTTAATCCCTTAAAGCATTAAAGATTGGTTTTCCAACACTTGCTTGTTCTGCAGTGCACTTCTCAATGCGTGGTTGTCAGCAGAACAGAATTCAAAAGCAGAAAGTGTTGGTTTTTGTACAAATACTCAAGACTGCACATTGTTTTTACCTCTTCTTTGAATAAGCAGTAGTACTTCAGCTTCTGGAGCAGAGCAGCATCTGGCTAGGTATATATAAGTGTCCTGTACCAGCGTGAACACGCACACTTCTGTTCCCTGGAGACAGAGAGGCTTTAGAGAGGTCTGATTAGTTGTCAGCCTGTTCTCTTGACAGTTTTCAACTTTTCTTCTTCTTTCAAGCAACCATTTCTGGAGTTCTTGTATGAAAGAGACAGTTAAGCTGAAAAACACTTTGATATCAAAGTTTAAAGAAAGTTTCTGGGAATACTACTACAAAATTAGGGAATGTAGTGGTTACTATGCATGCTTTTTAAGAAGAAAGAGATAGAGGGAGATGCTTGGATTTGAAATTTGAATTATGATACTGTTGCTCATTGGTGCAGTTTCAACCCAGTGATGTCTGTCAGGTAACAGGGAACTTGCCAGGCAATTCACTGGCTAACATAATTGAATTCGATTTTAACTGTGTGATCAGCTGTTTTAAAGATTAAGTATTTCAGAATCAACCTGTGTGAAAGAAACTTCGTACTGTATAAAGAAAACATTCAGAGGAACATGGATATCAACACTTCATGGTCCAACTAGCAAACTGGACAAGTCACTGTCTGAATACCTGGTGCCTAGGTTTGATGTGCAAAGCCCCAGCTTTTTTGGTAATTGTCTCTTCAGGGACATGAGAAACATTTTCAGTTTATTAATAATAACTTCACAGTTGAGAAATTAATTGAGCAAAAAAGGAAAGAAAGCTTTTTTTTTTAAATCAACCTGTGATAGAAGACTGAGGCAGAGACCTGTTTGTTCTGAAATCTTGTTGATTCATGGTCAGAAATTTGATCAGTTTTGCAACACGTTGCTTAAAAATGCATTTATAATCTTAGATGTGCAGTGCTTTTAAGGCTTCTCATTGCTTTTTAAAAGCTGTATTTGTGCACTTTACCTCCAATTTCTATTCCATAGTTTCAGTAGCAGAGTAGAAATTTGAAGGGAGGGGTATCAGGTCCATTTTATTGTGACACCAGAGTCTGGATAAACATAACCATGGATGATTATTTTTGTTTGCAGACTGATACCAGTAGCAAAAATAGCAACTATGATAGAAGTCTAGATTTAGTGGCAAAGTAAAAGTTAACCTTGTCTGAAAAATGAAGACCAGTCATCAGAATAAAAACTAATGCATAAATGGGAAGTTAATGACTTAAATTTATGTTCCATGCTTGCTGATTTTATTTTTAAGTCACTGATGTTAATAGGGGTATAAATCATTTAAACTCATCCTTCTATCTTTACCTTGCAATTCAAGGCAATGAAAACCAGTGCTGAAAAGAATATACTGGAGGGAACAGAGATGTGTTTTCCCTTGCCAGTTCTGTGTAACAGGTCATTCTACCCTGGTGAAGCTTTGTGCCTTCATGCTCTTCTGATCAGTACAGCACAGGTTGGTCTCCAGTCTATTGTTCTGTAAAACTTTATGGAGCCTTGTATTTCAACATGTTCTCTTGGTTGAGTTTCTGTTGTTCTCATTAGTAAATGTTTATTTGCACTACTTGCTCTTTCATAAAGCTTATTGCTAAAGGCTCAACAGTTCCCACATGGCTGTGTTTTCTCTCTCCATACAGTAATGTCTGCTCATGGAATCACTACAAAGAGGAGAGTAAACTTTTCCTTCTAGAATTAGCTGCCCATGGACCAACAGTGACTGTATTATAGTGTCTTCATTCGATAGCTTTGAATCCTAATCCCGAGGCATAAAGTTACTCAGTTCTGGATTAACTGCAGTGCTGGGAGGATAGGCTGGATTTTCTGGGGAGTCTCAGGCCTGAAAACCCTTCCGCTACCATCACCATAAGTACAGTGCAGTGCCTTGTGTGAGAACAGGGAGAAAGGACCACAGGTGTGCATGGGGCAGGCATGTTTTTCCAAGAAGAATTTCTGGTTGTTACTGAGTCAGTAAATTTTTACCAGTAACACATCTATGATTCAAAGGCTTGTTGATCTGAGGAAGTGAAGCCTTCCTGGGTTTCCTCTGTAAGACTGAAAAACTTTGAAGTGGGTAGGGTACAGAGGAAATATGGAAGAGAATTGGGCATAAAGAGCTGGAATTCTAAACTAGAAAGGATGACTTTGGCTTCCCAAAACTTCAGCCAGAGAGTGGTCTAGACTTGGGGGGGTGGTGGTGGTGGTCCGGTTTGCTGGCTGGGTTAGCCGTCACCTGCCTTGGTAGGAAGATGCTCTTTTTATAGGAGCGGCTCAGTCCAGACCTGGATGGTCATCATCCTGCTTTATGTAGCATCACTTGTGTTTGAAGTGGTGCATGTCAAATCACGCAGTCTCTGACACTGCTAATTCCCTGTTTGCCACAATATGACTCTGAGTCTTTGAAAGCATTCAACAGTTGGGTTCTAGGTGAGAGAAGGGATTCTGCCATGGGGTTATATTGCACACTGCTCACCAGGAAAATGTTCCTAGAGAACTTAAGTGGAGTGTGTTTGACCTAGACCATTAAGATTTGTGGATTCTGCAGTAATATTTTTAGAACTGGTTTCCGAATGTAGAGCCCTGCTTTAATTGCTATGGAGGACTGGAATACCATGTCAGCTGACCCTTATAAATGCTTGATTGGGTTTGAAAGAAGCACATCTGTGTCTAATGAGTCTAATTAGAAACTAAAAACCTGCATTTATAGCTTTGGGTGAGTAGAAAAGGCCTTTAATACAGAGGCTGTGTCTTGATACGTGCATGGTGGGGAAGGAGAGAGAAAAGGTGGCTCTAGGAAACCTCTCACTAATTTCTTCCAGTTTTTGAGGCATGTGCACAAAAGCCCACAATGTTTCAGTCGTTCAGTATTGTTCAGATCTCTAGAAGTAAATGCTATTATGCACTTCCTCATCTTGATTAAAATGCAAGTGAATGCCAGAATGCCATTGATTTGCCCCACTTCGCTGTGGTAAGTGTTGCTTTGAAGCATCTCTGTGGCACACAGGAAAATGACAGCATATTTTCAGCAGCATGTGGAAACATGGAGGTGTGTCATGAGATAGTGAGTGAAGTGCAGATCCTTCCTCCATAATGTAGTTCGGTTGCAGAAGGACAGTGAGTCTATCCATTTCCCCTTGACACACGTTTTTGTTGGCTGATAAAAGCCAATTTTAAAGCTCTTTTTGAAAGATAATTAGGATGCCATATTTCAACATTCACTGAAAAACCAGTGGTAGGATAGAAGAGACCCAAACAAGTGTCCCACTGTGGGAAGGATGAGCAGAATTCAGGCAGGCTGGGGTTTGCATGGCAGCTGCCTGCAAGCTGGGCCATGCATTCCTGGCCCTCACCTGGTCTGAGTGATGCTTTGTCTTTCCTGACAGTGGTGTTTTAGGAGGAGTATTGCTGCAAGCTGGGGAGGGGATGGTTGAAGAGCAAAATAAAGAAATCTTTGTGTAACCAGGTTTCGTTAGTTTTCCGAGTCAGGCAAGAGCCGGTTACATTTTAGAAGGAAATTAGAAGAGGTTGATCTTTAGAGAAAAAAAAATGGCTGTGAATCAGTGTCTTCAAGCAACTACCAGATAACAACTTGCAAGGTACAAAGCATGTTAACTAAAGGTAAACTTTGACCACAGGGCAGCACAGCATTTGGAGTCAGTATGGCATGAAATCAGTCAGAAAGGCCCCTCTGAGCATCATGTGTTGTTAACTTTCATCTTGGTTTTGACGCTGTAAGCTTACACCTTCCACCCTGTGCTTCAGTTTCTTTGTTCCTGGTTGTCTGATGCATCTCCTGTTGTCCCCAGCAGCACAATGTTCCTCTGTATAATGGTTGTTGAGGTTTTTCTAGTATTTTTCTCAAACTTTTTTGAGTTTGTTTTGTTGTTGTAGTTGGGTTTTTTTAATGATAGCTTATAATTTCTTTCAGGTAGAAGGTGAATTTAAAAAATAAATAATCTATGCAACAGATTAAAGGTTCTTCCCTCTCTCACACAGACTTGGATTGAATGGAAAATGTGTCTGGGAGAAGAACAGTATTGGAGAAACCTGCACTAGTGTTTCAGACCCTTTAAATGAGTCAGCTATCACCATCATAACGGAATATAGCCACTCAAGTCCTGCTGTGCTCCATTGTCATTAGCAGAATTTCTTCTTTTCCTTGATAGATTTCAAAATCTAAATTGAAATAAAAATTCATTCCTGTCTGCAGCTGTGACATTCTGTGACAAAGGACAGCGATTATGCCGTTGCACACAGATCTGTCACCTCCCTTTGCTTGTCTGTGTGTGTTCCATGGGAGAGTGGAGCCTTGGCAGCCTGGCTTTGCGGGCAGTCCCTCCACAGGCCCCTTACCTGGCATGGGCAGGGACAGGTGTGACTAGCAGCCTACCAGCCAGATTCAGTGCAAACCATCTGTTTCTCACAGCAGTGCTGGGTAATGATCTCAGTGTGTTTCATGCCCTGGGAACTTTGTCCGAACATGTTCTCGTGCTGGATAACAAGGAAGTCCTAAATGTTTCCAGCCTACAGAGCAGCTGTGAAAGCAGTATCCAAAGCAGGGCAGGCAGTAAGCACAGGTGGTGATTCTGTGGACTAAAAAGGGTCATTCCAGCACACATGGCACTGATTGAGCCCTGGCATTCTGAGCTTCACTTGCTCAGACACTTCTGCAGGGAAGTCACTTCACTGCGCTGTGCTTGCCCCTGTGGAGACAAGCTGTTCTCTCTGCACAGCCCGGGGCACCTCTCCTATTTCTGTCACCAGCCTGCAGCTCTAGGAGTGGTTTTGCTAACCACTAATTGCCAGTTTCATTCGAAAAGGGAAGGGTCTTGCTGGATGTGGCTTTTCTCCCATTATCTTTAATTTCAGAGCTACCCTCTGTAACATTGCAGTGCAGGGAAGCTCACCTCATTCTGTTCAGATGGAGCTATGAAATGTAAGTTGTAATCTGTAAACCCTCATCCTCCTGAGGTCCTTTTTACTGAGTGTGCGTAGCCAGAGTGAAGCAGCATTTTCTGAGCTGGCTGAGGATGGTGGGAAATGGAGAGGAGAGGGGATGCAGTGCTTGAGGCCAAGAGAGGATGTTCATTCTCCCAGAAGCCTATTTCTCCCCTTTCTCCAGTATTGCACTCCTGTCTGACTTTGAAAAAAGGGCACAAAGAAACTCGAACACGGGTTTTCCATGTGACAGAGTTCTGGAGACATGGAGTAGCAAAGGAGCTTTGGAGTTCATATAAGACTCATGAAACATACTTATGAATCTCATATCTCAGAGCTAAGGGGAAGAGTAGGGGAGAGACATTTCATTGTCTGACATGTCTTGTGCTGGAATTAAAAGACGTCAAGATTCCTGCTGAAGTGGTCCTGCTCTTTAGTATGTTGAAGGCCTATTCTACAGAAAATAAGGCGTCTGAGTTGGATCTTCCAGTTGGTTTCATTCCTGGACAGAAGAGCATTATATCTTTGAAGCCATGTTGTTTGGGTTGTGAACAACAGAGAATTTCCTTGTCTTTTCCCCGATCTTTTTTTTGATCTGTCTTTTTCGGTAACTGATAGCTACTATTCAGACTGTTCCAAAATCAGCAAAGTAAAGCAAATCTGGTTTTCTTAATTTTTGCTGCCCACGATTCTTTTCTCCACCCTGACATAAGTACCCAGAACATCTGTTCTCACTGTGCTGCTGGTGGGCAGAGCACAAGATGCCATGGAATTCCTGCCTGTCTGCAGAGGATGGCATTGCATTGCTTCACATGTGGAAGCAAAGTGGTCAGGGCTTCACTGCTTTCACGTGGAAAGTTTGCTTTTCCAGCAGGTGTGGTCGTCTCTGATAGGGACTGAGTTCTGGGCTGCTTTTTCTTTTTGTGTTGGCTTACATAAGCAATAGCTCATAAAATCTACCATTTAAATCATAGGACACCAAGGTGAAAAGCTCCGTTGTACTTCATCAGTGCCTTACAACATTAAGACAGCTGGGTTAATCTCATTAAATGAATTGACAAATTGACAAGTCCGTTTTTTAAATCTAGTTGCTCTTTCATTTTGATTATCAGATGCAGCCACTGGCCCTTAAGTGAGTCAAAACCTTCAAATCACTGTCTTGGACGGTAAACATCTTGTCACAGTTTCCAAAACCAATTACAAACTACAACTTTAAAAGCTCTTTTAATTATTTAAAAAAAAACACCAAACCCTGAGATAAATACACCTTCAGCAGGTTAGATGCTTCCTTCTGAAACTTGCAGTATATGAACTGAGACAAATACAAAGGGAAAATCTGGTGACTCCCATATGGTGTTTCAGGCTATTTTCTGGTTGGCAAGCTGAATATTCTGGTCCTAAAAATGTTAATAAGCCTTTTGTAAATGAGTTTAAACTTGTTAATTAAGAATTTCTAGCTATGGTTATGACCTGCAGGGAAATGTTTAATTGGCTGTTTTCCCTAGCTGGTTCAATGTCTTCTTACTAGCAAGAAGGAAGAGTGTATACTTGTGGGACTTAGATGCCTCAGACTTAGCGTAAGCCAGGGTTCTTGTGCTTAGCAGTGCTGCAGGAATTTTCACTGGTGACCTCTGCAAGGAAGGTCTCCACATTAGGGCAGCACAGCAAGCATTTGCTTGCCTCAGTTTGCCCTGGGAGATGAATGCAGGTAGTGGGAAGTGACAGAAATGTGCTCTTCTCTGACGGAGTATGGTCACAGATTTCCCTTACAGGTGGAGTCTCTGTCCCTGAGGATATTCAAAAGCCATCTTATCATGGTCCTGGGCAGTCAGCTCTAGGTAGATCTAGCAAGGGAGATTGAACCAGGTGACCTCAAGAGGTACCTGCAAACCTGAGCCAGCCTGTGATCCTTCTCAGCCAGAAAAAGGAGCGAAGGGGTGCTCCCTCTCCGTGAATCAGCAGCTGGCAAAGGTGCAGCAGCTCAGAGAAGAGCAGGGGGCATTTGCAGCCACCAGCCTATTCTTGGAGGATGGATCGGCAAGGTATGAAAGATGACACTTGATGTTCCCAAATGAGTTGAAGAGGTTGTGTGTGTAACCAGAAGATGGGGCTGGGTCCATTGTCAAACAGAAATTGCCTGCATGTGACCTGGACTGGCTTTCCAGCATCCAGATGGGGTTCCCTTGCTATCTGCTGGAAAGCCCATTGAATTACTAGATGCTGTGCTAAATTCCACTTGTTTCTTTGTAGTCAAGTACCCATAGAACTCATTCGGCACTTCTTACAGTGACAGCTGCCTTCCTTTCTGCAGAAATGCAGCCACTGCTGGAGACAGCAGTGTGCTGTGGGTGTGGGGGCAAAGCAGGGACAAAGGCACTGCGTGGGCAGGGTCATTGCCATCACTTCCAGATAGTTGGGATTGGACTTTCCTACTCAAGTGGAGAACCCTTTGGTACCTCACACAGACAGGCTTTCTGCATACAGAAAATAACCAGAAGGATATTTCTGTAAAAGTAATTTAGGACCTCGTTCCAGTTATATTTTGAAGACAGTGATTTGTCACCATGCTGCAGCTTCCTTTTTAAATGCTTGGCTGTAGCCAAAAACAAGCTTGAGTTCGTATTTCAGCAAGTTGCAGTCAAAATCTGGAAATCCAGTCACGTCTGTGTACAGCCATTATTGAGTTTAATGAGAACTGTATGTCTGCGACAAATGGCACCCCATTTGTCTTCATCTAATCATACATTAAATCCTTCATCACTAAAATAATCCCAGAAAATTTGGGGTGAATCCCTGGTTGACAGTAACTGTCTCGTAGCAGTGACCATCTGGAAATGTCTGTTGCAGCATAGCTGTGAAGGGTGAAGAATCTCTCCTTCTCCTTTGCCGTTTAAAACTTTCTGAGTGGGGTGTTCGAGAGAGCAGCCACATGGTGGTTACACTGTCGCAAACCACTTCACTGGTTCAGAAGTGAGATGAGCAGACAGTGTGAAGAAGTGCATAGAAAATGACTGAGGTCCGTGTGTGCAAGAAAGCCTTAAAGCAAAAACTGTTGGAAGAGTGAACAACATTCTGCTTATTAATGTAGATTGGAATTTCCTGCTAGCTGAGAATAATGCAAAGGTCACTCACCAGCTGCAAGCAAACAGCATGTGGTTGATTCTAAAATTAGTTAATATCTAGCATTTCCATTTCTTTTCCCTGCATTTCTGGTTCTCTAACTTAAGCCTGGGAATCCAATTAAAGATACTGCAAGCTTGAAAGAAAATTTTTTTTTTTTGCTTTTTTTGTTCTCTGTAAACTTCTGTTAACTGCTGTAGTTGAGATAACTAGGTGTCTGTTGCCTATCATTATGGCCAGGGTATTATTATGTTTCTAAAACACTTTCCACAGGCTTAGTTACATGATTTTAACTGTTGAAAGTTATCCTTTACTCAGCATCTGCTGGAGTCTGCTAGCAGCCATGTTATCTGCAACTATTTTACAGTGACTTTTAAAAAGTCGTCTTTTTTTTTATCTCGGACTCAGAGATAATTCAGGAAGAACCTGAATAATGGCCTCGTAAAACCCTCACTTTCTTTTTGCTGATGAGCTTGAAGCCAGTGGTGTTATGATGCAGCACCATGGTCAGTCTGGAGGTGGGAAAATTGATGGAGCCTTGGATGAAAAGGAGGACAACAGTACTGCAGGCATAAAACGGTCCAGTGTTTCGTGAGGCAAGGCAAGGCAACACTAAATACTGAACAAACTAACTCCAGAGAGAGTCTGCTCTTGCTCTAGGGAACCTTGCAGAAAGGTTTTAACCTAGCAGCTATATAAAATAAACAACTTCAGAGCAGAAATACCTATCCTGGGACATGTGGCTGATCCTTTGCCTGCAGAGGTGATTTGTGTGGCAGAGATGGTGATCCTTAGAAATGTCATAGCTAGCAGATAACAGAGGACGAATTTGTCAGGTTCAATTGAGTTTAACCACTGAGAGCCAGTTGTGCTGTCTGGTTATGATAGACGAAGTCTTCTCTGCAGAATCTCTGGGGAGATGCTAGTTTGTCAGAAACATGCCACAGGTGATGGATGGGTGGCCACTCAGTTGCTGTTCTGTGTATGAGTGTGGTGTATCTAAGCCTAAGCCAAGCTCTAGGCTCCTCTGTTCTGCAGGGGATCTCACTGCTCTGCCCTCTGTACTGGGACCTGCTGTCAGTAGAGCTGTGCTAGAGCAGGTATGAGTACAGCAAGGCATCATTCCATCGCAGGTTATACCAATAGTATTTTATCACAGATAAAAGACTCAGTTTAAAGAGTGTGCGCTGGAATGCCCTGCATCCAGGGAGCACTGTGAACATGGACGCCACAGGAGGGAGAGCACTGCTCTGTGCAGAATCTCTAGGCATCTTTGCTTTTTCTCCAGCCTCTCCATCTGCCATGGCCTGTTTAGTGGGGCAGGCACTAATATGTTTGATAGCTTCTCTAATTCCCTTGCTTATGTTGAAACTTGTAAGAATTTTAATTTTAATCTCTTGTTAAACATTTCCTAATTAACAGTCACAGAATTTATCAAATTGTCTAACTCCTAGCTTGCTTTATTAATCTAGAGCCAATATGTTCTCAGATTGCAAAGTCAGAATTTTCCTTTTTTCTTTTTAATAAATGTAAATAGTTTTAGGATTTAGAATGTCTTTCTTTGGTGTAAGGGTCAAGATAGCTGGTTTCTGTGATCTTTGCAATATTCTGTTTGTTTAAACTGGCATCCTAATGGGAGTATAATACAAAAGATGTTGAATGCAAGCATGTCTTTTAAATGTTGATTGTATAGAGATGTTCATACTATTATGTATGGAAAGAACTTAATCTTAGATGTTACATTCTCTTCTCATTGCTTTCACAGTGATGAGAGCCCTCAACAAGGGCTGCAGAAGCACACTAATGTAAAACTCAAGCAATACCATTGAAAGAAAAGGTTTTTCTTCAGGTTTCCTTGGTGCACTGCAAGCAGGGAAAGGTCTGCAGTCTTGTGTGGTGTCTCAAGCATGGAAATCTCTGTACTGATAAAATTGCAAAACGAGAAAAACAGCCAGCATTGATGTATCCACTTTTACAGAACATCCAAAAAATAGAATCAAAAGGGAAGGAAACCCTCCCCAAGCCATGTCCTCCTGCTCACTGAGCCTGTGTGCAGCCTGACCAGGGTGTCCTGTGCAGTCCTGGCTTGCAAATCTGCACTCAGGATGGAGAGGAGGATGGGGATTGCAGCAGTGCAGCAGGAGGATTCAGGAGCCACACACAGAACTACTTGGAAGAGGTGGTATCTGATCTTGTGTTTATTTCCAGCTCTGCTTTCTTTTTATAAGTAGATTCCTGACCTCCTTTTTGTGACTGTACACAGGGTATTTGTGACACATGGCCTTAAGGAGAGTTTATCTCTATCATCCATGTCATTAGGATGATTGTAGGAACATCCAAGCATGCTAGCAGGGAAAGAGGGAGAGAATCTTTAGAAGATTTGATATTTGGTGTTTACTTATGTATTCTGGAATGGCGATTACAATCTTGTATGTTTTACAGAAAAAAAGTAGCTTGCAATGATATGGGACAGAAAATAAAGCAATCAGAAATGCTGCTCAGCACTGCTCCTTAATATCCACTTTAGGGACAGCAGTAGGAGACGGTTAAGTCTTAACTTCCAGGAAGTTAGAGAAAACTCATCTTTTCATTCAACCACCTATTTATGACCCTTCCGTTAATCTCAGAAGAATTGACTCTGGGCCTTTTAAATTTAAGCTACTGTTTTCTGTGTCTTCCCTAACATGATTTTCATAGTCCTTCTACAAGGAGACAAGTTAGGGAGTCACAGAACTGATGAGACAGCAGAAAACCTTTCACATTTGATTGCAGTCCAGCAAAAATAATAACCCAGAAAATTCTTTGGACAGAAAAACACAGATTTTCATAGACTATTCTGATATACCAGAGCCCATATAAAAAAAAAAGTTTATGAAACACACCATGTACTAATTTTGCTCTTGACGTCACCAAACTAGCTGGAAAGGAACAGTGTTGGCTGTCCCCCAGCGTGGTGAACTTCTTATTTCATATGTTAATGTAACTTCGAGAGACTGCACCTCCCTTCAGGATGTTCTGCCTTGTCCCCTCTCTGCAGACTGCTCCCAGTGGCTCTTCAGAGAAGAACAGGTTGGATTGTTGCCAGCAGCAATGAAGGGTCTGGAGTGGTCAGGATTAACTGGTGTCATGGAGTGGTTGGAAAAGTATCTGTAGCTGTTCCAGTGGGTAGTAGCTACCAGGTTACACTGGGATGGTGGCTACCAATGCACAGCATTTTTCTGACATCTACAGATATATTCACATCTCATATGTGGGGAAGTGGGAGCTGATTGCTATTGTCACCTTGTGTTTAGTGGGCCTTCTGGGAATCAAGCGCAGATATTCCTCATCTATCCTTATTTCTACTAGAAGACAATTTGCTTATGAACACACAGATGCTCTGCTGTCTCAGGTTTATCCAGTTTCCTCTTCCCCTTTTCTTACTGTATCTGTGAGTCACTCTGTGCTTGTCATAATTTATTTTTACAACATGCTGAAAGGTATAAGGGGAAATGTATAAACATGCTAGGGAGAAGCCACCTGAAATAGCAAATGTTTCTAATTATGAAGTTAAATCTGCCTTTCTAAGCTATTTGGTACTTTATTATACCTTGAACAACCCAAAAATGCACTTGGCTGCAATTAGACTTCCAGGTACAATAAGTGAATTGTAAATGAAAACCACCCCGTGGAAAATTACACTATTAGCCTGGAGCAGTAGCCCTGATCTTTACAGTTTATGATGCTGCACAGCCTGTACGTCCTGTAATGTTCCGTGAGTCCATGAAGCTGAGAGGATGGTTTCTTAAAAGCAGAACAGTGTAGTTTTTTGAAAAAATTAAAGTCATTATTACATGCTTTCATGTTTATTATTTTTTAAGATTTCCAGACTTTTTCACGTTAGTCTGGTTTCAAGGGAAAGTAAGCCTCTATGCCTTACCGATATCTATTAGGCAGTGTTACTGAAAGGGCTACATTTAATTAGTCTCGGCCATGCTTTTGGTGTCTGCAAGGCAAAAAAAAAAATTACATTAGATTTCTCTACAGAGAAGGATAATTGTAATTGTAATTTAGAATTTGAGTGTTCCACGATTGTGCTTGGATTTTAAGCCCTTTCCTTATGCGGAGTGGTGTCCTGGTCCAGGTTTGCTGCTTTGTGAAAATGCTTTGCTGACTGTACTAATTAAAGACTGTGGTGCACACCTTCAGCCGTCACTGATTCATCACAGTGTTCATGCGGAAACAAGAGGGGCAATGTCATAGCTGACGCAGGCGGAAAGGAGTGGGTAGGGATCAGGACCATGTGCGTCTAGGTTCAAGAGAGGAGGGAATGATTCACAATACTCATTGTCTAAATCTGTCATGTCCTGGCTGCTGTAAAGAAGTCATCACGCTGGCTGAGATTGACATCTGGAGCCAGCAGTCTGAATACGAACTCTTCATCTGCTCACTACACTGGGAGCCAAGGGCATTTCAAATGTTGTTGGAGATGGTTTGAGTAGGGTCTTCAGGAATTACGTTGGTCTTAAGGAATTATATGAGTTGGCTTGTGCACGGGACATTAAAACTGACGTCTTGTCCTCGTACAGAACTTGTATGGATGCCACCCTGCATGAGGCTTGCCCTAATCATTAAAATAAACAGAAACAATAGAGGAACTTTCACTTGTCTAAAAGAAGAGCTCTAGCACTTCTTTTGCTAGGAAGAGGTTGAAGAGCCTTATGCCTTGTTTTGCTTACTTCCACCTCTATTTGCAGGGTTTTCAGTTCTGAATGGATCTGTAGTTTGTTTGGGAAGTATACTTCATACACAGGGATCAATACCCTAATACAGCTCTCAAATGATCTGTTACTGGATATAGTGTGTATAAACTGAAACTCCTTGGTTTATGAGATTTTGGAAGACCAGTGGTGAGTTTTGGATTAAAGTGATGTAACAAGAAACAGGAGTTTGCCAGTGGCATCTCCCTTCTTATATTTTTTTGAATTGCCATAAAAAGGAAGAAAGTCTCTTTAACCGTCTCCTGAAAAATGCACACAATTCCTTTAAATTTGGCTTTCTTTTTAATTCATGGAGAACAGCTGTGTCATTGTTACTTCAACAACATGAGTGAATCTCGTAACAGATGGTTCTCACACTGGCTGGGATGAAAGCTGCTTCCTCCATCCTGGTGGGGCTTTTTTGCTCTTCCTAGATCCTGATATCTTGCTAGGGCTTAAGTAAGACTTTGCTGTTTTCATTGCAGTGAAAGTATAGTATTACTCCAGTAATTCTGCAATGAAGTCTTGCCCCTCCCCCCTTTAAATTTTTCCTTCTTTAAAAAAAAGGGAGCAGTAGTACTGACTTTTTGTTTCTTAATTTTCCGTGCAACACACTCAACTAGAAAGATCTGAAGGAAATACAGAGTTCCTCCATCTGGAAATGGTTATACAAGAGAGGTACTGAGTGCATTTGTGTCAAAGACACTTGGTTTAGACCTTGAAATTTCTTCCCTCCATTGCCTCAACTGAAGAAGGCTTATTAGAAAGAAGAGCAGATGTTTGGACCACAAAATAGTTTGCATATAAAATACCAAGCTTGCTCAGGTAACATTTAACCTCCTGTTTCTGAAGCAGGGATGAGTCTGCACATGGCAGAGCCACATGGACTCTTACTCACCTCACAGACTAAAACAGATGTAGGAGTCTCATGCTTAGAGAGTCTATTTTTTTCACCTGTGGTGTTTTTGTGACAGTCATCTTGAATATGACATGAGATGCACCAGCCCCCTCCCTTTGCTGCGCCAGCAGCATCTGTGAATCAGCACAGCCCAGCTGCAGCGGCTTCAGGGAGTTGGGTCCTCCTTTGAGTGCCAGTCGATGCAGTTGTGGTCGCAGCAGTAAGCACTGGGAGCTTGTGTCTGCAAGGAGTGGTGAGATCCCAATTTTATTCTTTCCCTCCAGGGAATGCCCCTGCTGCTCAGGCTCTCTGGGCAGGTGAGCACCACAGCTTTGGGGAGATAATCAGATGATAAGGCAGCCTGTGCTGCCAGAAAAGCCATATCCCTCTCTTTCGAGGAAGAAGCTGCATGCCAGCCTGGGCTGCCAGCAGAACTGTGCTGTTGGTAGAAGAAGAGCAAAAACATTATGCAAGCAAATGTCACAATTTGTGGGTGAATGACTTGTCAGCCTGGCAGTTGGTTTTGGTGGAAGGGAGAATGCTTTGTGTTTGCGGTAATAGCCTAATCTGAATAGCTGAGGTCTTGAGTCACTGTCGTAGACTGTGTTCACCTGCCTCTATTAGTTCATGCTCTCTGTGGGGATGTGACTGAAAAGTGATTTTCCAAACTCTTCTTTTTGTCCATAATCTGCAGATAGAAATCTCAAGGGGTCACACTGACCCCTTTGAAGGAGCAGGAGTTCCTCTTGCCAGGGGCTCAGTAAGAAGCCCTCTTTGCTGGTTGTTGGTGTGCTGCATTCTTCTCCTGTAAGACAGCTTCACTGTGATAATTACCTCCTGAAAACTGTATTGCTGGTACGAGACCGAGGCTAGTTCTGGGAGCCTTTGGGAAATGATATTCATTTCAGGAGAAATGTGCAGCCTCTGTACAGTGCAGCAGTTGTCAGGGAGTAGAGACAGTGAGGAGTTAAACTGAAGTGAGGGGAGAATGCAGCTTCAGCATCCGTGCTCTGCACACAGCCACCCTTTTGTGAGATACATCTTGGCTCTGTATGAACCGCAGTACTAGCTCCTGTTCTACTGGGTGTACTTTTCATTTCTGGATTTAAAACATGGTGTGCTAATGCAATTGTATATCCACTGGTGCAACGGAAATACAGAACAATTACCAAAATGTTTATGTGAATGGCGGAGTTCAAGGTGCTGGGCATGGTTGTAAATGAAAATGTTTGGCATTTATTAATGTGTAATTAAGATGCCACACATTGTTTCTCTGTGCATGGGTTGCTGTCAGCACTTCAGCGTTATCGTGGGCATGATGGCAGGAGGCAGCGACATTCATAATTTGCTTGATGTAAAAGCTGGACCTGAGAACTAGCAGCTCAAACTGGAGTTCAGCCATACAGGTGGCTGTGGAAGCTTCAAAAGCAGTCAGTCACAAGTTCCCTGAACCCTGCCCGTTATATAATGCTGCGGGAGTAGTTGTATCTGAAAAACCCTTGGAGGAGTTGGGGTAAATGGCCCTAAAAGTGTACTGTTTGTGCTATTTAATATAAATTTCTGATCAAAGCAATTCTGCTGGAATTTTACATAGTGTAAGAACAGAACAATTTAATTTTGCTGTGTTAAAGTCTATTACCTCTCCTCCAAACAGGAAATAGTTCACAGCTTCTTGATAACTCTAAAATTTCTGAGGTGGGAAATTTGAGTGAATTACGTGTCTCTGGGTCAGCACAGGTGTATACTCAGTGTTGACTATTGTTCTGCTTCAACTGTTTGCAACTGCTGCAGAAGTGGAAAAACAGGGTAGGTGCACACCACTTATCCTGTGATTAAACATAACACAGTTTTAGTGTCATTCTTGCATCTGATATTCGTTGTACTGGCTGTGCAAACTGAACCATAGAATCACAGAATATGCCGAATTGGAAGGGAACCACAGGTATCATTGAATCCCACTCCTGCCCCTGCACAGAACACCCCAAGAGTCACACCATTTGCCTGAGAGCGTTGTCAAAAAAACTCAGGCTTCGGGCCATGACAACTTCCCTGTGGAGCCTTTTCCAGTGCTCAACCACCCACTGGGTGAAAAACTGTTTCCTGGTATGTTCTGGCTTGTGCTCTGGCATAGGTGAACCACTTCAGTTATTTTGGGTGTTTTGTGGCCATGACCCTGTTTCATTTTCTGTGGCCCTGTTCTGTTGGGCTCAGGCTGCCTGTGTGCTGTCTCAGGATCACCCCATATCGCATCCCTCAATTACAAGCAGTGGTTCTGCAGGCAGTTTGCACCAGCTCTTGTGGTGATGCTCAGTTTCAAGTTATTGTAGATGGCCCTGTAACTTAGATTGAAAACATTCCTTTGGAGGTAAAGTAGGTAGAAGATGGATTTTTACTTCAACAATTGTAGAGGCAGAGAAAAGTTTAAATGGAAGTGCGTCCACTTTAAAGTAAATTGAAGGCCTTCAAGTTTTGTCAGGTTAGAGCACATTACAGGTAGAGGTTGGCTGCTTCATGGGAAGTATGGTGTCTCATGTAGGAATTATTATCTCGACAGGAGACCCTCTTCAACACTAACAGGTTCCCATTAGTGAGTGAAAATAAAAGGTCTGGAAATCAGGAGAGGAAGATGGTGAGAACAAAAGAAGGTATATGAAAGAGCAGTAAAAAGCAAGCAAACCTAAAATCACGTCCTGAGGTAGCTGCTGTTGGCTTACAGGCTGATTGTTATGATTTGTGTCGTTGGCACATTGTGTGATTGTACATCACCATGGGCCAGGACTCTGCTGCCTCTTTTGAATGTCATTACAATGCACTTAGGTATCTTGTGTTTCTACAACATGAGCATCAGCTTAGATAGATCTGTATGCAGTAAAGTATGCCGGAGATGTGCCCTGGGGTTGGTTAGGCTGTATGTAGATGAGCTATTTAAAACGTGAGTTTCATCTAAAGCATCAGAAGCTCTCTCTGAGCCGTGGCGCTGGAGGCAGGGGCCTAATGAGACTGCTTTAATACAGCTCTAACATACACATTAGGTAGTGGTTGGAAAGACAGTCAATCTTTCAAGGCTTAAGCAGCACTTTCTGAAAGTGCCTTCAATTAACAGCTAATGACAAGCTTTCTTCAGTGATTCTCTGGCTATGTTGTATAGCCAGATAATGAGAACGATCACCCAGAGATACTTCGATTTATTTATCATTTTTTATATCATTGGGAGACTGATGAATATTTGATCCAGTAATGTTCCTATTTATGCCTCCGTAAGTCAAGTGCCTGAGTTCAGCTTCAATCCATCATTGCTCTGAAGATTTACATTTCAGATAGATTTTTCCAGCAGCACAGATGCTGCAAACCTTAAATTAATGCACAAAGCTGCCTCTACCCTGCAGAAGATGGAACTATTAGGTAAGGAAAACAATATCTCTTTTGGATGCCTGTCTTCTTAATGATAATGGAATTTAAAAGATCTACAAAGGGCTGTTTCAAGCAAATATCTTATGTCCACCATTATTTGAAAAGAGAATAATGAGCTGAAAGTGTTTCTGTGCCTACCCACAGTGTTAATTGAAAGCTGTGAAGACACACAGATAGAACCAGGCTCAGGGGACCTTTCTTACAGAAATTTTATGTGAACCATCTCTTCTGTATTTGAATGTGTTGTCTAAGCCGCCCTTATTAAGCTAAAAGGCTTCAGTGGTAGTGAAAGGTCTTCTTAATGCTTCCCCTTGTATTAATTCTATTGGCAAATTACAAACCAAACTGAAATCTCAGAAGTTCCCATTCTTACCTTTTGTTGTTTCTTTCTTTAGTTTCCATTTTTCTATACACACTGTGCACAGCTCCAAACTTAAAACTGAGAAGGTACCTTAGGAGGAAAGATGCACATTTTTTATTTGTTTTTTAAGATCACATGTTGCTCTTCCCCTTTTTAGTTCCAAGCTCCTTATATGAGTGACACTCACTGGGAGAAGAAATTGTCAGAAGTGACAGAGTGGTAGAGAGGTGACTCTTCACATTGATCAGGGACATGTGACATAACTGAAACATCGGATCTCTCTGTGAATTACAGTGGTTTGGATGATAATAGGAGAGGGTAAGTTCCTGAGAAAATTAACTGAGCAAAGAGCATGAAGACATTCACAAGCTAATTCTGGAAAAACAATTTGCTGGAAAAGGAGGATGATAGGATGAAGAAACAAGCCTGCATACTGGCACCAACATTTAAAACATCTGATGAATGGTCTGGCATGTGAGACTTGTGATTTATGTAATTTTCCTCTTCATATAAAATGCTTGCAGGAAGGGACCGTGTTTCAGGACTGTAATACAGTGCTGGAACTATAGCTCCTGACCACTCTGCAATGTAGTCTGGGGTATAATATTGGTCCTAATTGCTTTCTGGTGCATGCTCTCTAATGTATTCAGTAGAAATGCATGTATGAAGATGCTCTTATTGCAGGAGACAGAACCCTGGAGGAGGACCCAGTTCTGCCCTTCTGTTTAGCAGCTTCACTTCTCTGGATCTCGGTTTTCCCAAATATAAAACAGGAGAAAATGATTCAAACCCCTCCTGCAAAAACACCATGAAAGATTAAAAGGAAGGTAGAAAAGCTGAGACGCAGGGAAAAAACTTAACATCACTGCGGGGAACAGGAATGAAGCCAGCTGTGTAGTGTGGTGATAGGGACATAAAGGCAAACAAAAGTTCAGGGAGATTAAAATGCAGTAAAAAACTGTGAAGTCATCCTAGATCAGTAGTATGGTGCCTGGAACATGGTGTGTATTTCCAGTCAGCCATCCTAAAAACAATATTGTGGAATCAGGAAGAGTTTGAGGGTCTGTAACAAGAAAGAAGGAAAGAGAGAAAATACTGAGATTGTTTCTTCTTGAAGCCTTCTCATGGGAGGCATGCTGAGAGGGGGGAAAGCAATCAAAGAGGTTGGAAAAAAGAAATAAAGGGTTAGTGGATACTTGAACTCCTACTCCAAAGCTAAAGATATTAAGGACTTAGTGGGACTGAATGACACTGATCCCAAAGCTGAGTCAGTGGGGTTAGACACAGAGGCTGGGTTACAAATCCATTCTTACAGCTTGTGAATCCACTGGTACAAGACTCAGGTTAATGGGTAAGGAGGATGCAGCGATCTATACCAAAGTACAAATAAACAGTGTGAGAAGGAATAGACACTCTTTTTTCAGCACCTCTGTCAGGCCTTTAGATACTAGGTCTTGAAAGGGAACTTTCCCAAGTGCCAGGTCATGCCAGGTCATCCACCCTTGTTTGAAGTGAGCACAGATCTTTGGTAAGATCAAGGTAAGAGCTGGGGCTGCTGCTCTCTTTTCTTGTAGTAGGTCCTTTGCTGTTACTTCACTGGGGTCTTCCACTTTTGCCAGTTCTTGGTGGAGAATGGTTGCACAGCAGCAGGGTGATGCTGGCAGGGAAACTTGAAAATAGGCTTTCAAGAGAGAGGGAAGGACAGACTGGTAGAGAGGTGATTCTTTGCATTGATCAGGGACATGTGACATAATTGAAACATCGTGTCTCTTTCTGAATTGCAGTAGTTGGATAATAATGGGGAAGGAGTGAGTTCTTGAGAAAATTAACTGAGCAAAGAGTATGAAGAGATTCACAAGCCAATTCTGGAAAAACAATTCGAGTACAGAAAGACATGTCAGAGCCACGCACACACAAGATGAAGAAAGGCATAAGAACAAAACTCCCCTGATGGCTTAGAAAGTCATTTTATGGACTGCTCTATGGCATTTGGCGTGACAGACAGCATCTGAGCACTTCACTAAGTCCTTGTTCATCTCTTCAGCCCTTCTTCTAGGTGAGGGGATGGATTAGAAACGCCGGAAATTACCAGATGCCCCTAGTCTTTTCAAAATACTTTCCCTCTCTCATGATCCTGTGCCTGCACAGATAAGGGCTTGAGACAGACCAGCTAAGGCCAGAAATTGATTTGGGGTTTTCAGTGTAAGATACCTATTGCCTGATTATTTTCCCCCCTTCTGATTCACATCTTTTCACCTGCTCAAAGTGCAGCTCCCACTCATTTTGGTAGCATTTGTAAGCACTCAGCATATCCCACTGCAGGGCTCTGATCCAGCATTCCAGCAGAGTAGGGAGACCTCATTAGTGACCCTTTGTGGGAAATCTGGTTTTAGAGACTTGGCATTTCATGTAAGAGCATAAAGGTCCCAGTTTTCTAGGACAGCTCCACATTGTATAATCACAAAATCGTCTTTCTGTCTCTGCACTGTCCTCCCCTTTTCCCTACATCACTTGCAGCTTCTGCAAGAAATCATGAACTCAGGCTTCTGTTCTTTGCTTGTGTAACCCTGATTCATCTCCAGTGTAGGTCCATGCTGAACTACCAAGGGAAAGAGTTTACATGAGTATGTCATTAAAGACTGTTGTAGCACATAGGCTGCAGGGGCTCAAATTAGGCTGCAGTAGCTGTATTTGAGAGCTTGGAAAACTAGCCCTGCTATTTTCTTCTAATCTCAGTTCCCTGCAGTTTTAAAAGAGAAAAATGGGCTATAAGGAAACCCCAGCGTGGCCTGGCACAGCATCACCAGCGTGGCTCTGGGCTCTGTCTGAGTACATTGCTCTGTGCCACCAGCTTTAGCTGAGTTCAGGTCATAGATAGTCAGGTTCCTAAATCCTTTCATTGCCAGAAGGTTTTTGGAGCTTCACTCAGAGGTAGTCTGGGGTCACCTAGAGAAGTAACAGTAATGGTCAGATGTTGTTCTTTGCATCTGTGAGCCGTGGCAGAGCACTGCCTGGGAGGGTACATTGTATCACTGATGTCTGACAGCTGTGTCCTCCAGTGCTTTTAACCCTGGGTGCCTTTCACTGTCCCAGTTCTGTCTCTTTCTTCTCTTCTTGGACCTGTTCTGGGAACATCATTCAGCCATTCTTATTTCCCCTCCTGGCTATCCATCCAGTCTGTTTCCTTCATCACCTTTTCCAGCCAGCTCTAATCCTAGTGCCACATCCTGCTTTTCCTCTTTGCTCATCCCCTGCCCTCGTCAGCCTCAGCCTCGGGCTGCACTTGCAGGGCGCGATGTCACTCAGAGGGGAGGGCTCAGAGTGACCAAATGTGTTCCCAACACCCCACCTCCAGAACGAAAAAAAAGGTGGGTTTTTTAGAATTATGTACAGATAGGTACATATTTGAAACCAGGCTAAGAGAAATGTCCAAAGTGCAAAATTTCACTCCACAGAGTAGACATTTGGCAGTTGGAAAAAACTCTCAAAATGCAACGATTTGAGCAGTCACACCTAGGGAGCAAAGCAGGCACCCCCCCACCCTCCGGTTCACAGCAGTCTGCCTTCCAGCAAAGCCTTTGGGAGACCCGGCACAGGGCCTTGGGGCTGGTCCGTGCCTCCGCAGCAGAAGGAGCAGCAGCCCTGAGGGAGCTCGGTAAAGAGCAAAGGACTGTGCATGTTCCTGAGCCTGTCCCAGGGAGCACTGATGGTGCGCTCACCTTCTCATCTCCATTCCCAGCTCAAACAGGGATCTGGTTTGGGTTTTTGTGCATGCAGTGAACTCCCTCAACCTCCTGTTTCTACCTCATGTGGTGCACCCTCCCATGCTCCACAATCTGCTGCAGCTCCTCAAAGGGTGCGGGGGACAGATGGCTTGATTTCAGCTGATAAAGGGGCTGCCTTGAAAGAAGCGAGGCGGAAGCTGCCTGCCCTGATATCTCTTTCTGGTGCTGTCAACGGGAGGTGAAGGAGACAAGCTGGAGCTGGATGGACACCAGCTCCATTCCAGGGAGCGTGGAAGGGAAACAAATTCCTTTAAAAAGCTCTTCTGCTGCTGCTAAATGGCGTCTGCTTGCCTTTATTTCAGAGACCTTCTGCCAAGCCCAGATTACCTCAATGTATGCTCTGATCTTTGCTCCTCAGCCCGCTGTGCTACATGAAAGATGTAACTAAAATATTTTCAGACCCTCTCGAGGGATGGCCAGGGATGTGGCTGGGGTTTTGTGTGCTGCTGGTTTTTAAACTCGGTGTGGTAAACTGCTAACCAGCCCTGTCACTTCCTATCTGCAGTGTTGGACACCTTGCTGAGCCCAGCCCCTGTGGGCAGCATGGAGCTGGCAGGCTCTCCAGGACCTTTGCAGTGCACAAACTGCAACCTTGCAGTAACCAAGAGAATTGGGAGCAACCTTAGTAAACAGCAGAAATTATAAAGTCACCACTTTTGGTAATAAAAATGGATTTTTCTTCAGGAACCTCAATTTTGCACTTTCTTTTCAGCACTGGGAGGGGAGGAAATATTCCTGCCCTTTGGAGACAGAATAATTTATAACCTGCTTTTATAAAAATCAGTGATTTCCCTTTAAGTCAGCTTCTGTGCCTTTGTCTCAGCTTTCCTGATTAGTCACATAATGAGGATATTTCTAATACAAATGTGCCAGGGGAGAAGGGAACCAAACACTGCTTTATCAGAAGAGAATCTGTATCCCTCTGGATGCTAATTAGTCACGGAGATACAGGCGTGTGGGACGGGGCAAGGCGAGCTCTTATTTTAGAAGCCAAAATGATTTGTGCCCTCAGAATTTCTCACGCTGGGCTGGAAAGCCATGCCAAGGTAGAGAGCTTCCCTGGCTTTCCCATCCCTGCCCCTCAGATGTGTTTGCCATGCTGCTGCTGTTAGCAGGGTTATTTCTGTCGCAAGCCTGGCTAAACAGAAACTCTCTCCTTATAAATATGGAAATCTGATGGTTGAGCTCTCTGTCTCTTGGGACAAGTTGAAAGCATGGCACTAAAGACAAAAGGGCCTCTGAACTCTGAGCTTGGTTGTTTTGTTTCCTCTACCAGTGGAGAGAAAACAGTAGTATTTTAATACTGGGATCCACCTTTACGGGATGGACAAGTGAACTCTCAGGTGAGCCTCCATTCCAGGGCCCCCACAGGGCTTCTTTGGGGCTTTGTTTGTATCCCTGTCTCCTTTCCTGGGTTTTCAGAGCATCCGTCCTTCTCAGGGCCAAAGGTAGCTTTGGTCGTGGACAAATGCACAGGTATTTGCTCTTTCTCTCAGCATCCTGACACCATTTGCTATGCAGCATTCCCAGATCTTCAGCTTCTATAGAAAGCAGCGAGTACTTGAGATTCCCATGCTAGTGACTTTAACTCTTTCCTGAGCCCATTTTGAGTGAGTAACTGAAGGGAGATGTGGTGATTCCCTGCTGAAAATATTTCCAAGATCCATCCGTGCTCTTGGTCTGGAGTGCAGCCTGAGTAAAGTGCAGGTGCACAAACTCAGATTGTGAAAACGGCAAACACCCTGCCCAGGGAGTTTTAGATTGAAGGCAATGGACATGGCAAACATGAAGGAGGTGTGTGATGGAGAGGGCATCCTCTGGTTTCAACATGAATCCAGAGGCTGAATAAGAGCCCTGCAGTCTGCACACATCTCACTTTCATTCCAGAAATGTCTGAAGCTGACTCTCAGTGGGTGGCACTGTCCATTGTGCAGGTCTCATCGTTGACTTGAAACCACAGTCATAGACCCTGCAGAACCAGACACCTTTGCTCTCTGAAAGAAGGGGGATTTGCCAAGTGCAGATGAGAGGCAGGATGAAAAATTGTTATTGGAGGAGTGAACAGAAGCAGCAGTTCAACAGCTCCGAAAAGGATCTGAGGGATTGAGTTAAAGAGATCAGGGGTATTCCAGAAGCAAAAAGCAAGACCTTGTTCATCACACTTGTATAGAAGTCGAACATGTCCAAATCAGCTGCCTTTCAAAAAACAAAACAAAAAACAAAAAGAACAAAAAAACCCCAACAAAACCAAAACCCAAACGAACTGGAAAAGAACAAGTGACTCCAGATTTATGCTAGTAATAGCTGTGACATTGAACCACTGATTAGAGCCCTTGGTCTGTTGAAAGGTGTGGATGTGGAGCCATCCCAGCTTTTCCGGCTATTGTTCTTACAGCCAGAAGCTCTGAAAGCTTAATAACATCGTATTTGCCATGCTGGATCCAATCAATGGCCTATGAAAGCATTTATCCAATCTCCAGAACATTGGTGGGAACTAACATCACTGCAACAGGGCTCTCCTAGTGTCGTTTGTATTGTGCCAGGATCTTTTTTGTCAGAATATATCATTTCTGCAGTATCTGCCGGAACCAACCAAAATTGTTAGTGTTCCCTTCAGGCAAACTTTGATTTTGTCTTTCATGTACAGCTGGGACAGCCTAGCTGCACCTGGAGAGGATCCATAAACCACTCCATATATGCTCACAACCATAGCATTTCAGTAGTGATAGCTCCACTTGTCTTGCACTTCCTCAGCCAGTTCCTTTAGGTTTTAGGGTTGTCCATGGGAAGGAAGTATGGTTCCCCAGAGCTGCCTATGGGAAGGAACCACAGTTCCCCTCCACCACGCGGGAGAGTCTGTGATAGTCTTCATTTCAGGTGGAAAACACTTTGAAAAGAGAGTGTTCCTCTTGGCAAGGCTCTGTTAAATCCTCAAAGAAGTAAAGATGGGACACAGAGCTGAAATAAGCTCTCAGCACTAACCAACAAGCATGAATTCAGTCACTACAAGAACCTGCCGTGTTCCCTTTTAGACAGCACTAGGGCTGTGCAGAACACAGCAGTTTTCCATAGGATTCAGCTGCAACATGCAGCCAAGAGCCTGGGCTCCTGTTCCTGCCTCTGTCCTCCAAACACACTGTGACCTTGGCTCTGACATGTTTCTCAATTTTTTAGTCATTTTAAGGGTATCCTCCCCTCAAGGGTTGAGGTTTAAAGAGCAGTTGTAAAGTTGTGTGGGGGTTTTTATGATCCTGGTTTGGCCAGATGCCAGTTGCTGAACTGACTCTTACAATAGCTGCCACAGAATCTGTAATGCTTTAGCGCCTTAAATACTCATGTTGCACCTCAGAGCTGTGGCTGTATAATCAGAGGTGCAAAAGGAAAGGTGTAATATCTCCACATATGTATCCTTTACAAGGAAGGAATAATTTTGGTATTGAAGCATCCTGAAAAGGTACCTCAGTTAATAGCTGGTTTTAAATAGCTATTGCATGCTAGCCACATGGCAAGTGCTGCAGGCAGTGGGGAGTGCAGTGTGGCAGTTCTCTAATTTGCAATGTTAATGATCCAATTTAAGTCATGTAAAGCTAGCACAAGATACCAAACTTATAAATGCATGTGATAATAGAGATGGCTTATGTGCGTGAGAAGAGCCTGGAGGGAAATACGGTGTTAAATATACCCTATCATGATTGAAAGGAAAGGACCGGGGGCTGCTTGTGCTGCTGGTTTCTCGGAGGGAAATCTAACAGAAATCATGTAATTACTCCCATTTTTCTTCTTTGTCCCTCAAATGCTTTTCCAAAGTATTTGGTCTAGTTACTGAATTGGTGCATCCTCTGCTACCGTAGAGTCCCAGGATTAGTCATACATCATCACCTAAAAAAAAGTTTCTTCTCTGTGCTGTAAATGTCATTTTTGATTAGGAAAACAGACCTCTGAAACATCTTGTTCCCTTTCCACAGCTTATGCCTTTCTGTCTGCTGCATTTTGTTCAGCTTGGATGTGGCAGTCGGGCAGGCCCTTTGTGGCCGGGGTTCCAAGGAAGCATTTCAGCACAGGCACTGCGGCACCCACAGGGAGACTGGCACTTCTCTTGCGCCCCCATTTGAAGCAAAGCAATGATCTGAACTCCTGGTTACCTCTCCGTGAGTTGAACTACCCCAACTGCAGGTGTACACAGTAAAAAGTCATTTTACTGATGTTCTGGTTCAGTTTAATAAGACTAGAGGTTTTAATCATGCAGTAATGTTAAGAATGCTATCTTCTCAATTGCTGAAATAAAATGGTTTCAAACACCAATTTGTCTTACAATTATAAACTAATCAGGTTCAAAATTTGGATCTTGTAGTGGATATTACAGGCCTAATTTGTTAAATAAGATCTGTTCAGTAGTTGCTCAGAAAAGAAAAACAGCAGTGTTGTAAGATGTGCATTGGCAGAGCTAGTAGAAAGTCAATAAACAGTTGTTGTTTATTGCTTTGTTGAAACTGAGTCAGTAGCTATCAGAATGTTTTTCAGTGCATCAGTCCCTGTGTCACCAAAATGCCATTTGTTTTGACTTTGGTACAGGGAGGGTGGTGATGCTGAGATGAACAGTTAGTGCTCTGGATCTGACAGAGTGCACGTGTTGATGAAAAGTGACAATCATGTCTTTCCAGGAGCCTTCTGCTCTGGACCCCATGTGATTCTGGAATTCCTTCAACATGTGAGACTTAGTAAAAACATTGTTTTCTTCACCAGAAAGACGGTGAAGGTCAGCCATGGTCCTTGGAAGTGGGTAGGGGAATTTGGAGAACCTCTCTTCCACGATAGACTGGTGTTCTGACTAAATAAGTCTGGCCTAGAAGCAAGTTCTCCTGTTAAGACAGATGGGGGAAAGGGACCTAAAAAGATCAGGGATCTTCACAGTTTGTGGCAAATTGGGATCAGGCTGCCTGAAAACCAGATCAGCTCTGTTGACTTTCTGTGTGACAAATCAGTTTCTAACCTGGGTTTGCAACAACAATTCCACAACTTCATCAGGCGGATGTACAGCTCCTTAGCTTTGCCTTTACAGTTTTCTATGATATTTCCTTGTAACCGTGCTGCAATTTAAGATAATAATTTCTTATGATCAGAAACATGAAAAAAAACCTCTCCTTTTTTGCCTCTGGCAGCCCTTTCTGTATATGAAAACGGCTATTATATCTCTCCTTAGTCTTCACTTTTCTTCTCTGAGCAACGCCATTTTTCCAGTGTTCTGGGGTGGTTGTAGCTTCTAGCTTTTATCGATAGGACTGATGAGGGGATCACATCTCCCTTGAAATAATGGGCTCCAGAACTCCTTGAGCTGAAGCCTGAGGAAGAAAGCACAAGAGAGTCTTTTGTGGGGCTTGCAGGTTTCATTCCTCCTGTACATCGCCCTGTGACACTTTCCTTTCTCTTGCCAAACCTGCTATTGCTGACCATTGTTCATGTGTATGGTGGGTTTGGATTGATCCCCTATAAATCTGATACCTTATAAATTTGACCCTCTTTTGTGCTGTTTCTTACATAGGCACATCTTGGTTCCCAGTGGTTTTGTTCCTCGTGGGTTTTTTAAGCACTTTATGTGTGTAGATATTTTATGTCTGTATTGTAGTGGTATGTAGAGGCTGCTGTCCAAAACACAGAGATTTTACATACCGTTTACGTACCCACCTGGTCAGATTTCTCAGGAATACCTGGCATGGTACAGCTTGAGGCAGAGGAAATCTGCCAGCAGCATAGGATTTTCTGTTCCCAGGGAAGGGAGACTGAAGGTATAAATATTTATTAGCAGCACAATGTTCTAGCCCAAGAGTCTGAATGACAACATGGGAATCGTAGAAACTTCTCAGTGACCCAGATGTACCCCCTGTATTCAGGGCGCGTGTGGTTTCTCACTTGTTTTTCTGCTCACCAAGTCTGTCCCTCCTGCACAGAACATCTACCTGTTTTTCCAAACTCAGTGTTTGATGTAGGAAAGAAACAAAACACTTGGACTTGTCCTTTCCTGTTAGGATTTGTGTGCAGCATGCAATCCACATGGGCATCTCCAGAAAGCAGATGTCTCCTGAGCTGCAAGCGCTTGCCGTAAGCTGTCACACACGTGTTGGTACCGAGACTTCCAGCATCTTTTAAGTAGGACAGAAGACAGCGAGCACATCATTGGTGGGTATTGCAGAGAAACAAGGTAGCTGGATGATACTCCTGATGCAACTGATGATGATCAGGCCAAAGAGTCTGAATTATGAAGAGAAGTGATGGGTCAAGCCCTGTATATTGGGTCTTTCCTTGAGATTAGAGTGTGAGGGCAACCATGCCCCTCTGCTTTTGTCTGAAAAAAGCAGCAGAGCTGCTTTGATGATCACAGAATTTCCCACAGACAGCAAAGTGGAGAACATTGTGATAAGAGCAGTAAATGTGACTGATTTTGAGAATGGAAAGGATGTACAGATAGAGACTTCTGGGGTTCCAGGTGTGGTTTTGAGGTGCCGCTGAAGACCACAGGAACTGTGTGTGCGCATTCCCTTCCACAGGCGCTGGGGTCCCAGAGGATTTGTGGAGGGGAAAGCAGGGCTGTGTCAAGCTTGCAAGGTGTCAGAAGTGTTGACTGTGAAGGGAGGCAAAGAAAGCTGCCCTTTTTTAAGGTACTACAAGGCTGTGTTTGTACCAAGCACTCACGTCAATCATGGTGCAACTGCACACTTTTCTGGCTGTTTGGGGCTATTTTCCCCCCCACAGTCAGTGTGGGTTACTGGCAGATGTAGATAATAAGAGTAAAAAGCTATTGAGCTGGTGCTTTCTTATTAAATACTGCAAAATGGAAAGTAATTTAAAAGAGAAAAAATAAAAAGCCTGCTGAGCATGCCATCTTCCTTAAACCCCAGATTTCAGTTTAAAGTGTTTTCACCTTCTCTCTGTGCTCCTGCATACGGACAATTCACAGCTCTCCTGCTCCACAAAGGTTCGCTGGAACTGATTTCTGATGTTCAGAAATGGCACATGGTACTCACACTGTAGGACATGGCTGCTCCTAGCAGGAGGGCAGTTTCCAAGATCCTTTGTGTCGAGCCTATAGAAACAAACAATCTAGTAAGAAAACTCCCCACCGTTTGAATGTGGTGATTGTGCATGCCCAATTAATCTGTGAGCATGTGGGGAGAAAACTTTGATTAAACTCTGGCCCCAGCCAAATGTTCATGCAGTGCCTTGATTGAATGTATTTTTTCCTTAGTAATGAAGACATACGGAGGCCTCAGGAACAAAAAAAACCCACTTAAATGTATTAAATACCCATAGCCGTCTAGAGCCCCTGCAGCCACTCCTCAGCACTTGCCTTTTGATTGGAAGGGTTATGTTGTCCCCAGCAAGCAAAAAGAAATCACATCGTCTGGCCTGGAACCAGTCACACCATGTAGCTGAGATTTTGATGTCGAGGGCAGAGCTGAGTGTATTGGTCTAGGGAGGCTTGTGAAAAAGAAAAAAATTGCCAAGTGAATTCCAATAGCAAAAGCCGGCGTCAAGGCTCAGTGTGCTCTTAGGCATTCGAATACAAGCAAAAGGCTAATCAGTCAAGTAAATGTTTCTCTGGGCGGTTGAGCTGTGGAGAGAGAACTGCATCCATTCAGTATGCACAGAAGCAGAGCGTGTTTGTGCAGAGACAGCTCCAGCCGAGCTGGCGTGGGAATGCTGCTGTTTTCACAGTGGGCATTGTTACTATGGAGTCCTGTGAGTTGCTGCAGAACATCTATAAAGTGATGGATGGGAAATATGACAGTGCCTTGCCACTCCTGAGCCAGGGATAGATACCCACAGGCACTGGGGACACTGTCCCTGGCCCAGCTCAGTTTCCTCTCAAATCCATTTTACTCTCTGGAGGGAACAGGCCTGGGCCATGCATGCAGTGGTGGTCACCCAGACTGATGGTGCTTGTGATCCCTCTCTGCAAGTCATGGATCTCTTGTGCAGCTGTAACATGGCCTGCGTGGGCTGAAAAGTGCCATACCAAACCTTGGGAAAGAATTTCTAGGGTTGACTGCACTACCATGTCCTGCATCATTCCCACCTCCAGTGTCAGAAGCTCCACCAGCTCTCTAGACAGTGGGGAGAGGGAAATGCATCTCCAAGGACAGATTCCTTTTAAGATGAGTTTCTTAGACAGAATGGAAATAATCACTCTTTGAAAACCATCCTAGTTTTCTCTGGAGGCTGAGGAAGCCTTTTCTGTGTGTTTGGTCTAGAGCCCATTTTTGAGATTTCTCCAGGTGAGTCTGCTGGTCCAGGCTCAGAGTTCAAATCTTCAAAGGCACCTCAGAACATTTCTCCCCTCCCTCTGTTGATGCAAATGGATGTCTAATGTCACGATGAGGTTACCTACAAAGGAAGAGCTACTGTCAGCACATCAGCTTGCCACAAAAAGTAAGGGCTGGTTTTGATTTAGAGTTTAAGCAGAATTTTAACAACGTGAACCTGGCCTAGTCCAGGTGGTCAGACCCCTTCTCTTCCCTGTGGATTTCTGGCTGTGAGCTCAGAACTCGGACATTGCTGAGAATCCAGCACAGGAGACAGTATTTAGCCATCACATTATATCCTTCCCCATAATATGTCTACTCCCATGCCTTCCTGCAGCCAGCAGATTAGGGCTGCAAGGACTTGCTTATTGTGTTCAGTAGCAACTAGGAAGCATCCAGCTCTTGAAGTCATGTTCCTTAGAAATGGCTGTATCCTGCCTTTTCCCAGATTGGCAGAGAAAAGGTTCTCATCCAGGAAGCCTGGACTCAAGTGGTGCCACTTAACATCTTACACATCCCTCTTGGAGAGGTTCTAGCATGTCTGACAATCCGACATATCCTTTGTATTTTCTGGCCATTCCCACGTGTAGAAGCCCAGAAGATAGGGGACCTCCTGTGTATGTCTCAAACACTGATAGCTGGATAGCTGTGGAGCCAACGAAGGATTGTTGGTAGTAACAGACAAAGATTGTTAGTAATAACATACTGGGAGAAAGAACAGGATGTGGCTGGAGAAGGGGCCATACAGAGGTAGAGCAGCACTTTTCCAGGACAAACTTCCTTATTCTGTGTCCTGGAGATAAGCACAACACGGCACAGGAATGAGGTCAAGAGGCAGGCATGGTCTGTAGGGGGATATGGAGACCACCAAAGACCACTGAAACCTCCAACCCATTTCCAGAAAGGGCTGGAAGAACTGACTGCACATGCTCACTAAATTACATAGAAAGTGAGACATTTACCTCCAGTGCAGGGAAAGTTATCTATAAAAACGTCCCCCCACCAAGCCTGGGCATGTGTGCACCCCAGGACCCTGGACACCCCATCAGCTGGATCAGTGATGGAGCCAGGACTGGTGATCTCACTCACTCTCTTTTCTTTCTTCCTTTCTTCCTTTCTTCCTTTCTTCCTTTCTTTCTTTTTCCTTCCTTCCTTCCTTCCTTCCTTCCTTCCTTCCTTCCTTCCTTCCTTCCTTCCGTCCTTCCTTCCTTCCTTCCTTCCTTCCTTCCTTCCCTCCCCTCTTTAATTCCTCTCTCTCTCTCTTCCCTTTCACCTCCCTCCTTTATCCTACACCCACTGCCGTGTGCTTATAGGAAGTCAGGGACTAAGATACCAATTTCTATGCCAAGTGTATAATTTACTAGTAGAACTTTGTAAGATTTTTATGGACCCTCTGAATTTTGTCTTTCCTTTCAACCACAAGCATCTGCAAATCTTGGGTGCTCCCTTCCCCTAAAGGATGGGAGGCCACACCATGATAATCCTTTCCTGTGGCTTGGATTCTGATCTATTCTGATCTATTCCCTTCAGCTGAGTTTGAAACCAGACCCATGTTCCATGGATACCACATGAACTGATCTATGATTTAGGCCTAACTGTTCTCCTGGAGACTGGATTTTTGGTTTGCAACCTGCTCTTACCTTTTTAACTAGTCATTAAACTGCTACATGAGAGGAGAAGTGCAGCAGTGCCTGTGTTAGAGGAAAGCAGAACAAATTGCATATGGTTCAGCATTGTCCTTGTATGCAAGGTCTTGTAAGCACCATCCATTTCAAGTACTTTCAAAGTCTGCTGGGTAGTGCTAAGGAGCAGGATTTTGATAAAACATTATAACCCTACATATGTTATTTAACCAGATTCCACCAAGATAGAGCCTAATTCAAAAATCACATTTTATCTCCTAAACACAGTGTACTAAAAAGAGCTAATGTGCACTGCAGGGAGAAGGCAGGCAGAAGAGTGGCTTAACAAGTGATTCTTTTTTAACAGAGTGAAGAGTGATGTTATCTTGCTTTGATACTCAGTGACTCTGTTTTGCATACACGTGTCAGTGCCAAATGACATTTTACTAGAAATTGTGTACAAAATAAAAGCTCTGGAAACCGAGAGACAGACAATACCAGTTCACCAGTCTGGAATAGTGTTTTCTAGTATTTAATTTATGATGCCTTGTTTCATTTCTTACAAAGTGATGGTTTATTCATCTATTGGACCTAATGTTGAACATTTGCTTTGCCTGTGCAGCTCTACCTATGATATACCCAAATTTACATACACATACATGTATATGCATATTCAATTTAATTTCTGGCTTGTAAGTGGGAATAAGTGAACATGTTTGAAAAGTAATTTTCACTATGGTGCTAAGTGGAAGGACTTCTAACAGGTTTGCAGTTTGCTGTGAAAGGACTTCAGATATTTTTAGCAGTGGTAGAACTTGCCTGAATTTTGGTCATTTGTCTCTCTCTTAAGTTCTTTGATGTGCTGTACCATAGAGTTCAATACATGTTGTCTGCCAGTAGGCATGATGGAGCAGGCTGTGTTTGGGGAGATTTGTTTTTCAGGGAGGAAGTTTCAGGGACAGTGAAAGGTGCAGTGCTGACAGATCTTTCCAGTCAGCCATGAAATAGGTCCCAAGAGGAACCAGAAATCGAATTCTCCTACCCATGTAGTCCTCATTCCTTCCAAGCTGGACTTTCACACAGACCTGGCCTCAAACTTTTTAGTTTAAGTTTGAAGTTGACTGTTCCACTTGGAATTCAACCAAAACTGTAAATGTGTTTCGTACAACACCTCAAGGAGTCATCACGTGAAAATTATTTGGGAGTATTGCCAACCCAGGCTGAATTTGAACTGGTGACCCACCATCCACACTATATTCCCATCATATAAATCTGATGTTGAAATTTGGTGTTTCCAGAGGTACTTTTAACATACTAAATGTGCTTCCAAAGTTCCGTGTTTTGCCCTGGGTTGCAGCCATTGAAAACACCAACATGTTCTCTGCTCCCTCTGAATGTGAATGGGGGTAGAGTCACCTAACAGCCAGTTAGAGAAGAGACTGCAGAAGTTTTGGCTAAACCATTCTGTTTTATTTCTTTTCTTTCTTAACAGGATCCAACAGCTGCGGCTATTTCGGACAGAGACTGTGACACGAGAGAGGGAGAGACTGTAGCCATGAACTATAAGCCATCCCCACTTCAAGTGAAATTAGGTGAGTCTTTGCTGATGGAGAGTGAAAAGGCTGAATCCAAGGTCTGAAATACAGTGAGGTGCCTGCAGGATCATATGCAGATCTCCATGCATGCGGCTGAGCATGCCAGCTTGGCTCAAACAGCTGAAACAGAGCAGCTTTAGCATTGTGATTCTACTGCTGTGATTCAGGGAACTGACCTACAAACATGTAAAGCTCCTGTATCTGTGGATATGGTTAAGAAAGGAAGCAATGCCTTAAAAGCAAGGCATAGCTCTTTTAAACCTACAGGTTTTTATTAAGCTAAGATCAAGGCTTGGCCAGATAAAGAATGAAGATAATATGGAGGGACTGTAAAAAGAAGAGAAGGCAGAATAGTTGGAAGCAAAAGGGAAAGGATCAGAGAGTCGAGACACTACCAGGAAAAGACAGAGCTGTGTTACTGTGAGATGGAGGACTTTTAGATCTGTAAAGGTTCTCATACAAATACTCGTGCTATTTCTGAGGACTCTTTTTTAAGTTCTGGAAGCAGAATCATCCCATTAGCACAATACACTGCTTCCTCCCAAGGCTAATCCTTACAAGAGAACAGCAATCCACACATGCCTGTCTTGCCTCTAAAACCTGAGCAACTACTTTGCCACACAGCTTCAGGAAGCTGATGACAGACAAGTCAAAGGAACAGTGTGCTTTTTGCTAAAAAATGGAAATCTAAGTTTGGAAAATTTCCGAGTGCGAGCAGGAAGCAGTCCCCTGGCTGTTCTTCTGTACAAGTGACATCGAGAGGATGCTGCTGAAGCTGATTGAAGGTGGCTATGAAAGGTCTCAGTCAGGAATACTCTAAAACCAGTGGCTGCTTTTTAGGAAAAGGCAGGGAGCAGTAATGTGTGTTAATGACAGCACAACTCATAGTTTGGTAAAAGATTAACACTGCCAGCATGCCATATGCCACCAGGATCGTTTTTCACTGGCAAGAGAGTTCTTTAATGGTACTCGACAGATAATTACTACTGCAGTAGTTGTTTTGGATAATTTAACACCAGGAAACAGGTTAGAGAGTAATTAATGCTATTATTGGTAAGTCTGTGATATTCTTGCCTTTCTAGGCAATAAAAATATCCTCCTGAGGTTCACTAACATGACAGGAAATGGTGCTTTTTTAGACTTCGCTTTGGTAAGTCATGAGACCATTCTAGGAGATCAGATCATTGAAAATAGATTTGGATTCAGGGTAAACAAGTCTGATTGATAGAAATTAAATGGAAAGGTCATTTGATGTAGATCCTTAACAAACCTCAGTATTATAAACAAAGCCAGTAGAATGAGACACTTGGGAAGTCAAAACACATCAGGTAGTGTAGAAGGAGAAAGGATATTGCTAATGGAGTTCTCCAACTGTCATTTTAGGTATATGTTCATTAATGACTTTCACATAGAAAGCAGGACTCGGCAAAGAAAATTTAGTCAAAGTGTATTTGGGAGACATAAGTACAATAAAGACTCAGAAATGGCATGGAGGAGAAAAACATGGAAACTGGAATAATAGAAATGAGAAAAATACAGCAGGAGAAACTCAGTCTTCTGTAAACTGCAGTTTATCAACTGGAGATGATTACATTAATTGATTGGAAGGTTACTAATTATTGAAAAGGACTAATACATGAAAACAGGCCATAATGGTTATACTTCTGCAGAAATTACCAGCTTCTTACTGAGGACCAGATAAAAGAGAATGATTAGCCTTTCTGCCAGAAGTTCTGCTTTTGCACATAGGAGAAATTCTATTTCATTTAGGCAGTGCTGAATGGCATAAAGAGGCAAAGGGAGGTATTGGAAGCGTTTGAACAGGTTTTGTAGTACATAAAGGCATACTGTTGCCAGGACCTCCTTTCCAGCTGGTGCTGCTGCCCAGTAAACCCAGTGCTGACCACAGTATGCTTATGAAGATAATAGTGGGTAAAACCTACCTGCTTAAGAATTGTCTTGAAAGGCTGACAGGCATCCTCCTGCCTTGTCTCCAAAGAGGTCTCCTCTAACACCTCTCTGTGGAAACAGCGTCTCTTTAATGAGGTGAACACATACCTAGTGGCATTTGGGTCAGCTCTCTGCTCTTAACCATACCCAGATGAGCTCTAGGTTATCTGAGGCAAAATGAGACTACCAGTACTGTCTGTAGCCAGTGTAGCATGCCTTTAATCCACATCAGCTCCTGCTGCTCTTATTCTTGAAATCTGCCCAGCCTCTACAATTTTTTAGCAGGTTAATCACTGCATCTCCCAGCTCTGGCTCTCATTCCTCTGACTAGATTTTTTTGTCCCTTCTGCATTAAACTTGTCAGGGTTGTTTTTAATCTCTTTAAGGCTAGAAAAAGTTAAGGTAGTACATAAATGTTTAATAGCTTAACTGGCAGAGCCGTTGTTGGGGATGGTAATATCTAGGGGTTTAATGCTATTGTAGGTTTTTCATATGGATGGTGGCATTTTTCACTGTTAAATCAGAATCAATTGTTCAAATGTCAAATGTTCTGATGGAAGGTTGATAAATGTAATTTTTCAGTTTGCAAAGATTCATGTATAAATCTGTCGTATGTGCTTGCTGGAAGCTTGGTTCAAGTGAGCTCAGTTAAATACCAACCCAGCATGAACACAAGTTTTGCTTCCAGACACTGCAGTGATTGAAGTGTGACAGAAAGAGCGTGAAAACTGCACACGCTGCACGAAGATTTATCCTGCTGCTTGACTAGTCTTTCCTTTGGTTGTTTCTTCCCCTCTAAATAAATACATTTGGCCACATGTTTGCTTGGGGGTGGGTCATTTAGATACAGGAAAAACTTCACAGCTGTCTTATATTTCTAGTGACTTCCTAAAGGTTACATCTGGTTTATAAGTGGAACAGTGTTTGATGCTAGGACCACATCAAAAAAGAGAACCTCGCACCAAGGGGAAGTAAGATCTCCCAGTTCACGTAGTTCATAATTTTAAGCCCTTATTGATATTGTATCCATATTAATTATGTATTTCTTACTTTTCTAACACTCCTACTTTGTCTTTCTCTTAGGAGCTGCAAGGCTCAGCCATGCTTCTTTGTTTCTTTCAGATCATTGATAAGGAGACTCCTGACAGCATGGGTTGGGGGCTGGGTGTGCATTAGTGCTTAGGAGATGTCTCCAGCACATCCTTATTAGGAGCCATATCCAGATGGAGCACATACCACAAGCCTTTTGAAAGCAGAAGAGAGTTATGATAAGGAGAGAGGGAGGAACAGAATAATCCTCAAGTGTAAATCTCAGGGCACCACATCCACTCTAAGGCAACAGATCCTCCTGGGATTCCCAGGAGACGAGATATTATTTTAATGAAGCTTATGCCATCTGCTTTTCTATTTTGCATTTTTAATTTCCCTTCTCTGCTGTGAAATCCCCACCCAGACAGTCTGTGTCTGTCGTACCTAGGAGTCAATGACATTAGTTTATGTTAAAACAGAATGGGCAATGTGGAAATTGAGTGCTGCAAAACAAGCAACAGGTGTGATGAGGGGTTACGGCAGAGGCATCTTCATCAGCACATCCACCACACTGGGAGCTTGGCAGTAAATGTCCTGCATTCCTGTCTGCAGATGAACTTGTGGGAGAGAGGGAGAGTCACTCATAGCAGCTCTCAGCCCTCCGAGGTGCCTTTGGCCTTAGCTGTAACCACCTCCTCTCCTTGGACTAGATGGGGAATAAGGCACTGTTTTTGGAGGGTTGCTTGGGGAGAGGGGTGTAAAAGTGTGTGAGAACCAAATGCCTAAGCTAGAGAAACTGGGTACCACCACAAGGAAGTTACTGGAATGCTGTTCACTTAGACCCGGCAGAACCCTACCCAGGCAGGTAGGGTTAAACAGCAGCAAAAACACCGTCACAAGGACATACAGAATGGTGTTCCCTGGTGTGCTTGACTTGGACAAAACTAATTTGTGACTGAGCCACATCTTGGTGGAGATTGAAGTGAACAGAGGAGATAATCCGTTTGGGGACAGAGGCTGATGACACGTCTGTGGTGTTAGCTCCTACCTTCCAGCCTGCTGCTGTGCATTCAAGGCAGATATTGAATTGCTGTGTGATCAGGGAGGAGTAGTACCAGGAATATCAGTCAGAACTACAAAGCCCTCAGGGTTCAACTTAACAAAATTGGTGCATTTCTGGCTGAAACTTTACAGACGGTCTCTGATCCCAGTAAAGGACAGACTGCCCCATGTGGCTTCCGAGATTGATCTTTCAATTGGTGTAGGTATTTAACCCCTTTTCCTGGAGTAGGGTGTAGGTTCAGAACTTGTTGTAAAGCTCTTCATCGAAGAGCCACAAAGCACACAGCAGAGCAACCTATCCCAGTGCTGTTCAAAAGGATGCTGGGCTCAGAGATCCCCTTCCAGGGCTGCTCTTGTTGCAGGTCAGGATGCAGAACTGGCACTGGAAAATACAGTCTCAAGCCGAGCAGGCAGCAAACATCTTGCCTAGGCTGAAAGGCTCTGTATCTGTCAGCATCTGTGGTTCCTTTTCTGCATCATTGCTTCCCAGTCTGCTCCAAAACTTGCAGCTTCTTTAGCTTTTCATACAGAAAACAGAATAATAAAGGGGAAGTTGAAGTAGACAGGACAGATCAATGCCATTAGTGTATCATTTTGTCAGTATTTCAAGTACTGTACTATTCCCAGTTGCTCTTCTGTAACACGGTGATTAATGCTGATTAGGTACAGCAGCTGTTGTTTCTGGGAAGATGCTCTGTAGGTAAATTAGGGAAACATTTTATAAAAAAGCTCTAACTCTTAAGCTAGGTCCCCAGGTTCCAGCTCTGTTGGCAAAACTGCAGATTTCCATATCCATAGCTGTTTGCATGGCGACCTCAAGTGACATCATTACTTTAAGTGCAAAAAGCCATTTTGCTCCCCCGGGAGCACCCATTTCCTTGAACACAGCCTGTGTACTGCACGGGGGGAAGGGTGGGGTGGAAGCAAGAGAGCAGGAGCAATACAGCACTGCTATTGATTTTCTTCATGAAGATACAAGTGCAGCCCACCACTCGGAAGTCTCATGGAGCTTGGGAGGAATTTATTTAAACCTTTTTTTCGTCTGTTATTACTCTTTCCATTCATAAGAGAAATGGTGTACACAGATTTATGGTAGCATCCTTCCTGTAGGATATTTCCAGGCACTTTTTGGAGGGGATGAGAGAGTGAACAGCTGCATCACATTAAGGGTAGTAGGGCTGTCTGCAGACAGAGCTGCAAAGATGAGGGCAGAAAAACAGTTCTGACAGGCATATTATTGCAGATTAGTTAGAAGAGAGGTAGAGAGGCAGAAAGGAAGAGGTGCATGAGACAAGATTGGGTAAAGAATAAAGGCATTTAGACAAAGTGGAACAAAGCAATCACTGGAGTTCAGCAGAGAGCTCCAGGCAGGAGGGAGAGTGTGATGGGGTGAGACAGGGGGGAGGGAGGTACCATTCAGCAAATCGCAGGAGCAAAGCACGACCACATGAATATGGAAATGATGCAGCGTGAGGTTCACCAAATGACCTGGCTTTTTGAGTCACTGCCATTTGCTTGGTTTGTTGTGCCACTGCACCAGGTTTTCACTGGCCATTCCCAGCCCTCCCCAGTGGTACATGCCCCTCTCCTGTGACACATTCGTGGGTACTGACACACCTCACAAGCCAACAGACTCACACCCACTCATATCTTGGGTTGCACACACCGGTCTTGGCTAATACTCCTTCAGACAAAAAGTCATGAAGAAGGAAGCTGTAAGATAACTGGGTGATTTTGGGGTACTACCTGGCCACCCTTTAGCCACACCATATTTTTACGGTACCCACAGGTCCCATGGTCTAGGAAGGAGAGCTAATCCTGAACATCTACTTCTGCACAAATTATTTTATTTTGTATTGAGAATGGGCCGTAGCATCTGGAGTCTGAATGGGGGTTTCGTGCCTGCAGCAGCAGCCCAGAGCTGCAAATTACAGGTTCTTTTCTTTGTCTGACCCACCGTAGTCAGTCACCTCAAATATGAGAAGCAGTTTAGAAGGCTGTGAGGCAAAACAAATTAAGCAAATTAAGCAAATTATTGAGATTCTCTGATAGAAAGGAGAAAAAAATCCATAACTGAAGTAGTACTGATAATAAAAGCTACCTGGTCTAGCAAAGCCTAACTCCAGCAGGCTGCAAGCACACCGTGGTCTGTTCAGAGGTCTCATTACACAAGTACGTTACTCTCATCACTGTTTTCTGTGAAGTATGTAGCAAGCTGGTTTAAAAGAAAGATGTCTCCAAAGGTGATTTACAGCTTGTTCCTGACATTAAAAAGTTTAACAGCAGCTGAGATGATAAGGCTGCCTGCTTAGATGTTGGTATCTTTTAAAAAACCAACACAGAAAAGGGCAGTAGTACTGTTTTCTGTCTTTTACAAGTCATGTGTCCTTAAATGTAGGTTCCACTTGTTCCTCTGGCCCACCACAGTGTAACATTTCCCCAGTTCTGAATTACCCAGGTGTTACTATTTCTGTAGTTCCTTCTGATGTCTCATAGGTAGATGAGTTTCTGCATAGCACTTGAGGGAAGCGAGTATAGCCCAGTATAATTAATGTAAATTGGCTCCAGAACAGACCACAGTATCTACAGACAGTGTCAGGTGATGCATTTATTTAATGTGTTTGATTTATTAATGATGAGCCTTAAACTGTACTTGATGGTTAATTGAATTTGTTCTGATTTTGAAGTGATGTGGGCTCCCACTTTGTCTTCTCTGTGCTGCACACTCAGCTCTTAACAGGGAAAGGTTACTGTCTGCTTATTGAATGTCGGGAACTAAAATGCTCCATCAGCAGATAAGCTCTATTAAATAGAAATAACATACACTTCTCAAAGGGAAGGAGCGTGTGCTGGTATAGTAAGTTCACTGCAATTCTTGGGGTTTAGCTGCTATCCTTATGCACAGAGGATGTGTTCGTAGCACCCTGAAAACTTCATGTTGCTTCTCTGTGGTATTAAAGGATCCTTTGGAGTCTCAGAACTCGGACGAACACAAAAGCCTTGGTGTGCCACAGCAGGAGAGGACAATAGATGAGGATGTCATCTATATCATGAATCCTGTCAGTAGCAAAGTCCTCGTTAGGTGAGAGGGTACCATGGTGGCCTTGGATGCAGACCTCATCTGAACATGAATAGAGATATATCCAAGGAACCTTTCTTCCGTGACCCCAGTCTTTGTTCCAGGCATAGCAGACAGTGTTACATCCAGCTGTGCACAGCAGAGCCCCATTTTTGCAGACCCAGCCAGTGGTGCAGCCAAAGCACCACTTGCAAGGCCACGCTGTAATATGGGAGGCAGGGAGATGTGCCACAAGGAATGTTTGTTGCAGCAGCAACAAACTAAGTACAATTTTTACCCAGTTAGCAACAATCAAATTTCATCATGTCCGTCAGTTTTGGTTTAGAGGTCTGGGGAGGAGCAATTCCCGAAAGCAGGAGGCAGCATAGGAGAAACTACTCTGTAGTTCTTTATGGAGGGAGGGCTGGTTGAAGCAGGTCACGGAGCCGTGTGGCCTGTGCTGGGCACATGCAGAAGGGGCTGTTTTCTAGATTCGCACACTGGTAGAAGCAACTCAGCTTCAGCTGTTTTCAGCATCTCAGCATCTTACACCAGCCAACGCCACTACTTTATGGAGAAGTTTTAGGAATGGGAATTAAGCTGCAGTGGAGATAGTGGGAGTAGTTGTGCAAAAAGGCCTCTGAATCTTCTGAGTCCTGACTGGGACTAAGAGGGGGCTTTTCCTGTTCCCTGACAGTCACTTCATTCCTGGCAGGAACAAGGCAGTGACCTCTCCAGGAAAGACCTCTCCTGCTCTGCCATGTGTATAAAGTCTTCTAGCCACTGTCCTTTTCTCTCAAATCTCAAACTTCTGGCACAGCTCTTTCCTTTTTCTGCTTGGCAGTCATTGTCTATGAAGCAGGTCAGGCTGAAGGAAAATAAAGCTGTTTTTACAGATGCCATATATTTACCAAGATAAAATTTTATTTAAGGAAAAAGTCACAGCAGTAATTGGACAGTCTGATCCCATTTCTCCAGTTGTTAAACACAACTATCATTCGAAAAGCTTTAAGTGCTGCCTGAATCATGGCTGAATAGCTTGTGCTGAGGGTATGCTTTTCTGCATCACTCAAAGATACGAGACTTTGCAGCCTGGTATTGTGCAAAATAGCTGTAGTCTCCTTTTTGAAACATCTTCCAGAAGGAAAAACAGGAATTGTTGATCAGATTTGAAAACATTTGAGCATTGTCCAAACCGTCTTCCTAAATTAACCTATAGGAAAGCGTTCCCCATAGACAATATTTGTGTCCTTTCTCCAGGTCCAGTTACGAGGGGAAAGGAAGGCTAACACTACATTCTTGGCAGATAGATCCAAGTCTTTGTCAAAGAATCATCTCCAGCCTGTGTAACCATTGTGATTTGTTTGTGTCTGCCTCCTACAAGTAATAGACTCCCGTTCTCTCCACACTGCTTTGCAAACTGTTCCTCTCCCAGGCTTCCTCCCACTTTCCCTATCAGTGAAATCATCCATCCTCACTTTTAGAGACTGCACAGCTGAGTCGTTACTCTCAGTGACTCCTGCCTTCCTTCCTCTTCATGTCCTCTTCACCTGTGACCTCTGCCCAAATATTTTTCTTCCTTTTGCTTTTCTTAACTCTCTGCCTTTTTTATCCCACTTGCTGCTTACCTTGAGAAGAGCTTGAGTTGATTCAGCCTAAGCCTTTGTGAATTTGAATGTTCCAACTCTTTGTCGTAAAGTTGCACTGTTTATAGCACAATAAAATAAACCCTCTACAGGGCTTTAAGGTAATTCTGCTGTAACCCCAAAACCATCACATTTTTTACTGTAATTTTGATTTTTTTTCTGCCTTCTGCTCTAAATGGAAGGCAGTCCCCACTTTTTCCAAAAAACCCACATACCCTCTTTTTTTGATCACTGCTGTGAAATTGGTACAATCAGGTCAGCAGGTGTTAATGTGTTCTGGGGAAATGGTGCAGTTCTTCTGTCTAGGTCAGTAGTCTGAAGCTCATGAGTTTAAAAGTGCTTTCTGCCGTGAGTAAATGGTGAGCTGGCTATGAGAAGAAAGTTTAATCACATCAAGTGTTTCAGAGCTGAGGGCTGCTGGCAGCCCCTTTGCTTCAACTCAGGTCCCAAGTTACACCAGTGCCAGAAAACAGCCCCTCTCTGACCCACATCACTACCCAGCCTGAAAGTAAGAGCTCATTTTCAAAAAGCAAAAGATTTCCTACGAGTTTTTTTAAATACTGATTCTAGGACCAGAAAATTGGGAGAAGATATGAAGAGTACAAGTGGGACAATTGTACTTTGTATGAAATTCTTCTGAGAAACCGTTTGACATAATAAATGACTCTGCTAAAAGTATGTCTTGAACAGGGTTAGCATACTTAATATTTAAAGTGATGCTGTCAAGCATGGGTGGTTTGAATCCATAATGGAGGCTGCTTTTAAAATTTAGATTTTCAGGTTTTGCTTACATTTTTTAAAGAAAAACAAGTATTCTGGGCTTAAACTCCCTAGTAAAGCCCGGCACTATTTTTTTTTTTTTGTAAGTTCACTAAAAGAACTTATAACTGGTTGGTCCAAAACTCTTTGCAAATCAAGGTGGTTTTGGCCATAAAAAGTTTGGGAGACTCAAGTCATAGAGTAGCTATGCCTTTTTTAGCTACTGACTTTCAGCCAGAATATGAAAGACTCAGGTTCAGTTTCTTTTTCTGCCTGAATGCTTCAGCTGTCGGGCTGAAGTGTGGCTTTATGCAGCCTCTGATCTGCAGGGGGCAGGGGTTGAAGCAAAATGTGAAAGCAAAACTTTGGCATAGTTACTTCTGTGCAGGCAGATGTCATGTTTTTAGTTCCTCTGAGCTCACGTAGCCGACTCACGTCTGCCTGTGTGCAGAACAGCTATGATACACAACAGCCCTTGAATTTGACTTTGGGTCGTTTGGGTTTTCTATCCTTCCTTGGAAGGGGATCATCAGCAACACAGGGAGGTGATCTTACCTCCTTTGTTGGCAGTGTTCTTCTTCCTATCTGCAGTTAAACATTCATGGTACTGGGGAATTTCCATCTCCCTGGAAAGCAGAGTCATGACCGCTTTAGAAAAGGCTGTGGCGGCTTTGGGTCTCGTTGACAAGGTGAATTGAACCCTCTACAGGACATTCCTCTGACCTAGAACCAGGCTGTAATCTTCTCTGCTTCAAGACAAGGCAGGTAGAGAAATGGAAAAAGGCAGCACTAAAAGGGGCAAAAGACAGTCCCAGTTGTCTGCATTTACCTGGTAATGACCATCAGATGGGAGGTGACCAGAGTAATCTGGAGAGTTCTAAGGAAAAGTTTCCTATGAAACTTCCTCTGTGCTATTGAGGAATGGCAGCAACATGCCTGAGTTAGCAGTAAATTGCCTGGAGCATCCAGTGGGTACTTCATTCCCAAACTGTTACATTTCTCACCTTACAGAAATCCTTTTTCACTGTGAGGGCAATCAAGCATGGGAGAACTTTTCCCAGGGAGGTGGAGTCATCTCCAGCCCCAAAGGTTTTGAAAATCTGAGTGAATAAAGGTCTGAGCAGCCCAGTCTGATCCCACAGCTGATGCTGCTTTGTGCAGCACATTGGACTGTGGAAGTTCCTGAGATCTCTTCCAACTGAAGTAATCCTGTAATCCTGTTTCTGTTTAGGGCTGTAGGGGCTTTTTTTAAAATGTTGTATAGTTTCTGCTCTCTATTGAAAAAAATAAGTCCTATCTAGCTATTCTTTTGGATTCCCAGCATAACCACAACTGGGTTTGCAGAGGTAGACTTGGGGGACTTGCATGCACTGGTACAAGGCAGCCCTCTGGTATGTCCACTGGTAAACAAGAAAACCCCAATTGCTGCTTGATTTTTACTCCATTATAAATGTTCTTCTTTTCAAGTTTAATTACTGCTTTTTGTTTTTTCTCTTTAATTCACCAAACCTTTATTGCATTTAAAAACATACTAGAACTAATTTTCTCCTTTGCTTGTATCTCTTACTGACTCCAGTGCACAGACAGGGAGATTGGTTCTGTTACAGATCAGTTTCCTAACTTGCATTCCTCAGTGCTGAATGATTTTGTAATACCAGGAAGCAGCTGATTTCTTGTACCTGCTATGTCCCAGCAAAACATTAGGGCATTAACAGAGGGCACTAACAGAGTGTGTAAAGCAGAACCAAATTAAGGTGTTTGTGCACGTGTTCATGTGAGGTGACAATCAAGCAGCTACTAAGGTGGCTGTGCAACACGTCCATTTCTTAGAGCAATTTGAGCTCTTCTTGGTGTTGGTCTTGTCTCAACTAGCCCTTGGAAAAGGCTCTTATATCTTAGATTGGCAGAGGGATTTTTTACGTCTGTGTTTTGGATTTTTAAGGGGATTTTCAGAACAAGATCATGACTCAGAGGCTGGTTGTCACACAGAGGTTGCTACCTGCTGCATGCCACAAATAATGTAAGAAAATACAGGAGGAAAAAGAAGCAAATGAATCCTCCTATCCCATGTTTCTTCCGTTATGAATTCCATGCATTTTTTCCTGTAGAATGAGGGAACGGATTTTTATCAGAGAAGATAAAAATCCATACTGGAGGGTGAGGCGGACTGTTTTAATAACATGAAAAACACTGTTTTGATCTTTTGATGAAGATTTTAGGTCAGGAGTGGAAGCAGAGGGTAGGTGTTCAACACCATTAAAGGTGTGGAGGTTGCCTTGGGAAAAAGTAAGTATTGGTCTGTAGCAAACTGATGTGTTGTCTGTAGTCCAGAATAAATAAATTCCTTTCATGGTATTAGAGTTTAGAACAAAGCTGATTGTTCCAAACAAAACATATAACAAGGTTACAGAACAATACTAAAACTTTTCAAAGATGGGTTGCAACAAAAGAGCAACTTGTCAGACCTCACAGACCAGCTCTATAATCCAGAGGCAGGATCACAGAATTGTGAAAAATTGGACAGAGAATATTTGAGGTCCTAAAAATGAAAAACTCATTACATGATTTGTAAGTGGACATTACTGGAAAAACTGTTATTCATGATGGTAATTCAGAGCCTCTGGGGTCTGCATTGTGCAGATCCTTCTGCCAGTGCAGGAGTATTGGAGTCACCCAATTGATTTCAAGTGGTCCTCAGAGATTTCCAGAAACTGCCCCTTGGATATCATCTGCCCAGGCACTAACTTCTGCTTTTTTCTTTCTTTTGGGGACTTCTGACTTCCTTTGGAGACTGTCAAGTGTACCTCGTAAACACAAGCTCTCTCAGGGTGGTGCCTTGCCACGTCCCCAGCTCCTTGCACTGTTGTTGTTGGTTGACCTTCATGAGGTCTGTTCCATATGATGAGGTTGTGGAGCCAGCAGTAAATCCTAAGTACCATTTTTCACAAGGTCAGCCAAAGTAAGCAGAGTGCATTTAACACTGCAGGTGAACTACAAAAACCACAGTCACTTTCCCAGACACCGAGGGCTTTCCAGTGAGCAAAATGTAGTAAGTTTAACCCCCAAATTTGTCTCTCTGTGTTACTAGAATTTGCTGTTGCAAAGCACCCTCTCCAGAACAGACACATCAGGGACACTGTTAGAGATCTTGTTTATTCCAATTCACTGCTTTTAAGCATGAAATCAGTGAAATTTACAGAAGAAAATACTTTCTGCTGCTGGTTTCCAATGCAGTTCTCTCCAGAGAGACATGGGAGGGAGATGGCTCTACATGCCTTTCCCACCAAACACTGCTGCAGGCATGACAGTGTCAGAGCTGTTCTGACAGCTTTGTCATAGTGTGGTCAGGAGAGGAGATGCAGCTTGCTTTCCTTTATATTTTACTGGACCCTGGAGACCTGGTAGGAAGAAACCTTGTTTCTGTCATCTGGCTGAGTCAATATGACTTAAGGTGCCCAGGGAACAGATGCAGGAGATAGAAAATTGCTAGTTTGAGTTGTTTTTCTCTTTGTCCTCATTTTTTATCCCTGTAAGCTCCAAGTCAGGACATGTCTCCTCAATCAGATGGCTTTGCTGGACTGTTTATTGGTTGATCAGAAAATGATAGTTTTTACTCTCATTCTCCCAGTGAACACACTGTCCAAGGAGAAGCTCTGTTAAAGACAGCTCTTCAGGTCCCAGTGCCCCCAGATTTTGGCTTACGTGCTATCCCTGAAAAGGACAAGGTTGTCAGTCCCTGGGGTTCCTCCATATCTCTGTTGAAGAGAAGTTAAAGGCTTTTTATTCCCTGAAGCCTGGCATTGCCCTTCCATTCACCTCACAAATGCAGCTGTTAGAAGCCACAAAGACCTGTTGAAAGCAGAGAGTATTTTCTGCCACCCTTCCCCACTGCTCACAGGTTTTCCTTTTTCAGCACTGACTGTGCCAGCATCGGTGGGGTGGAGAGGCTGTCCAGAAAGCTGAGTATTAAAGCTACTGAGTGAGCATGCCTTTGTCTGTCTGTACACACCACAGCTCCTCCATTCTGCCTGCACTTGCTTGGAGTTCTTGCCTCAGGGGAGCCAGTGCCTCATTCCCACTGTCTCCTGCAGACGTCCCAGTTCAGAGTGAGTTTCTGATGTCGCTTCACAGTGAAGTTGTCTTAAGGACAGGTAAATCTGTCACCCTTGTTTTCTGTCTCCAGGGTAATTTGAGATACAGTATGATCTAAAAGTTCCTGATGCTTGTGTGGAGAGAAATAATGAGGCAAAAAAGACAACAGTCGATACTATTAGTCCTGCATGCAGTTGGTTGGCAATGGAAACCTGTGTTCTGGATTCAAACCAGATTATGAACAGAAAATTAGGTGCTTTTACAAGAATGCATAGCAAAAAGAAACACAAAGCAAGCTGGTATCAATTTGTAAAGGCTCTCCAAAATCTCAGTATGCTTTAAGATTACACCCCCATGCTGTTCATATCTTTTGCTTTACATTGGAGTCTGGAGGATTTTGTTCCTTGCACATCCTGCCTGCTCCATCAGCAGCCAGCGAGCATCTTTCCACTGTCCTTTCCTCTTCCCTTCACCTCTGTCTGTCCACCCAGCAGCATAACCTGACTGAAGGGCAGGCAGGTCATTTCTTATAAAGTCCGTAATAGATTCTGACTCTTAAAAAGTCCTTTATGTATCTTTACCCTTTTAAAGTCCTTTATGTAACTTGACCCTCTTCACGCCCCTTTTTCCTCATTAAATAAAATCATTAAACCTACTTCCACTGTGCTTAAGTGTCTGTGTGTACAAAAGTTAAAGCCTGTTGTCTATCTTAATTATTGAAAGATAATTCAAACCGTAATCGTAACTAAGACGAGCCGTGCACCACTGAAACACCCACCATTTTAGCTGCCTGTAGTGCTTATGCACAGTCTCTTTTTTGTCTTAATTTCCTCAGGCAAGCAACTGTGTCTTCTATACACATTCATTAGTCCCTTAGCTCTACTGCAATAAAGCCTTGCTTGCTGAGACCCTCAGGCTGTTCTCTCCTCTTTTCTTCTCCTCTTAGAACTCTTCTGTTCCTTTCATCTTACCACAGCTCCAGTCAGGCAGACAAACAGGTAGCTGTACAACAATAAACCTTATGTTTGTATGTAGCTGGCAATTTTAGCTCTCAAATGTGCCAAGTGAAGCTGAACATGTGCTCGCTGTGACCCAACACACACCTGACCCAGGCATGCAAGGAGCACAAAAATTATGATTATTCTTGTATTGCTTTTGCATGTCTCCTTCCTTTTCTTTTAGAAATGCTTCAGAAAATCTCTAGCTAATGGTCTTTTGATAAGCAAATCCAAGCTGAGATTTTTTCCTTCCTTCAGTGCATACAGCTGGCCATTCAGGAGGGAGGTGAAAATGTTGGTCTGCCAGAGTTTCTGCCTCACTGGTTCATTTAGGAGAGAGGGTCAGATAGCGGGGACTCGGCAGCTGCAGCATTGCCAGCAGTCTCATTTAGTGCTACGGTGTAGAGAGCAGGCAGCTGGGAGGCAGAATCAGGAACGTCCCCTGCCAGCTGTTTGGAGGAGGTGGGCCTGTTTGCCAGTCAAAAGGCATGAGTCTTTGCAAGATTAGTAGTGTGTGGAGTGAGACAAGTGATCTGACATTCGGTCTTGGTTACACCTGCCTTCCATTTGCCTAAACTCCTGTTTACAGCCCCCCAAAAGCAGTGTTAAACCTTGCTCAGGCCAGCAGTGCCTTAGTACCCATCCTTTCTCCTTTGGGGCTGCCTGCGGTCCGGCAGCGAGCAGCGCTGGGATAGCAGTGCCATAACCTCAGCCCTGAAGGGGCATGCCAGCACCTGGCAGCCTGTGGTAGCAAACCTCTTCTGAGCATCACTGCCCCCCACCACTGTCCCCACAAAGGGTAACGACAGCGTGAAATACGTCAGCATTAAAATACTAAGCCATGACTTAAACTCATTGATGTCAGAGCTCTATGTTAAGAATTGCCATCATCTTTCCCAGCATGTTACTGCTTTATTCAGCATGACTCAGGCTTTCCCTGAGCCCCTTGAAGCTCTCCCTGCCACTGGAACTGCCACTCCTTTGACTGAGACTTCAGCTCAGCAGTGCACGTGTCTGATTTCCAGCTGCAGGGCTCTGCAGTTTGGGATGGCATCTGCCATTCCCCAGCCCTGCTTCCTCTCCTGCAGCACTCAAAACAGCTACAGCCAGGACCTTGTCTTTCATCTAGTCTTTCAAACCCCTTTCTCAGGGGTTTCAGCAGGGACAGAAGTTTTCTCTGGCCAGTCCTGTTTCCCTGTGCCACTAGAAGCACAGCTCTGTTTTGTCACCAATCCTTTTGAGAGGTGTAAGGAAAAGGCAGCCAAACCCTCAGCCCTGCAGCTGTAAGGATGAGGGCACTAAAGAACATGAAATAGTTGACTGCCTTCCCCTCTGCCATTCTCCACTGTCTCTCACCAACAGACAGCAACCATACCTGAGAAAGGAGACAAGAGATCCCTTGAGGATGGGAAAAGATGTAATCATTTGTGATAGTTTGGGACTAATCCCTGAACCCAGTCCTGATATCTCTGCCAAAGCAGGCGCCAAGCTGGAGGAGGACAGTGGCAGCACCCTGCCCTCTCAGCCAAGGCACCATATAGGGAACAGATTGCAGCACCCAGTGAGCCCCATCCACCAGAGCATGAGCCACAGGGCAGAGCTGGAGGTGAAGCCATGAGCTTTCTGTAAACTCTTTGCAGAGAGAAAGAGGAAAGAAGTTCCCACTCCTCTCTGAGTTGAGCCACTCACCCCAATCAAAATACCAAAATGGCAGGCTAGGCCCTTTGAAACTGTAATTGTGAGGTCTCCGTCTGCCCTAGATAAACCCTGCCCTCCGCCCTTGTCACCATCCAGCAAGACTTCAGAAAAGAGGAGTGGGAGCCTTTGAGCTGAACCAGGTGTAACAACCAGGCCACGGTACTGAGCTGTCCCCAAGGGCCACCATGCCCCAGTGATCTGGTAGCAGCCTCAAGTGCCACACAAACAGCTTTTGCAGGTACTTCTGGAGCAGGAAAGAGCAGTGTCAGGGCATGCCAAACACGAGAGTTCTCCAACCCTGCTCCGAGACAAGAGAGGCCACCATCCCTCTGAAATAGAATTCCTGCCAACCTATTTAATGAAACCCTAATCAGCAGATTGGTTAATCATAAACTTATTAAATAACTAATTGAGCTCTGAGGCTGTGTGTCAAATTTCCAGACTGTGGCAGCCTCACTGAGGGAGTGATCAGGTCAGTAATCCTGTTAGGGGAGCAGGTTTGCTGTATGGGATGGCTCTCCAGCTGAGCCAAGTACCCAGGACTGGGGCTCATGAGTTGAATAGCAGGAAGAGGCACCCTGAGCTGTACATATCCTGTTCTCCTGTGGAGTTTCATTGTAAACAGGTAATTCATCTAGTGAAACAATGCCTGAAAGTCCTCTTTTGGGGGGCAGAGTATTTGGAGGGTGACATGCCCTCCAAATACTCTGCTCACCAGTAACAGTCTTTCTTTCCCTTTTTCAGGGAAGAAAACCATGGTGTTAACGAGCCTGGTTGCCTGTCTCCGTCTGCTTTCTTCTTATTAGATAGACAGTGGAATTTTGTTTGAAATGCATAGGTTTGTAGAAACCCAGTGCAGCAGATGATAGAGCAGAATGGATCAAATATGTGACATTTGGCTGCTAAATAAAGCCAGAAGCATGGCTTGGACTGTCAGCTGCAGTTCAGTCCTGGTAATAGAAAGGGCCAAGAGTCCTTTCCAAGCATGATGCTGGAGTCAGCAAGCTGCAAGTCCCTTCTAAGCTCATGTGCTGCTTGTGGCATTAGCACTTAGGATTTAATTTGTTTTGCCTAGTGATGGGAACTCACCAAGTCATTCCAAATGGGGGTATCTGCCAGTCAGTGAGAGCTTTCCCAATTAGAATGTATTAAAAATATTGTAATTATTGTTTTAAATCTGTGGTTCATACGGGTGATATAACTCATGCTCTCTGCCATGGACCAATCTTTGTAATTTCTGCAAGCATGGACATTCGACTAAGTGTCTATGCAGGTCAAGCCTACTTATGTCAGTCTCTATTCAAGTGGGTTTTTATACAAAAACACACTATATGATGACCTCCTGTGTAACCAAAGGCTGTGAGTATTCAGCTAAGCAAGTTTGTACTATTACTCTCCTAAATACACATCACATTTAGTACATGCATCAGTGACCTTAAAGCTTCTTCACAGAACATCAGAACTCACAATAAATGTGATGTAGGCACTAATATTACCTCTGTTTATCTGGTAGATTGTGCCCTTACCATAAGTGATGTTTTAAATTAATTGAGCTGGTTAAATGCAGAGCGTTAAATTGCACTTAAGCAACTCCTTTCTTTTTATTTTTTTTCTTTTTTTCTTTGTCTGTTACGTCATTCAGCAGAGTCAAGAAAATGGCTTTGACTTAAACCTCTATTCAGATGAGTAAAAATAATGACAGGGCATTTGCAGAAATTATTTCAAGGTAAATTAAATTAATTCTCTTTGTCCCTTTAAAATATGATAAAGGAAGGAGTAGCTCGGTTTTATGGATTAGGTTTTGTAGAGATCCGTTTGTAAACAGAAGCTTTTTAGCTGGACTTGTCAGGATGCAAATGCTTCCCCAGATATCTAACTTTGTTCTTCTGGCTGGCAGGAAAATTATTCTTTGAAAAGTAAATGAAAATACCAAATAAGTCCCTTTCTGAAGGTAAATGTGGAAAATGGAAAAAAAAAATACATTTAAATATCACCAGTGCTGTTCATATGTTCCAGTTTTGACAGTGAAAAATGAAATCTTTATATGCAGTATTTTGCAGCCATTAGGAGTAAAAGTCTCAATCCTTTACAATTAAGTGAAAAAGCACACGCTGAATAAGAACAAAATAAATGCCCTTGTGAGGTGGGAGCTGCGTCAATAGATGCCTTTGAAATCAGTACAGGAAGGTGTTCAGAGATGAAGAGAGATTAATTGCTGCCTGCTGCTACACACTCACAACCTGTCTGAATAAAATGGCTGCAGAGACAGCTCGGGTGGAGAACAGGGAACAGGAATTCCGGTTCTGTGTGCCCCTGCTGCCACAGGTTCTCTACGTGGCTATAAGGTAAACCAGTTAAATAGCTTCTGCCAGCTGTAAAACACAACTTACTGTTTTACAAAGGGGATTCACAGTTGTGCCGTGCCATGAAGAGGTAAAATGCTCTATGTGTTCAAAATAGTGGGGGTTTTTTTTCCCTAAAGTGTACAGCCATGAGGTTTTCACTGCAGGAAATGACCTGCTTGCCTATGGGACAAAGACCAGCGGTGGGTAGAAGTAGAGAAGCCATTCCTTCCTATAATAACATGAGGGTCAGAAAAATGAGCTTTGGGGCTGGGAAGGTGTGGTGGCTAGGGAATGAGGACATGCTGCTGGGAACATAAAGCTACTTCTGGAGATGTGTGGTGTAAAGAGGTGGTAGCTTCGGTTGGGATCAGAGCCCTCCTTTACGTGTTCTCCTCTGTGCTAAGGAATAGTGTGATGCTTTGGTTTGGTGTGTGTTTTCTGAAGGTAGGTGCAGAAAGTGCATCAGCCAGGCCCTCAGAAACCTTTCAGCAACTTGCACAGGCAGCATTGTAGCTAAGCATTACCTCAGAATGAGCCCTGCACTGCAGTGCATGCAGTGCAGTGGCTGCTGCTGGTAGCACCTCCTATGCAAGAAGTTAAGGGCTGTAATTCTGTAATCCCTGAGTCATTTACCTGATCAGGCCTTCTTGGGAGCTGAAGGGAGCTTAAAAGCACTCCCAGCCGATTGGTCGTTGTGCCAGCTCTCAGCCATGCCAAAGGCACAGAGCAGCAGCCAGATCAACAAAACATATGGAAATGCTGCTGTTTGGATGTTTAAAACCTGGTCCAAGAGGGACCTTGGAAGACAGATTCAGACACCTGTTCTTGCTAGCCAGTTCTCGCAATTAGAGTTAGAAACTAGAAAATAGTTCACTATTTTCCCCAGGTTTGGCTGGGTCAGAAAAATAGTGTGCTTAAGCTAAGAATGCTGTGTCTCGCCCAAGTTGGTAGTTGGATGACTTGGCAGTCTGACCCTTGCTATCTGAACAGTCTTTTCTGAAACCAAGTGAAACAATCCTGGTTCAGATGGCCTGTCCTGAATAATCAGTGCTGATGCCCAGCCTGTATCAGCTTGAAACCATATTCCCTGTATTCTCAGCACAGGACTGGCCACAGACAGATCCTTTTTTTGTTTCTTCTACACCTGCTTATGTCACTTTTCCCTTTCTTTTCTATGCAGGGAGGTGTGGTCACACTCCCGAAATCTCCCCAGGGAGCACAGCCGTCACTGGGATCAGTGTGGCCCTGTCACACAGCTTTTCTCACACCTTCCTTTCTATACAGCCTGCAGGCAAATTCCATTTTGATGTATGTACCCTGAAATCCCCTCCAAGTAGTGACACAGTCTTCACTGACAAATACTCTCTGTGAGAGGTGAAAGGTAGAGAAGGTTTCAGTGTCAGCTAGATTCATGCTAATGTCCCCCAGCTGAGTGATGCAAGTGAGCTGAAATCAGAACTTGGACTTGAAGAAGCTGTAGACAGCACTTCATTCTTTCTCCCTCCATTTGGTCATGTATGTGTTCATCATTCAGCAGAATTTGAAGAGACGTATTAATTTTATTTACTGTGTAATTTAAATTCTCAGCTTGCTTGAGCAATTAGAATTCATCAGGGATTCCCAGTCCTCAGCCTCAGAAACAGTTGGCTGACTGTGGGGGACAGAGAGGGAAGCACGTCCCAAAATCTCATCTCATCAACCTTGAAAATGAAAAAATACAACTCTGTCACACTGGATTAATTTCTCTTTGTCTTGCTACTGCAGCAAATCACATGGGTCCACACTCCACTGTCCCCACAGCAGGAAGCTCCATCTTCTCCTGGTCAGGCAGGTTCACAGCAGTTGAGTTACTGAGCTTCAGCCAGTGACCCCCAGCAAAGACACAGGAGCAGTCAGCATCTGCATGTTCCACCCCACAGTGCAAAGGAAGCAAATCAGCCTCATCTGCCATAATGTAGTGTTTGTGCCAGTCAGGCTGCCTCAGCTAAGGGAGCTGCAGGTAGTCAACACAGTGACACTGAGACAATGACATCCTAAACCACTCTCCACCCACCACCGTCTGATCATAGCCAGACTCACCCACTGTCCTGGGACAAATGGAAAATGTGGATTTGGGGTGTCTGATCCTCCAAATAGCTCTTCAGCATAGTACAGCATGATGTTCACCAGATTCCTGGGTTGTCTGCTTTGCCTCATGTCACAAAAGGAGATGTTCTGCAGGACACTCAAGCATGTGACTACATTTGGCATTTCTGGTTTTGGGCAGTGTGTTGGCAAAACAAAGGCCACCCCTACATAGCAACATGCACCAAACAAATTGTTCACCATTTCATTTATTAAAAAAACTAGGAAAATGTTGTTAAAACTGGTTATGATTTTGTTTAAATACTGAAAACAGAAGTAATTTTAAGGATTCTTTCAAGTTTTTGCTTTAAACACATTCATGTTCAGTCCATTCTGCTTCCCATGCTCCATTACTATTTTCCCTCATCATGAAGCAGCTAGACAGATCTTGCCAGCTGAATAGGTGACCATTTTAAATTGCACTAAATCGTCTCAAGCAGTACTTGAAATCATTCGTGAGGGCTGTAGGTGTTCCCGCAATAAGGGGAGAATTCAGCCCCTCTCGGTTTAGAGGAGAGCTCCCTGTGGGAGTGTGCGTCACTTGTCAGCATGCAGTTTTCTGCCTATCCATCCCCTGACACATCCTGGATCATGCAGGTGAACAGATTCTGCAACAGGGACAATTTGCTGAGTGCTTGGCATGCTGGGGCACCTTCTTATTGAGGACCTTTGCAGGCAACTATAATAGGAGACCATTGCCAGGCAGGACACAAGGCTGGGCCACTTACGGTCCTGATTGTGCCTGCAACATGCATTTCCTTTGCTACTTTATACTTAGATGTTACTCCTGCCCTACTGAAAGCTCCATGGTCTGCTTTGGCTGTTTTCTTGTCACCAGTAGAGCTTACCTTGAAGCAGCACTTGGAGCAGATGCTGAATGGCTCAGATGGAGTCAACGAGCAGCACAGGCTAGTGTGGGGCTAGTACAAAGGCAGTGGTTTATTCTTTGAGCAGATTCATCTTTTCTTAAATGATTTCAATGTCAGGGACAAAGTGTGTCAAAGATGAATTGGCAAGGTGAACAAGAAAGGAGGGGCAAGATGTCATTTGGTTGGCAGATCCAGACAAAAGGCTGTTCCTCATGCTGTTCAGAACAGCACAGTGGTATCAAAAGGACCCTGGACCCCTCCTCACATACACACACACGCACACACACTCACGTGCTGCTGCATGTGTTCTTCTGACACAATGTCTAGGATTAGCTGAAGTGGAACCGCTGCAGCTGAATCCCCCAGTGAGTCAGACTGACAGCACAGCCGTCTGTATTCTCCAAATTCCCCACTGAAACAGAAGACTGCTGCTTTGCTTCACTCAAGCAGGGAGACAGGTAGATTGTCTGTGGTGGGGCGGCCCTGGCTGGACAGCAAGTGCCCACCAAAGCCTCTCTATCGTTCAGCTGGACAGAGGAGTGAAAACACAATGACAGCATGGGCTTCACACAGGGTCACAGCCTCTTTCAGGCATCCACCTGCTCTGTGTGGGGTCCTCCATGGGCTGCAGATGGATCTCTGCTCCCCTGTGGTTCTCCATGGGCTGCAGGGAGACCTCTCCATCAGCTGCTGGGGAATCTCTGTTGCAGCACCTGGAGCATCTTTTCCTCCTCCTCCTGTCCTGACCTGGGTGTCCGCAGGGCTGTTTTTCTCTTGAGCATCCTCACTCCTCCATCTGGCTGCAGTTGTGCAGGATTTCCGCTCTCTTCCTAACTGTGTTATCCCAGAGTCTCTACCACCATCACTGATAGGCTCAGCCATGGCCAGTGGTGGGTACTTCTTGGAGTCAGCTGGCATTGGCTCTGTTGGACATAAGGGGAAACTCCTAGAAGCTCCTCACAGAACCCACCCGTGCAACCCCCCACTACCAAACACTTGCACACAAACCAAATACATCACCCAGCACAGTCACCCTGCTAATGATCACGTAGGATCTTCAGACCCCTAAATTGAACATGTTTCTTAATGTCAAAGTCACACACAGGCTGCTCCATGTTCTCCCTACCTCCTCTGCTCTGTTCTGCTTCTTGAAGGAAGCTTCTATCTGGAAAACTAGTGAAAAGCCAAAAGGAACCGGGATTTGGTTAAGGCTTCCTTGGCAATTTCAGCCCTGCTGGTGTTGCTGATGATTGCCTGCAGGCCATCACACCTGCACTCACAGTGTCACCTGTAACCATTTCATCAGCATCCTAAAGCACTGCCAGCTTGTCTCAGTGCTGTGTATTTCTGGTCAGCACTGGAGCTTCTGATGGAGATGAGTGGAAACTGAGTTGTATTTAGTATTGTAAACATTTGCCTCCGTGGAGCTTTATCTCTCTCTGGACAGCAAAATTCACATGGCCTGCAAAATTCCAACCTTTTATTCTGGAGACAGAGGTAACTAATGCATTTGTAAGTTCCGTACTGAGAAATTACTCTGATTTAAGGTTTTGATTTCGATCCTGAATCAGTCTCTTAGTTGCTCATGCCAGAGTGAGTTATTAATCCTATCCTTTTCCTGCCAAGTTCCATGAACATTTATTCACCTCTGTTGTCAGCAGGAACAGGCTGGGCATGGTTTGTAGGTGTATGCACTCTTCTCTCCATGGTCCTCATCATCACCATCTCTAGTCATGTCTGCTGCCTGTTTGTCCCTCAAGAAAGGCAGCTTTGGACATGTGTCCCCCTGCTCTGACTTGTGAGGAAGGGAAAGCGTTGACCTCCTTTGAACTTGCACACCATAGGAGCATGCTGCTTTTCCACAACAAGTGGGAAAAGCTGCTTTTCTCTCCAAGGGGAAATAAAATCGGAAAAAAAAAAACAACCAGAAAACCAAAAAAAACCCAGCACAATTCACACACTGTAGGGGAAGCTGAAGCAAAACAAATTCAGTATTCAGGTTCCTCAGCAAGCAGTCTGGTACACCTGTTATTCAGACATGCCACAAAAGTAGTTTCCAGCATTTTCTCACACTCTGGAGAATGTTTTTAACTGGTCCCATTCCTGCCTTACTGGCACATGTTCAGCTTTTCTGTACAAGCCTTGCCTGGCGTTGCAGGATGAGATTGGGGCAGTTAGCTCAACTTTCGTGACTAGCTGGTAACTCGACACAACTGATCTTCCACAAGAAACAAGAAGGACTTTGAATCAGAAAATTTAATGTCTGTTTATATGAAAACCCAACATCCTTGGGTTCCCATCCCTGCTGGAGACAGGGCCATATTAGTACAGAACAGTCTTAGGGTCCATGCAGCAACTAGCTGCAGACAGGGACCAGGTCTTTGCCCTTTGTCTGCCTCAGCTAGGTCTCATCCTGAAGCTCCAAGACCTTAGGGGTCTTGGAGACCAAGATTTTAGTGTGTTGCTGTCAACAAGCCTCTATGAGTGAAAGTACATTACTTTTAGTCCCTGGTGACCTTGGAGAAAGTGGGACACAGCTCGTTTGGCCTTTGCAGTGTCTCTCCATAAGAGATGGCAAGCTCATATCCTTCGCTACTAATTCTGCTGTGCCTTCTGCCACTAGGAAATCTGGGTTTCTGCAGCTTTATGGTGGCCAACCAGGCTGTTGCTCTAATTTTGCTTTTCCTGTTCCTATCTCATATGCAGAGAAGCAGAGGGAGCTGGCTCGGAAGGGCTCCCTGAAGAATGGCAACATGGGAAGCCCAGTTAATCAGCAGCCCAAGAAGAACAACGTGATGGCACGAACAAGGTAAAGGACTGGAAAAGTACTGGTAGCTGTGCTCTAAGCTGCAACCCCTAATGGCCTTGGGGTGGTCAAGGACAGTGTTCATTGCATTCACCTACTGCCAGACACACTGCAAGAGCGGTGGTGGCCCTTAGTGGAGCTGGCGGGCCCAAATGCTCTGTGCTGTGTTGCATCCCAGCCCCTGGGAAGATGCAGGAACAGCTGACCCCAGGACTAGTGGTGGTGCAGCCTGTAGAAGGCACGGGCAGCCTTCTGGTTAAACACAACCAGCCCAGCCTGGTTAAAATCAGGCATTTGATAGGGCTGTCCTGCAGGTTCTGGGTAGTCTCATGTAGCACCTAATCCTGCCACTGGGAGAGGAGCAGCGCTGCTTCATGAAATACAAACTGGTTTAGAGCTAAGTTCTGCCTTGGTGGTTTTTGTCACAGTAGTTCCACTGCTCGTTTTGGATGGTGACCCCATACTCACTGATTTAATGAAAGCTTGTAAATAATCCATCTCTGTGTGCCTTGCTCTACACCTCCTCTACTCTTGGAACAGCATGGTCATACTTTGCTGGATATGCTTTTGCACAGCTCTGTATGACAGTATCAGACAGGGCTACAACCTGCTGTAAACAAAGGCATTCCAAGCTGAATACTTTCTTTTAGAGTATTTCTGTTTTTTTCCGTGCAGACTTCTGTACAACAATGCATTACTTACCTGTGTTCAGAAGGGAGGAAGCTCCCTGAGTCCACAGGATTGCATGCTTTGCATGCTGCTGGAAAGGTGGCAGGTTTTAGTGGAGGACTTCAGTTAAAATGACAGAAGAATCTGCGGAATGCTGAATGTTTACTGATGAATGGGAAAGTTGCCTGGATTATCATATACTAAGTAGAATAGGAGCTGCAGGTCAGAGCCTCTGTATATGCAATGCATCTGAGAGATGAGATTTCTTGTTTACACTAATTCCCCAAACCCAACATATCAGTCATAAATCCTGCCAGGACTTTGTCAGCTTTTGTTTGTAAGCCCCTGAAATATGGGTGGAGTATGCTGCATTGCTTCCTCTCTGTGTTTGGTTGTTGAGACCATATAAAAGAGCCAGACCCTTCGTGGCTGTGAGAAATTCAGCAATTGCTCCCAGTAATTCAGCAAATGCTCTCATGGGTTTTCCATGCCCACTGTTCCTCCTTGTCTTCCAAATAAATGCTGGAAAGACTTGATTTCTTTTGGCAATAGGCTGCAAGTTAGCACTCTTAGAGGAATGGTAGCAGATTTGCTGCTTGAGAGATTTAGAAACACTGGAATTAGTAGAGGAAGATAATAAGGGAGAGAAGATGTGATAAATAGAGGTGCCTGCCTCTAACATGAGTGAATTCTCCTTGGAGAGGTTGTTGTTTCCAGGCTGCCGATGGAAAGAGAAGTGATGCAAAGAGCAGAGCAGTGACACCTATTGACAAAAGACTTCAAACAGCCAGCTCAGTTTTATTCCAGTTACGGACATCTGAGCACCTCAGAATGGTTCAGTCTGTCTTGCCACAGACAGGGCAACACCAGGAAGGCAGAAATGCCACCAGCTGGTTCAAGCAGCTTTTCACAGGGTAACGGTTGCAGTATAATGGGATATATTCCAGCCGGATACACTGCAAAACTTCCAGGTTATGAGTTGATTCTGAACTGTTGGCTTTCTCAGGTCTCTGCCGAATAAGCTAAAGCTATTTCCCCCTTTTTGACAGTTCTGCTCTTCTCATCAAATATGTTTCTCTTTGTTCAGACAAACCACACTGCCTCTCCTATTCTCTACTCCACCTCCTCCTCCTTCCCCAGGGTCTCTGTTATTCTGTATTACCCCTATGGATTTCTGACATCCAGCCTCTAGTACAAGGTTGCCTTCACCATTCAGTCGTCTTCTGGGACAAGGGCACAGCCAGCTTTAGAGGTGAAAGTGACTGGATCCATAGTGCTCTCAGCCTGCCTAAAAGCAAATTAAATGTGACCGAGGTTGGGGTGATGCTGCCCCCTTCCTTTGAGTGCAGGGAGAGCCCATAACACCACCTGCACCACTTGGACACAGCTGGGTGCTACAATCCACTCAGAGTAACCTAAACTTGGAGCTTGTGTTGTAGCATGCTTCAAGTGAACAAAATCACTAAGACTATAAGCTCATACTGGGACAGCTGCAGACAAAAGCAGCTACCACTGCTACCCAACTTTGTTCCAAGGACAGTTGGAAGTGAAAATAAGGACAATCACGATGTGAGGAAAAGACTTAAATTAGGGGCAGACATACTGTAACAATTTCTGTCGGACGCAGTAAAATTGAAGTTATTATTAAGAAAAAAGACATTTCTCAAGAAAAAGATGTAATGGGTTTTTTTCATCAGGTAAATATCACCACAAAGTGTTCTCTTCCTAGATCCCCTGAGAGTGCTTTGTTCACTGATGATTTAATGACAGCTGTCAGTGAGTATATATGGAGCAGGGACTCAAAAACTGGGGAGTGAAAATGGGAGTCAGTACTTCTGATGTCTGCATGGGCAAACTGCTGCTGCCAAATCTCAGCTTCAGTTCCAGATGCCTTTGCTTCTTGACCTCCTGCCTATGTACTTCAGGAGTACTGTGCCCCAGTTCTGTGAGAAGGGCTATTGAATTTTGCAACTGGATCCCATTGTCTTCAGTCCCCTGGTGCAGCTGTTTGGAAATTCTGTATCAGTTTTAAAATTAATTTATTTAATTTACATTTCAATGAACACAGTAAGAAAATATAACTAATTGTGAACCTATATGTCTGTTTTGTTACAACATTTGATATATCTTACTCTCACTGGGCCTGCCCATTGTCAGTGCTTGTCAGGACTTCTTATTCCTAAAATTGTTTATGGCTTGCTGCAATTTTCTGAGTAGAAGTATAAAAACATTTCAGGTAGTTACAGAGTAGTTGGAGCATGGATGAGATGGATTATCATATTTAGATTTATATTTCTCAGACTCTTAGTGAAGCATCACTGTGCATCATGATCTGTTGCTGAAGACCACTTGGAGGAAACCTGAGTTAACCCACTGATTGAGGAGATTTTTGTCACTCTTATGGTTCCCACCTGCTGAACAAAGAATCTTATTCCATTTGCTTGGTTTGGTTAATCTTATTTGAAATATGAACCAAAGTATTTTTGCAGTTTTTTGGATGAAAAAACTCTGTTGTGAACAAGATACTATTGTATTCACATATTTTTTGTATCCTAGAAGTTCTCAAGCCTGTATTACATTTCACAAACTCTTCCAGGCAATTAAAGGTGCAAAGTCATCCTCAGCCTTTGTAACACTTCGGATTAAGTGAAAATCATAACAAAAAAATGGAATTTCAAAAGTGCTGCCTGGCTGATCTCTCATGCTGAGTGCACCAGCTCATATTTCCAATTTTACTAAATTTAGGACTGAGACCTTTGAAGTGCTGTTTTGCTGGGGGTCTGGGCAGGGACTCAGGCAGAGAGACCACATCATATCTGTGATTTCCAATAGTAGAATAGTAGGATCACTGATCCTCTGCCTTCCCCTAGCCTCCTTCTCCTATGTGCTTGCTGCTAGTGTCATGTACCCACTGCCAGGCAAAAAAAAGCAACACAAAAATGAGCAATCTGATATGACAAGCAGTTCCAGCCAGACAGGTTCACCAGAATGAAGTGCAGAATGTCCCAATTTTTTTTTTTTCCTGGGAGGAGTATGTTCTCAAGGCATGTCCAGTGTTTATAGTGTTTATCCTTGTGAAACTACTGTAGGCTACCCAGAGACTCAGCTCACTCCTGAATTGTACCCATTTAAGTATCTTCACCAATAAGGAAGGGCTTTCAAGGAAGTGAAATAGGAAAAGCCAATTATCATGTAGCTTTACCCTAGGCAGTGTGTGATGCTGAGCTTTACTGTGTGGTTAATGGACAACATTTAATTATTTCAGGCTCATCGTTCCCAATAAAGGCTATTCGTCATTAGATCAGAGTCCAGATGAAAAGCCACTGGTAGCCCTGGATACAGACAGGTATGCAAAGGGTTAATAAGATCATTTATATATGTGTATATATTACAGTGCAAGCAAGTTTTCATGCCATAGTGCAGCACTGAAGCTAATTCCTGCTGAAACTGCTCTTGTGGGCCACTTTCACTCTTCCTTGCTGTGCCCTTCAGCATATGATGTAACAAGTCTGTGTGTGTAGGCAAGTAGGAAGAGATGTGAGTACAGAACACTGATGGAAAGGTCTCAGGGTCACAGATGAAAGTTGCTCTCCAGATTGCCTTGATGTAATTTCTCTGTGGATGAAGAAGAGCTTCACGACACAAGAAAGATAGGTTTAACCAGGGCATACAGGTCTCTCTAATTGTTGTTTCCTTCTTTGCTGTATCTTGTCATTCCCTGCAGTGATGATGACTTTGACATGTCCAGATATTCCTCCTCAGGATACTCATCGGCTGAGGTGAGTTATACTCTTTCCTGCCATCCTTGCCATGAATGCTAATAGTAGAACAGCCAGAAACAACTTAGAATGCCCTTGTGCTGCCAGAAACAGCTCCACAAGGAATTTACCAGTGGTGTAGACTCTGAGCCTGGAAGGGGCCATGGCAGAAACTGTGTCATATTTCTGTCTTTCCTGGTGATCCAGTTGGCTCCATCCCCATACTTCCATGGCACAGACACAGATCTGCCCATTGCCTGTTTTCACAGATACCTTTGGCTTAATTCAAGCTTTTCCTAGTTCTGCTCAGTTGTGCAGTGTTGGCCCATGTGGTGCAAATGCATCAACTTGTCTGTCAGCAGCTCAGCAACTGTATGCATGCCAAGGACACAAATAAAGGATCTGAGGGTGTGCTGTGATTTCCAGTTCTTGTGGGAGTCAGGGTCTCCCAGTGCATGTTTACTTGGAGTACCAGAAATTCTAGGGAGGACTTGCAGATATGAACTCTTGCCCTTTCAAAGAGAAAAGGCAGGGAAGCTCAGGCTTGTTAATCCCTTTGCATTATTTCTGAATATATTCCCAAGGTCTCTTGTGAATTCGTTGTTCAGACTCCAGCTACTGCTTCTGCAGGATCTGATTTTACATCAAGGTGCTGAACAGCCATTATGCGCACAAGCCACTGGGAACTCTTCCCCTTTGTATCCCTTCCTTGGGCAAAATACCTCTGAAAAGCAGAGAAATGTCCAAGAGCAGGGACCAGATCAGATGATCTAGGCCATCTCTGGGCCCTGATGAAGTGGTGTTCACCCAGATCTGGCTAGACAGCACTTGAATTTGAGATTACAAAAAGCCAGGAAGCTTTACTACCTTTCAACTGCTATAGTGCCCCAGACTGAAAGGAGGGACTGCCCAGCTGCCAGTCACTTTATTATCATTATTATTACATTACTTTAAATGACAGCTTATCTTCAGGGAAAAATTATTCCACAACAAAATAGTGTATCTCACTCTAGATATTCTGGAATAAGCTAGTACCCTCCCCTCACCTGAGGTCAAAAACCAGGACTGTTTCATTAGTGGGGCAGCTGTTAATGATGGGGAAATACATTCCAGAATTAGGGACCTCCTTCATCTTCTGACTAGCAGAAGTAAGAAGTCCCAAGTGTTTGACTGTTTGTCTCTTTGTCTGTAGCAGATCAACCAAGACTTGAACATCCAGCTGCTAAAGGATGGGTACCGGTTAGATGAGATCCCAGATGATGAGGACCTCGACCTAATTCCCCCTAAATCTGTCAACCCTACTTGCATGTGTTGCCAAGCCACCTCCTCCACCGCCTGTCACATCCAGTAGTGAGGCCGGCAGGCTGTGATCAGYGCTTTCCACTATAACTGTAAAACTTAACAGCCATTGCTTCCTCCTATGGTAGGACGTGCACCTCTTTGTGTTCATGGAGCCAGGAGAAACCAAAAAATTCATTTTATGATTGGTTGATAAGTTATTTTAAACTATAGTAAAACAAAAGAGAAGTTGCTCAAAGTGCCAGGCAGTGCCTGGCGGAACTGACTGGTCTGGAGAGCGAATGCAGAGGGGTCCAGAGATACCTCCTAGGTTTGTTTAGGCACTGGGGATATTTTGTAAAGTGTCTTTTTTCCAGAATGGGAATGGTCAGATGGGACTTCAGGTAATCCTGCCCACTGAAACCAGTCCATTTGCAAGATTAGGGTGAGTTGGAGGTATCAGAGTGTTTTACCAATGAGAGGAAGTCAGTTCTTAATTCATTCACTAAACCTGTTTCATTTGCATAACCAAAATGATACTATAACTGGGGCATAGGAATGGGAACAGACCAGGGCATCCTTTCTTATGGCAAGGCTAGCCAGGACTAGCATGACACAATTCATTCACTCGCAAAAGGGACAAATAGGTGACATTTCACTGTGAGTCAGTACTAGCTAGAGCTGTTGTGTCACATAGCCAATGCAATCTACCCTTAGCGCCACATTAAATTACCACCAAACGCATCAGATTCGATCTGCAATCCATCCATGCACTTCAGGGATTTGCTCCTTGTCCAGGAATACCAACCATACTCGTGAGTTCAGTTCAGTCACGTATTCTGACTTCAGCCTATATTTAATCCCTGTGCGACCCATCTCTTTCCAAAAATCTTAAACTTTGTTCAGCTGAGAAGAAATGAGTCCTGCATGAGTCAGGACTAGAGATGTACAGTCTGTATATCAGTGCTGGAAAAGCTAGTTGAAGAAATCACATTTTAACAGTGCTTGACTCCTGATACTCTCTTGACACTGTGTCTCTTGGTGCCTGTGGGAGAGATTCATTAATGCTGAAGTCATCAGTGTGGTGGGGTCAGACTTGAGAGGAGTTTTCAGCAACGGCAGAGTTATGAACAGCTTCAGCTGAAAGATACCCATGACAGGAAACTGCTGTTCATCCCCTCTCTGCCCACTTGTGAGCCAGACATGGTCTGTGTTACTACTGTCCCATGTTGGAAGCAGTTGTGTTTATTTGGTGCTGGAAAAGTTAGGAAACCTGTTACACTAGGTTGCTGGACTGAGCTGTCAGTTCATCAGCAGATTGTTTTGAATGCAGAATCACTTCTGGAAATACGAAATGTGTCCTCTCACTGGCCAGTCTTACACTGCTGGCTTCAGCATATGCAAGGGTTGGGCTGGCATGTTCCTGAGTGTTGAAATCTTTTGCCACAGGCACAATTCTTGTGCTTTCCTGGCCTTTTAGGAGGAAGGACCACCTGCCTTGGGTCATCACCTGCTTTGTAGCCTGGGTAAGGAAAAAAGTGAAGGCAGTTCTGAGCTTCCCATCAGAATTCCTGAGTCACAAAGCAGAGCCTGAGCTCCACCACAACAGACAGATCCACCATCTGAAATCTGCATGAAGTGAGCTGAGTCTTTAAGAAGTCCTATTCATGATTAGAAGGAGATTTATTTAACATCCTGGGGATTCACTCCATGCAGTGCAAAACTCAATACCATCCACAGTGTGAGTGAAAGAGCAGGCATACAAGATTCCTGGGCTTTACTATTCACTGCATGGTATCGACAATTTTTAAAGCTGTGCTTTTCCACTCTTCCTGAAACAACACACTGCCACCCTGGCTCCAGGCCGCAGAAAGAGGACTTGAGTGGTGCTGTTTACTGAGTATCCCTGCCTCTTCATGCAGAAGTGATGGTTAACTTGCCACCTCCTGTAGGAATAGTGTTCCTCAAGTGAATTTCTCTCCTTTTCTCACTACCTGGGAGTGCTGAGGGGGAATATTTCCAAAATACAGCTCAGGTTGAGGTTATCAAATTGTCTGGAGGTGGGGGAAGCACTCTACCAATGCCATGTAAAGGGAAAGATAAAAGAGGAAAACATTCTTGAAGGAGTCTTTTTTTTAATGAAAAATGTAGTCAAAACATAATAGAAACACCATGATCAAACCCAATCCTATAGGTTTGGCTATATATATGACCAAGGCTCTTTAAATCTTCACTCTTCTGGAGAGGGACTCTGCAGTTCAGCATTGGTACCATGGAATGTCTTCATCACATTTATCCTCTGGGTCAGTCTCTGTGCCTTCCAGCCGGGTTGCACACGCTCAGCCTTTCCCACAGCCCTTGCTCAGGAGCTCAGAGCATTTCGGAGTGCCTGCTAGAGCAACGAGCCATCTCCTCACCTGGGCCAGCCACCAAGGACTGCATGTCCTGCAGGTCTCTGTCATGCTGCCATCATAGAATCATGCCATCATCTAGGCTGGGAAACACCCTTAAGATCACTGAGTCCAACCATAACCGAGCACTGTCCTGTTCAGTCTAGGACAGGATGAGGCTTGCTGGCACTGTTATCTCCCAGGGTTAACTCCCCTCCTCTGAGGTAGAGACTTCCATTTAGTGGTCTTGTCAGTGCTGGGTTAATGGTTGCACTCTATGATCTTAAAGATCTTTTCCAATCTGAATGATTCTATGACACCCACTGTCCCATGGCACTGTGACCAAGTCCTTTTATTGCCCCTATTGCTGGTTTTTGCCTGCCATGTGCCCTGAGGCATTCCCCAACCCTGCAACTGCCTTCAGCCCTTTGTGTTTTGTGATGTGCATCTGCTTCTAGCACAACCCTTTAGGGAGGGAGGCAGGGAGATGAACTCAAATGTTACACCCAGTGCTTCCTCTAAATGCAGACTGAAGCACAACCCAAGTGGTTTTGCCTGTGCACAGAGAGTTGGTTGCACAAATAGTTGGTTTGGCATGACAGTACAGGACCATAAAATGGCAATTTTTTGGCTTCTCCTCTCTATGCTTTGTGTTCATATATTTTATTAGGGGAATAAAGTAGAAAGGGTGGGGAAAAGTAGTTACCTGTGTAGGGTCATTATCAGAAAGGCTGAGTGGGTTAAGGCAATGCACATGTGGCTCTCATAGAAAATTGAACACTAACCCTTCTGAACTGCAGCCCCTTAAGCAGATTATGACCACGCAGCATGTTTGTTGGCTTGTTACGGAATATGTTGCACTGCCCATTGGTATGTATTAACCACAGATGAGGCTGGTTCCCCCCGTCTGGTCTCATGTTCAGACCTTTGCTTAAGCCAGCAGGTTTTCCTTACACCCTCAGAATCAGAGTCACAGAATGGGTAAGGTTGGAAGGGGCCACAGTTGGATCATCTGGTCCAACCTCACTGCTCAAGCAACCCTTATTGAAGGTTATGCCGTGGTGATTTCCCAGGAGGGTGTAGAGATACATGGCTATTCTGGCACAGCTCTTCTTAGACCAGTCAGTGCCACCATGGCCAGGAGAAAGCAGAAGGAAAGAGCATGGACTCTGACTCTCTGTCACAGCATTTCTACAAAATCTGCAGAGCTCTGGGTACTCTCCTAAATGCAGATGGCATGCAAGAAAGAAAACTGTTCCTTCTTTCAGTCTTTGCACCAAACAAGATGGTCTTCTCAGGCCACATTTTCAATCTGAAGTTGTATAGAAAACCAAGGGGAGGAACACCATGGAGTATGAAATTCTGCATCGCTGTCTTATCTAAATTACCATGCACATAGGATGTAAGGATATTGATGCTGGTGCCTCCACAAAGGAATTTGCATTTGATGCCTCCTAAAGCCAGACTGGATTTTTGTTAGGATTTTATGTAATGTCAGTCACCACATTACCTGAGTTTAAGCAGGTCCTTTCCTTTTATCAGATGTTAATCTGATAAAATATCAGATAATATCCTTTAATGTCAGCTGGATTTGAACTCCAGGGTCTCAGCACTCTGTTCTGTCTCTCTGGTCTGCAAACTCCCATTTCCAGTTGTCTTTGTGAGGAGGAACATCCTCCTAGTCTTGAGGAAGATCTGTAGATAGTGTGGTCTTGTCTGCTTTTCTGGTGTTTCTAAAAGAACCTTGGCTGAAAGGAGGCTGATGCCCATCCTGAATATCAGACATCTTGAGTATCAGATATCTTATCAGACACATCTTGAAGTCAGCCCTTGGAAGAGCCACTAGATGATATCTGACATTGCTACATGTCTGTCCCTAAAATGTGTGCTTGGCCATTGGGTCTGCCATGCTCTTGTGGTTGTCCTGCCTGCAGATGCCTTGCAACTGCAAAAGCAGGTGACCAATCCTGCTGCAAGGACTTCGAAAGGGACTTTAGGACATCTCCCCATGAACAGGACTGACTCAGCTCCCTCTGGTTTGTCTCACCAGCTCTTGTACCAAAAGGAGGCGCCCACTGTGTTCAGCTGTTGGCTGGCTGACACACAGCTCTGCAATCCTTTCCGTGCGCAGTCTGACCCTGGGCTGGCCTGCAGGCTGTGCAGGAGAATGCAGGAGGCTTGAAAAATGCAGCGCCCTGTGTGTGACTCAACAGAAACATGAAGATGCTTTTGAAGAAAGGAAGGACCCAGCTGGGCAACAGATGGAACAACAGGAAAAGGAAAACAAGCAATAACTAGAAAGATTGCCAAGTGCTGTCTTGGCCTAGGGCAGATTCCAGTTGTCCGACTTGATCTGTCTCAGTGCAGTGCTGATGCCGGCAGGGAGCAAAGCTTGCTTTCAGATGTACACACCAGAAACACCAAGTCCCTGAGCTGGCACTGCAGCCAAGTACAACCCTGGCAGGTCTGCTGGACTGTTAGAGCACAGAAATGAGATCCAGGGTCCTTGCTGCTGTTGCATTTGCTCTAACTTCAGGCAAGTCACATCCCTTCTTGATGTCCATTCCCTTCTGCAGCACAGGGGAGACACCTGCCTTCCCGAAGTGCTACCACCATCTTGCATGGGCATTGCCAAGTGTGTGACAGGCACCATGGATAGGATTGCTCTGCAAGCAGGAGGTAAATACCATGCTATAGAAGTTTAATTCCCATTTTCAAAGTACTACTCTGCTTGCCCTCTGTTTACCATCTTCTGATGTTGCTCACACGTGCCAGAAGGCAGCAGGGTGGAGGTTGGTAGAGAGGTTAAACATCTTTGGAGAATGATCTTTGTCAAGCATATGTTATCCAGTTACTTGGCAGATGCCTCTGGCACAACTGGCTTGTGAGTTTGCCTGCTCGCATGGGGAACATGTAAAAGGATTTGGTGGCCCAACAGCACCATCAGCTGACAGCAGAATTAAAGAATTTAGGAGTGCAACCTTGCATGGCAAGTACTGACGAGGGGGCACAGAGCATTGAAAGGCTTATTTTTGGGATATTCTCATGGCAATTTCATGCTCTTGCTTTTAGCAACCATGCAATCATCTTAGCATTTAAACTGGCAGTTTCACCTGGGCTTCTCCTTTCCTTTTCCATTCTTACTTCAAGCTCACCTGGGGGATTGCCACTCTTACCTAGAATGCTGTAGCCTTTGTCACCTGGCTGCTGCTTGGCTCAGCAAGCTTAGGCTGCATGTTAAAAAAAAACATCTGCATGGAGGGGCAGTGCCACAGGGCAGGCTGGGCTAGCTGGGAAGGCATGGGAAGATCTTCATTTTAAGGTGTTTTTCACCTCTAGGCAAACTTGTCACTTCCTTTCAAGGCTTTGCTGTGAGAGGGATTGCTCCAAACCACATCTCCTCAGACAAACCCACCTTTGCTACAGAACCACACAAGCCCTGAAGCAGAAGGGCCAGCAAATTTAGCATAGAGGGAGATTATGTGACCTGGAATTATCTACAAAAGGTTAAGGGAGGTTTCTCACAGGGGCTGCTGTCCATATTTTAGCTTCCTGTATTATGCAGCTGAGCTGCCACATTGCTTCCCAAAAATTACAGCTACATCCCTTCCTTCGCCCAGCTTGACGTTGCTGGCAGTCCCAGGATGACAGCAGCTAAATGCTGCCTGGCTGAGCACTTGCTTTGACAGCTTGCTGGGGAGGCAAAGGCTGGGACTAACTGAGATCACACGGAGCAGAGCCCTGTGGCCCACACAACCATGCAGCAAACCATGTCACAGAGCAGCACAGGCACTGGCAGGACAGGTTGCAGCTTTCCCTGCTGCCTGTGGAGAGCAGCTTTTCCCATTGCTTCACAGACCCATTTGCCACTAGTGGTGACTTAAAGCCTTCTGCCTTCTCTAAAAAGCTACTCCAGCAAAAGATGGATTTGCTCGTGGAAGCACCTCACTGATGGTGCCTGGCCTGTGGAGGCATTTTCATAGTAACAAATGGTGATACAGGTGGTGGGGTTGGATCAGAAAGTGGAAGGTACAAAATAAACCTCATTAGCATGTGACTGACTGAGACATGTCACTAGAAAGCAGCGCAGTAGGCACCAGGAAAAGAAAAGGCCACTGAAAGGCCATGCTAAGTCCCATTACCTGCTCGGATGTTTACCTTCCCAGAGCAGCATTTCTCCCCCAGCTGCTCATGCAGCTGTCCCAGGTGAGCTCTCTGGGAAGCAGTGCTCTTTACCCAAGCTGCCTTCTTGCTTCTGCACCCTAAATAAGCTGCAACTTCATTTTTTACCCACCTTTCTCAAGCCTCCATGAGACACAGTTTATTGAGAGATGTAATACAGACATATGGAAAGAGCTGAAAAACTTGGACAAGCACTCTTCATGACAGACCTTCTGGTTTTTATCACCTTCATATCCATCCCCAGTTCACAGATTTGTTTGCTCAGTTTCTTTGCATGGAAAAGCTGCAATAGCAGCAGTATTCAACTTGTAGCTGCCTCTGTCCTAAGACAAACCCAAGCAAAAGTCAGACTAGATGTAGGTCCAGTGAACACGATGGAGTGAGAGTCAGACAGAAGGCTGGGCTTTCTCTTCACCCATATGAAGGCTGTGGGGCTGAGGGTTCACCAGGTTCATGTAAAACCTGGTGAGTTCCAGCCAGCTGAGCCGGACGCCTTCGCCCTCCTGGTCTCAGTGCTGTGGGAGGTCTGGGACCCAAGCACCAGGTCCCAGACCTGCCAGCCCACATGCTCCTGGTGTGGGCTGGAGTCCTGCAGCAGAGGCCCTGATGGGGAGCCTGTTGGCTGTGCTCTTGCTGCACTGGGCAGGGCACTGGGAAACACTGGTGGGGCTGTAGTTCTGCCGGGAGAAAGACTCTGGTGGACAATGAAGTCTTTGCAGGGGAGACAATTCAGAAAGTTGGTTTTTTCCCCTCCCTTTTTTGCACTTTTTAGACCATTCTTACTCCTTCCGCAGAGGTTATTGAACCTTCAGTTTGGTAAGGGAGATGAGCTGCCATTAAATAGATTTCTGGAGGGTCTGAAAGCAGATGCTGGCCGGCGTGCGGAGCCGGTCTGTGCCTAACGTGATTTCCAGACCTCATTGTACAACCTGTAGCAGAGTCACCCCATGAGCTGGGCGAGGACTGGGGTGGGAGGGTCGGCGCTGGCCGTCATGCTGAGCAGCCATGGCTTCCCAAACTGAAGAAGAATCAGACCAGGAAGTGGGGGAAGGAGCAGCAGCAGTAGAAGGATAGCTAGTTGTCACAGGTAATCTTCAGTATCCGTGTCCAGTGGTTAGTCCTAGAATTGCAAGCCTTGTTACATTGCACACATGTCCTCCTTCCACTCCCCTTCTCTCAAAGCAGCTGTCGCCTTTCCTCCCCCTGCCCCATGTGCTAGTGATGAGCATCAGAGGCAGTTGCACCAAAGTGATTCTCAGCCCAGTTCTGCATCCCACTTTCCCACCCAAACCCAAGGCAACAGTTGTTGGCCTTCACAAGTCTCGTAATTCCACTTGGGTTTCTTTCCTTGTGTACCATGGCTTCCTTCCCACACACTCTAGCAGGGCAGTACAGGAGGCTCCAACTATGTCCCAAGTAGCTTCTTTGCCCCCTGGCAGCACCTTACAGATATGAACCTTACTGGGAATGTACTGGGTCGATGCTGGTGAGATCTGGCACTGCCGATCTTGAATGGGTGGCAGCTGATGGGGATCCACCCAAGGAAGTTGGCAGAAAGTGGCTACTGTCCCTTTTCTTTTCTTTTTTGAGGGAGAGGGGGATTTTTTGGCATTACAATTATTGTCCATCTTCCAGTGGCCAAGTTTTGGGCTGCATTAATAATTGGGGTTCATTGGCTGTCCAGGCAGGTATGGAGCTTTGCACCAACCTTAATAGCAAATGTCATGGCTGCATCCAGAACCTGAATACAGGATGGGCTTCTTCCATGATGGCAAAGTACTTTCAGCAGGCTCCTGATGGACACTTCTGACAGACAGAGAAACAGCACTCTTCCAAGCCCAAATCAAATCTGCACTTCCATTTCGTGTCCTCAGCATGGAAAAAAATCAACCTAAGCAAATGCCTTCCAGGTCTCCATTCCCCATGTGGTGCCTGGCACCCCAGGGGAATGGGTGGTGGGAGGCATTTCAGGGTCACCAAAACCAAGATCCTTTTTGGATTTATTTAATGGAAATACATTTCAGGACGGGAGACCTCCCAACCTTTGTGTTAATCTCAAGAGCAGGAGATGAGTTTCTGGCTGTCCTTGCATATAGTGAAATATAGCTGAAACAGCCAAACGCAAATAGAGTTAAATGTAGGGTTTGACCTGAATAACCTTTTAATTAGGAAGATAAATTTGTTGTAGCTTGACCTTAGTCCTTGTTAGGAACCTGCTAATCATTTGACATGCAGAGTGTATTAATGCTGCACTTAACTTGGCCATTGTTTTTTTTATCTGGTTTTGGGAGTTTTATCACTCCCAAAGCATCAGTCTGCATCTTGTATGGGTTTTCTTTTGTTTCTTTTTTTCCCATTCAAATCATGTAGCACACTGTTGTACTTTTGTTCCCGTCTGTGTAGAGTATTGCCTTAAACAGATCGGTTGTGTTATGGTTTGTTTTGGGTTTTCTCTTTTCTACCATCAGTTTTATGCATTAATTTATTTTAAAATGTGGGGGTTTTTTTCAAAAGCATTAAAAACGTGTATAATATTTTTTTTTTAACATTTCCATTGCAGTATTTATCATTGTTACTGGTTGTGTGTAGTGTAACAGAATTAACGATATTAAAAAGCATACATACGAAAACCAGCCTGACAGCCTTTTTTTCACTGGAGCAAACCAGAGTGAGAGGGTGTGGACTGCACCAGCTCCTCTGAGCCCACAGCAGTCACAGGTGCTGAAACCAGGGGTGCAACCACCATGGCCAATACCAGCCTGCTGGATCCCAGAAACAGTGGCTGCTGTGGAGTTGTGTGTGTGGCAGAGGTAAATATTCCAGGACTGGCCACCAGCATTTGGGAAGCGTGTCCCCAAGGCAGCAGGAAAGCACACAAGGCTGGATCTGGTCCCTGCACCTGGTCTGCAACAAGCAGAAAGAAATGCTGCATCTGTATGACCCTGATGGGTGAAATAACCTTTTCTCCAGCATTGCAGCTGCCCTGCCCCTCGATGCTGCTGGCACAGGAGCCAAACACTGATTTTAAGGTCCAATGCCATGGAAAACCCATGGATCACCAGGGACAGGGGACAGCCATGTGGGGCCAGTGGCTCATGCTGGCAGCAGGTCTGGTGCAGGATTAGTACCCCCACAATCAAAAGGCTTGGACTCCACTTCTTGTGGTGCTCCAAGGCCAGGGATCTGGGGCAGGGATGGGAACCACGGTGTCCACCTTTCCCTTCCAGCCTCCCACTGGCTCCCAGGAGGGGACGGGGCTGATGGAGACCCTAAACCCGGCTCAACAGAGACCAGTGGGATGTGAAAATCAAGGGCAGTTTGTTTTCCTCTCTAGGGGCATATTAATCACTTTGCCTGGAGCCACTCAGGTGTCCCAGGCTGTCCAGCAGCAAACCGAGCAGTGCTCTGCAGCCCTTCAGGGGCACAGGTTGGCATCCACCCTGCCAAGATGGGCATGGTTCTTCACCCATGGATCTGCCAAAATGTGGCAGCAGAGGGGCTGGAACTGAGAGCACAGCAGGGCTCTGAGCTGGCACTGTGTTACATACCACACCAGACCAGGCTTGGCATGTCCCCATCCCTGCAGGGGCAGGGATCTCTGCTCAACTCCCCAGCTCCGGGAAAAGCAAACCCAGCTCATGCAAATCCCACCCTGGCATGACCCAGCTGCCTCTCTGCACTGAGATGGATGAGGATTGCTCACTATGATTGCAGAGCCTATTACTCTGGATGGGAAAGCAAACAAGCCGCACAGGATCACCGAATTCCAGCTTTTAATTAAAAAGGGAAGACAGAGCAGGCAGTAATTTCCCTGGCCACCTCAGTAGGCTGGTGCAGCTGTGCTGGTGCTGTGCCACAGGCATTGGCTGCACTGGTGTGGGGCTCTGTGCCTGCAGCTGGGTTGCTGCACGATTTCCAAGGAAATACAGGAGAAGGGGGCTGGAAAAGACAAAATCACTGCTCCTGCACCTCCCAAAATAAAATTATCTTGACTAGGACCAGCTGAAGCTATTTCCTACCATTGTTAAGGTAGTTGCCAGCAGGAGAGGAGGAAGCTGGGAGCCAAGACAAAGCCAGGAGGGTGCAGGCCAGAAGGGATGTAGGCAGCAACTGCAGTCAGGGAACATGGCTATGGGACTGACAGAAAGCCACCAAATCCCACTGCTCCCATTCTGTGGCATCACTAATCACGTAAGCATCACCCTGAGATGGCAGAGCAGTGGCACCAGCCCCATTCCCCTTCCTGTGTGGGCTTCAATTCCCCAGACCCACTCCTGTCCCAGCAGGCTGCATGTTTCTCTTCTCTAAAAAATACATCAGCACTTGCACCAACTGACTGGTCACCATGCTGTCAAAAAGACCATCCAAGAGCAGGCCCCACAGCAGCTCTGCAAAGAGAACAAGTTTGTAACACAGGTAAATGCTGCAGGAGGAGGGAACTTCAGGGTTTCTACCCCTACCCAGCTGCAGGTGCAGGGGAATGGCACAAGGACTCACGGGGTGCCTTGCTCTATGTCTGTATTGAGGGGATGTCGTGCTCTCTGATCAGAAAAGTGTTTGACACCGCATGGCCTGTGCTTGCTGACTTGTGCCCTGGAGCTGCATCCTAGCTTTGGGCTCTCAGAGCTGGTAGTTACCAGCAGAAGCTCTCACATGTCACCCCTCTCCATTGGTGGGTTTCAGTGCGCAGGGCACACGATCTGCTGAAGAAGGGAAACTGAGGCAGAGACAGGGCTCATACCAGGGCTGCTGTGTGACATGGTGATGATGGGGGGGCTCTGAGAGTTGCTGCAGTGCGGTCCCTGGGCTCAGATGTGTTCCAGCTGGCAAGCCTTCCATGCCAGAGGGACGATGTGAAGGGCTGGGGAGAGTTCTGAGCACCTAAAAAACCCTCCCAGCCCTCATCCTGGAGGATGAGGGATCCCTGAGCCAAGGCCACTCTGTGGAGGGTGTCTGTGGGACACAGTTTCCCCACATGGGCTAAGAAGGTCGCAGGCACTGAGGCAAAGCTCGCTGCAAACCAGCTCATCTCCTGCAGTCTTGTTACCATGTGCATTATAATGAGGGAGTGAGCAGAGGGCATGGAGGGAGATGTCACTGCTGTGCAGGGACAGAAACAGTGCATGGTAACAACCAGGGCACCCCTCTGCCCTGTGAAAGCCAGCCCTCTCGGGCCTTGCCACTGTAGGACCTGTAACTCCTTTCCCAACCTCTGCTGGCCCCGTTCCTGGCAGTCCCAGTGCACACACCCCATCTCCCACTAGGCAAAGTGTTTGAATGTCTATGGACACCATGGGTGCAGGGAGAGAGGAACCAGTGACACCCAGCCATCCTCAATGCCCTCGTTTTGGGCAAGTGGGAAGTTTGGGGAGAGGATCACAGTGCTGCTATGACCCCCAAGGGATGCTTGGTGCTCAGATCTCCAGCTGTTTTTCCAGCATTAGATCCTGCCTGGTAATTGGCTTCGCCATGTGCTCCAATGGCTGTGAAGGCAGATGCTGCCACATGGCATGGGTGTCTCTTCCCACTTCATGTTGTCTGTAGGGATTAGCAATGCCCCTGTTACAAAATCCATTGAGCCAAGGTCAGCCCAAGCAGCTGATTGAGATGGCAGTGCAGGAATGCTACAGCAACACCATCAACCCCACTGCCTATTGGCCCGAGAAGAATGGATTGTCTGGCTCCAAAGGTTCCACTGAGGTGCCAACTGCCTCCCAGTGTCACAGAGGGCACATCCGCATGGGGTCGGGGGGCTGATGGTGCTGGCCGTGGCTGTGCTCATCCCCCCTTTGCATCCTGTGCTCCTCTCCCAGTGTCAAAGGGATGCTCCCTCAGAATATGTGCCTGTGGCTTTGCCATGGCCACCCATTTCCCACCCGGGACTGAGACCCTGTCCCAGAAATGTCTGCAGATCCCTAGGGTTCTGACTCCCAGTGGCCCATAAATACTCCCTGGTGGCAAGTGCTGCTTGGGGGATACTCTCTGGTGCCCCATAGCCCTTAGGGACCAAGGCTCCATGGCTGGGGACAAATGGCCAATGAGCTGCAGTCGGTGGGTGTGACTTTCATGAGAGATCCTTAACCTCCCAGGACAAGTGTTTCTGTGCATGGTCTCATCCAGCCATGCTTGGGACTGTACAACACCTGGAATCCTGCTGGCATCCCTAAGGCTGACTGCATGTAGCTTAGCATCTCCCAGGTTTTGGGGCCACATCAGTGTTTCTTGTGCTGCTCTTGTATTTTCTATCGTCATTGTGTGCTCTACTTACCAAGAACATGTTACCTGGTCACACTGTTCATTATGCAGTAATCAGCCCTGTCCTTCACCAGCTGCAGGTCTGGCAGCACCTTTTAATCCCCACATGTTTACCTTTAGGATGTCTCTGTTGCTAAAGCAGCTTTTTTCAGCCCTGGGCAGAGGGCAGAAAGGAGGTGGTTCGACCAGCACAGTCATCACTCTGCTACCGCACCAAGTCCCCATGGGCCAAAATTAGGTGTGAGACTTAGCAGAAAATGTGTGATTGGCTTTAAATTCCTGAGATCAGAAACTAAAACCAAGCAACAGAGTGAAGAATAAACAGGGAGCACTGGGTTCCCCATAGATGTCCCTATGCTTGTGCCTCAGAGAGAAGTTTCTCAAGGTCTTCTCCCCTGAGAAACAGGAAGATTTTCCTCGATTGGCATGGCTCTAGTAATGAAGATTTTAGGAAAATGACCATGCAAGAGAGAGTGAGGTTTTCAGGCAGGGAAACCCACTGGACATGGCTCACTGAAATGACAGTGCCAGGGAATGTGGGTTTGTCTCGGACGCTTACTTTACCCCATGGCACTAGGGAAGGACAAAGGTGGTCTTTCATTAAAACTGACTCGGGCAATTGTTCCCCTCAGCCCCTTTCCCACAGGCTGGGGAAGTTCCTGGGAAGGGGAAAGAAACTTTGTCGATTGCTGGTTTGGTGGGCACTTTAACAGCGCTTGCAGGCTGGTACGCTCCCACCATGCACAAGCTGGAGACCAAGAAAGCATGCAAGGGAAGGCTCTCAGAGCATAGTAACACAGCCAAAAATAGAAGCAGTCATTGACACCCGTGTTTGTCGGCTTCATGCTGGGCTGCTGAGGACGTGCTTGCTTTTGGCAAGTTGTCCAGGAAGAGCTGCCATCCATCTGGGATCCTGAGCACTGACACCGGCTAAATAAGGAGGGGTACTTTGAAAGCAGCACATAATTAATGAAAGCATGAAATGCCCTTGTCTGACTATGATCTGAGAGCACAGTGCCAGCGGGCAACACTACACGGGCCCCTCCACATGTACTGCTGATCATAAATGCATGGAACTGTGGTCCTCACAGTGGGGGGAAGCTCCAGCACAGAGGCATCTGGGGACCCACATTCCAGTGGGGCAGCAGTCTGCCGTGCTGTGCCCACACCAAGCAGTACCCTAACCCTCCTGGGAGCAGGAAAAACCCCATGAAAACCCCATTCCAGACTAAAACCATCCCATGAAAAGCATGTCCGAGCCCAAAAGCAACCCATAAAAAACCTGGCTCGGCCCAAAAGCACCCCATGAAAAGCCCATCCCAGCCCCAAAGCATCACATGAAGAGCCCAGCACAGACCAGAGCATCCCATTAAAAGCCCGTCCTAGCCCCAACGCATCCCACGGAAACCCAGTCCTGGTTCCAAAGCATCTCATGAAACATTTTCCCGACCCGAAAGCATCCCGGCACAGCCCCGCCAGCGCCAAACCCCGAGCGCCCGCAGCCCAGCCCCGGGGGTACCCCCACCCGCACACACACCCGGACATCCCCAGCGGCTCCGGCCCCCCGCCCCACCCCGGAGCTGTCCTGCCGGGGCCGAACTACATCTCCCATCGGGGAGCGCCGGCCCGGGGGCCGGTCCGGGGCGGGAGCCGGGGCGGGGCGGGCAGCGCCCAACCCCGGAACCGCGATCAGCCCCGCGCCCGGAGCCCCCCGGCCCGGGAGACCCGGCCATGGCCCGGCACCGACGGTGAGTGAGCGGCTCCCGGGGCTGCCCCCAGGGCGGGTGCGGTGGGCGCGGCCCCCGCTCGGGGGGTGCGGGTGGGAGGCGGGCGAGGGGGTCGCCCTCCCGCAGACCCCGGGCTGCGGCATCGGGTCTGCTCGGGAAGGCCCGCGGGGAGCGGGGCGAAGGTGCAGAGCTCTGACCGGACCTTGGGGTGCGAGCACTCCGCACCGCGCCGTGCAGGGACCGCGCGAGTTGTCGGAGGGGTGAGAGTCTGGCTGCCCGGAGAAGCTGAACGGAGCCGGGAGACACGTCCTCGGCACCACTCGCAAGGTGCAGCTTCAACTTCTGCCACCGGATAGATGCTTGGTAGTGAAAACTTTGCAGATGGGTATACGTAGCACGTTGTGCTCTATGCTGGGTTGGGTTTGGAGGGGATTTTGGGACAGCTCCGCTGTCACTGGCCGTGGCAAGGAGTGGCCAAAGCTGTGTCAGAAAGCACAAATGCTTATCCTTCTTTTCCATCTTTACCACCTTGGGATACTCATGATGTCCAAAGGGTGAGTGCCTGGCACAACAGACACCCACAGTCCAGTGGAGAATAACGTTTGTGAGGTTGTGTCTGCGTGGCTGGATCTGCACATGGAAGAGCTGCAATGTAGCACTTTTAAAGGGATTGGTGACTGCATTTGGACCAAAGTTGTCCAGCGTCATTGACTGTTGGATACAGATGCAAATTCCAGTACTTGCATCGCCAGCCAAGCGTCGTGAGCCAGCCACAGCCCTCTGGAGCTGCCAGTGTCTGGAGTTTCATGGTGACTTGATGGCTGGAAAATCAGCAGGGCCGTGCCAGAGGGATGTGCTTAGGTTTCCATTTCTCCCCCATATCGTGTTGTAGCGCCTGAATGTTGGGGTGGGTTCGGGTTTCAGCCTGCATCAGCATCCGCAATGCTGAGCGCTCCCAAAGCGCTGAACCAGCTCTTCTAAGAAAGAATCTGGGTGGACAAAACAGTGCACTGTGTCCCACTGTGGGGTGGTTTGTCTTGGAGGACGGAGATGAGCAGCAAGATTGACACCCGCTTTGGGGAGAGGCTGTTGGACTTATAGGGTGGTAGATGACACACGTTTTGTACCAGCCAGAATTCGGCTAGGGGGCCAACAGACAGTGGCAAAGACACCAAAATCTTTGTGGCTGTGTATCTTGTATGGCAAAAGTGGCAAATGAAATAAGCTGATAGCATCAGTGTTTGGTGTTCTGGTTTTGCCACTGTTGGGCACGAGGTCTGATGGCCCCACAGGTGCCAAGGCTGCTGGACTCAGGGTTACCCCATGGACCGTGATTTTGGAGCCAGGCTCCCTCCAGCTCCCCCAGAGCCTGTGGGACTTCTCCAAGGTAGACGGAGACATGTCCTTGAAGGGAGAGCCTGAAGCTTTCTCTCCCTCACCTCCAATGTACTTTGATAAGAGTGGACCATGAGAACTCATTTGGTTTTAAGGTCTCCACAAATCTTTACAGCTAAGATAAATTCGGGCTCTGTGATGTGCCTCCAGGCAGGGGAAAGCAAAAACCTCTGGTCATGGTTTAGTCATGAGATGACAGCACCACAAGCCATGTGCAGGGTTAAAAAGAACCCCCAATTTATTAAACTTCATCTTGATAATTAGCAAAGGATGAAGAACAAAGAAAGACAATATAGTAAAGGGGGAATTGTTAGGGGTGTCAAATACTCAGTCATCTGCTGCCAGAATTGGTTCCCAGTGGCTGTTTTGTATTCATGGTCAAACACTGGATGAGGTGTCTAAATGCCTTTGGAACATCACTTGACACTGGAAACTTTAAAGGACAAAACTGGGCTGTAAAGTCACGATTCCTGTAATACAGGTGAAAGTATTTAAGGCTGGGCAGAGCTAATGCCAGCACTTCAAATCTCTTGCCTCTGCTTGCAGACAGAGTGAGGTGCTGGCAGCGTGTTTGTGCTTTGCAGATGAGCTTTGTATTCACATGGACACCTTGGATTTGGAGTTTATCCTCTGGGTGCCCAGTGCTGTTCAATCCAGGCTTACAAACCAGCCAGCAGGAGTGGGGCAGCTTGTTTCTTTTCACTCAAGGCAGCCTCATTACTCTGCTGAATCGTGACTCTGCTTAAAATCACAAGATTTGAGGAAGGAAAGAAAAAACCCCCCAAGCTCTGTGTTGTGTGATTTTTCTTTTCCGTTTTGCTTTCTGAATCTGGAGTTCCTGTGAGTGCAGGAGGGGATGCGCCTCCGCCGGCCCTTCCCGCTCACCTGGTAGGGCGGTGAGATGCCAGCCCGAATCCCGGGACTCCGGGAGCCGAGGCTGGGGGAAGCGTGCGCCCGTGTGCGGCCGCCCCTCCTGGCCGGGCTCCGCTCCCCTTGGCACATCCCGGCCGGAGGGTTGGCTGCTCACACATCCGTCACGGTGCCTGAGAAAACACGCCGGTGACGTGCTGGTCCCCTCCTCCTGCCCGCGGACACCCGCTGCTCACGGCGCGGCCAGCTCGGGGCCCCGGAACGCGCCGCGTGATGGAGAGGATGGAGCTGCCGGGGACGTGGAGATGTAGCGGTGGTCCTTTCTTGTCTGTTTAAAAAGACGTCTGTGGTGGAGCCAGGCGGCAGGCAGGGATTCCCGGGAAGCCATGGACAGGTAAGTGCACTGGGGCACCGTGCCCGGTTGGATGAGCTGCCTCCTGGCTGGGCCTGCCCGTGTCCAACAGCCGGGTGCAGTGGGGAATTTGCAGCAGCCCCGACAGACAGGGTCTGTCACTTTGCAGGAAGGGCAGAGAGCCCCCCCACCGCAGCATCTCCAAGAACCCCTCAGACCAAGCAGTGTGCCGATCCCTGCTCTGACCACAGCAAGGACAGTGAAGGTGGGGGGGTCCCCTGGGAAGGAGGCACCGTGTCCCCCTCGCTGTCCCTGCTAAGGCAGAGTTGCTGCCCTGGCTCAGGGGCTGGGTGTAGGTACCACCCACATGCCCTCCGAGGTGGATTGAGTGTTGCAGGGATAAACCCTGAGCCCCAGGGGGATCCAGTGTGGTATTTGGGGGGACCCACAGGCCTAGGGGGGAGGGAATCAGTGCCTCTGATCTGTGTGGAGTAAGGGTGTGTGGGGAGCAGCCCTGCACCCTGTGCCGGTGTTGTCACCAGGTGCCTCCACCTGTCCCACCTGCTCCTATCAGTGCCAAGTGGGAGGAACAGTGATTTCACCCTATTTGACTCCAAAAAGCCCTCCAGAGAACTCCAGTGCTCTGCTGCAGACCCTTCTGAGGGAAATTAAACCCCCAGAAGGTGTTTGCTTGTACCCCATCTCAGGTGTGCAAAGTCCCTTTGTCAGGGCTGGTTCCCTTCAGGGGATTCCCGACTGGACACGTGGAGGTTTTTTTGCCCCCACAGCTCTTTTGCAGAGAAGAGGTGTCTCCCTTAATTTGCTGTCCTAATTCCCTGTTCTTTTGTGGGGTTGGAGATGCCTCCTAGTAAAATCTGCAGTGTTTCTGTACTGTTTCCTTAGCTCAGCTCCTGCCAAGATGTTTGGGGAGGAGGCGGCAGCACCTTGCAGTGGAAGAGGGAGGGTTTCCTGGCATTCCGGCGTGGGAAATGGGTGTGTGTCCCCGGCAGGAGCTTGGCCCCCAGCACGGTTCAGCCCTGACCCTGCCAGGGCAATAGAGACCAGCTATATGTTATTGACCCTCTTTAAATGAATGTCCTAATTGCAAAGTGGCTGGGGTTAGTGGTGCTGTGGGTCTCGCAGCCGGTGGTTAGCAGTGGTGTTGGTAAAAATAGAAGCGGTCAAAAAATGGATTTTTATTTTTACTCCATAAAGTGTGTCCTGCTCAGATGTTTTGCTTTCATCTCGAGTTGAGGCAAAGCAACTCTCTGCTTCCACAGAACATGAAGAAAAAGCTTTGTTTTGCGTCAGCTGGGAAGCTCTGGCGCAGCAAGCTGCAAACATGCTGTTTGACTTTGACACTCTCCCTTCTTGTTTTCTTTTTTTTTTGAGGAGTTAAAGGTCACCACAATGTCATCTTGGAGCAAAATAACAAGTTAGCATTACACAAAAAAAAAAAAATTGTTGAAACAGGCGGTGCATGAGCAGGCACCTCTGCGGGCTGCAGCTTGTGAGTGAGAGGCGGAAGGAGTCTCTGGGGAGCCTGGGAGACTTAGCTCTCACCTGGGACAGAGCCAAATCTCCCACTAGAGAGAACGTACATTTTGTTAACAAGGCAGAAAAACAGAGGGGCTGCATGGCCACAGACCAAGACTGGTTTTGGAGACCTCTCTGGTCCATCAGTGTGCCGTGGGCAATGCGTGCAAATACCATTCTCGGCATCTTTGTTGGAGTGGTGTCCAAGTGGACAGTGTCCATCAGCAGCCACGGGGTTGGATCCTGACCCAGCCACAGCAACCAGAGCAGGATTAAATCCATCAGGTCAATCACCCAGCTTGCATATCCCTCTGAGGCAGATCAGTGCAAAGGACTCAAAAGGCTGCAAAACTTTTCTTAAAAAACACATTATTTCTCTACTGACAGTGGCAGTGATGGCTCCTTCATGTGTGCCATGAGCTCCAGTCCATGGGGGGGAAAAGAAAGAAATAGCCTAAAAATAGAGCAGCTTCGAAATGGTTCATAAATAATAAACCAGCCTCCTGAAAGGGAGATAAAAATCCAGAAACTCCCTGAAGCCCTGGGAGCTACTGTCAATTTTAGATGGAACCACAGCAGCAGTATCAGATATTTCTTGGGCTTAAAACCCTAAATGAGAGTTGGGAAAGAAAACACATTTTCCGCTCCTTTTTTCTACCAAAAATGTGAAAACTTTAAAGAAATCATTTTCCCAAATAATTTGCAAGTCGCACTTGGTGGAGGCTGCATTTCAGTTTTCCCCCCCCCGGAACCTTGCAGTCCCCAGCTAAGGCACGGGTAAGATACAGGTGTGCCTCTGGAACAGGTACTTGCAACCCTCTCTCTGGCATCTGAAAACCTCCCAGTGCTGGGAGGGAGGGAGCTTGTTTGAGCTCTACATACCCATTTGTATTTCTGGAAGCATCCTGCCACTTGCGGCTTCCCTCAGCTGTGCTGGTTTTGGCCAAGGTCCTTCTGCAAACCTTCCTCCCCCCAGTCCCTGGGATAGCCTTGTGCTGCTTCTGGTTTACCCTGAAGCCAAGGAAGAGCTGAGAGAGGGGTGAAGGTTTATCCCAAACACAGCCTCATCCCACACCACCTCCTCCCTGCCTTTATTACCCAATTTTGGCTGGGCTCAGCTGGCCTTATGTTACATGTGCTGGGTGGGTGAGGGCCCCGTTGCCCATCTGGGGGGCAGGATCCAGCACTGGGTGACACAGTTGGAGTGGTTGGAGCCGTCCCCATCCCGTGCCGGAGCTCCCGGCTGGCAAGTGAGGGCTCTGTGGGAGTTGGCCGTGGGACAAGTCGTTTAACTAAACCTATCGCCTGTTCAGGCTAATCGCTTCCTAATGCCTCTGTAATCCCATTTAAAGCAACTGGCAGTCTAGAAAGTTGCTGGCTCCCAGGGGAAGGTTAGAATGACCCGTCTGGCTAGACAAAAGGTTCCCCCAGGCGCAAGGTCTGGTCCAATACGTGCTTCAAGGTGAATATAAACACAGAAGGTTTTGTTGAGCCTGTGCACAGATGCTGCTGTGGGTATATGCATGGGCATTCCTGTAGTGGAGCAACAAGGTTTAGGTGTTGCTCAGAACCCCTCTCTGCTTCACTTCTCCTGTTTTGGGGGAGAAAGATCTGTTTGAGGCACAGAGTTCTGGCTTGTCATGCCGGAGAGGGTTCTGCTTTTCATTTTGGACCTTTTTCTTCCTTTTTGTTAAAAAAAAAGAAACCAACCTCTTTAGAGGCAGTGTCTGCAACCAGTTTCATTTGTGCCTGAAAAGAGGTTTTTTCCCTGTGGTTTGCCCGCAGCCAGCTGGTTTACAGCCCCAGAGCTTGGGGAGGAGGAGGCGGCCGTGTTTGCTGGCACCAGCAGGTACCAGGCAGCTGGTCTGCGGCTCTGCAGCTCCTTGCCTTCTCCTGCCTGTCCTGCAGCTGCGTTTGTTTCTCGCTCTCCCATGTCCTTACGTTACTTTTCCCCCCTGGATCCCGGGCGTTATGCTTGGCGGAGCCCAGCCAGGCCGTGGCCAAGGAAAAGCCATTAGGCTCTTGGCACAGCCCACTTCCCCGGGGCCACGCAGGGGGGAGTGGGCCGGAGCTGAAACATAGCCTGAAGCCTTGCTGGATGGAGGAAGGGCCCTCTGGAGGTCCTGCTCTCTCCCTACAAAGTTAGGTTTTCTCCCAGAAACGCTGGAAGTTCTTTTCCACCCGGAACTGTTGTAGAGGTCTGAGCACATGGCAGGAGCCAGCTGTGCTTTGCAACTCACTACACCCCCTATGTGCCCCCCAAAACCAGCCATGAGCCACTGGTACCCTAGCGCCATTTGGTTCTCTGGGAGCTGTGGAGAAGCAGAGATTTGCCCACCTTCACTGCAAAGCATCACCCAGCTGGGAGCAGTTGGGACATGCTGGGGACAGGGAGGGGGTGGTGCTGTAGATGAATTGAATCTGCCAGGAAGACAGTATGATTAAAATTAGGAGTGGCTGTGTAAAATTCATTACGTGGTGTCTTTTACGGCTCTTAGTTATCCTTGTCTCTTAAAGACACTGTCAGTGGGCTGATCTGGCTCCTGTTCAGCCTCCTTCTACTGCCACCCAGTCTCCACTCCTGCCACACTGAAACTCTTCCCAACAACAAAAAAACATTAATTATGGCAATGCTTTGGTCCCTGTTGCCCTGAGGTTGTTCCCTGTGTAGGGCTCGGGCTGTTCTCCGCATGTGTTGTCTTGCCCAGAGTAATTGGAGATGGTGTTTGGTACTTGGAACACAGAACCTGGCATGTCACAGACGGGCAGCGGGCGCCAGGGGGAGCAAAGGGATGACACGCTGTCCCTTGATTCAGAGGTTCTCTGAGACTATTTATATCCTCTCCTTTTTCAGAGACGGGTGTCCTGGGACTCGGTGGAGGTGGGAACTCTCCTAATAGTCTGCTATCTTCTCCTGAGAGTCCCAGACGTGCTTCCTTCCCACTCCTCTGAAAAAAGCTGTAGAAAAAACGCGGCACCATGTACACCTTCCTGCCCGAGAGCTTCACACCAGTGAAGCAGAAGCCCTCCAAGGAGCTGAGGCCCATGCTGGGGGCCATCCTGCTGGGCCTCATGCTGTTCATTGCCGCGGTGGTGGCCTGGTGCTACTACACGGTGTCCCTGCGGAAGGCGGAGCGGCTCAAAACGGAGCTGATGGACCTGCGGGCGGACGGCTTCGTCATCAGGAACCAGCACGGGGAGGTGGTGTTCCGACTGGCTTTCCGCTCGGGCAGCCTGGACCTGGAGTCGTGCTCCAAGGAGGGCGAGATTCTGAGCTGCACGCGCTCGAGCCGGGGGCCGCTCAACTTCTTCATCCAGACGGTGAAGCCCAAGGACACGGTGATGTGCTACCGCGTGCGCTGGGAGGAGCTGGCGGCCGGCCCGGCCGTGGAGCACACCATGTTCTGGGAGGACGCCCACTGGTACGGGGGCTCGGAGATGAGCACCCAGCACTGGCCCATCCGCCTGGCCGGCTACCAGGAGCCCGTGCCCTACGTGACCAGCGACGTCTACTCCTTCCGCGACAGCTTCGGCGGCATCCTCGAGCGCTACTGGCTCTCCTCCAAGGCGGCCGCCATCAAGATCAACGACTCCGTGCCCTTCCACCTGGGCTTCAACGCCACCGAGCGCACCCTCTTCTTCCAGGCCCGCTACAAGGACTCGCCCTACAAGCCCCCCCCGGGCCAGCAGCCCTTCCCCGAGCTCAGCTACCGCGTCTGCGTGGGCTCCGACGTCACCTCCATCCACAAGTACATGGTGCGCAGGTACTTCAACAAGCCCTCCAAGATCCCTGCTGAGAACGCCTTCCGATACCCCATCTGGTCCACCTGGGCCCTCTACAAGAATGATATCGACCAGGATAAACTCTTGCGATTTGCTGAAAAGATCAAGAAGTACCGTTTTAACTGCAGCCACATTGAGATCGATGACATGTACACCCAAGCCTATGGGGACTTTGACTTTGACCCTGTCAAGTTCCCCAATGTAACAGAGATGTTTGCAAAGCTGAGGGAAGACGGGTTTAAGGTCACTCTGTGGACTCACCCTTTCATAAACTACAATTCCTCGAATTTTGGGGTGGGAATCGAGCGTCAGCTGTTCATCAAGGAGCCATCGGGGCGGCTGCCGGCCATGGTGGAGTGGTGGAATGGCATTGGGGCCATCCTGGACTTCACCAACCCAGCAGCCCGGGACTGGTTCCAGAGCCACCTGCGCCAGCTCCGGCACAAGTACGGCATCTCCTCCTTCAAGTTTGACGCGGGCGAGACCAGCTACCTGCCCAAGCAGTTCAGCACCTTCCGCCCGCTCTCGGACCCCAGCATCTGGTCCCGGCGCTACACGGAGATGGCCATCCCCTTCTACGAGCTGGCCGAGGTGCGGGTGGGCTACCAGTCCCAGAACATCTCCTGCTTCTTCCGAATCATTGACCGCGACTCTGTCTGGGGCTACGAGCTGGGCCTCAAGTCCCTCATCCCCACTGTGCTCACCATCAGCATGCTGGGGTACCCCTTCATATCTGCTGACATGATCGGGGGGAATTTTTTCCCCAATAAGACCAACGGGGCAGTGGAGATCCCCGAGCGGGAGCTGTACGTGCGCTGGCTGGAGCTGTCGGCCTTCATGCCCTCCATGCAGTTCTCCATCCCGCCCTGGCTCTACGACAAGGAGGTGGTGGAGATTGCGCAGAAGTTCACGGAGCTCCACGAGTCGCTGGTGGCCCCGCTGCTGCTGGAGCTGGCTGGGGAGGTCACCGACACGGGTGACCCCATCATCCGTCCCATCTGGTGGATCTCGCCCCGCGACGAGGCCACTCACCGGATCGACTCCCAGTTCCTCATCGGGGACACCCTCATGGTGGCCCCTGTGCTGGAGATGGGCAAGCAGGAGCGGGATGTCTACCTGCCAGCGGGCAAGTGGCGCAGCTACAAGGGGGAGCTGTTTGAGAAGACCCCGGTGCTGCTCACCGACTATCCCGTTGACCTGGACGAAGTTGCCTATTTCCTCTGGGTTTCCTAACAGGCTTCTTCATCAGCTTTGGAATAACCATGCCTTACCTAGGACTTTCTAACAAATAATAACTGTAATTGCACATTTCATCTGGGACTGGGGTGGAGGAAAGGAATTAAATAGACTTCACTGTTCTTGGGGATAATTTTTTTTTATTTGGGGATTGATCTTGGTTTTTCTAATTTGGGTCTGGTGGTAGGCTCTGATTGGATTACAGTAGGCAGCAATTTATCTGTATAGGTCAGGAAGGAGTTGTCTGTCTGCAGTCACACAGTAAACCCAATAACTTTTCAGTTCCCAAGGATTTCAAGAGTTGGAGGTTGGTTAGTGCCAGTGGGGAGCATTCCTATTCTTTTGGGAGCACCTGGCGCGGGGAATGGGGGTGTGTGCTGTGGAAGGGTTGCTACAGCACAGCCTGCCATTAAGTTTTTTAATATGGCAAATATATTCAAAAGGATATTTTTAAGAGCATAAAGCAAAATAGAATTACATATATATATATATATATACACACACACTTTTTTTTTCCCCCTTTTGCCTTCCATGGTGCTGTAATAACAGTTGTTCCATGCTCCTGCTTTCCTGGGAACCAGGCAGGCCAGGTTACGCAAGCGATGTCCATGTGTTTTAACTGAATGGGCTACTTATTTCCTGCTGGGACAGCTGCATCCCACCTGCTCACCCATTGGACACCCTCTTACAAGGCTCTTGCCTGTGTGTTTTGCCTGGGGCATCAACATTGCCTTTCCTAGAACAGTGCTGTCCGTACTAGCACATCCCATTTTTTAAGCATTTATGACCCCACTTTGTTACATGATTATCCTGCTGATACCATCTTTTTTTGGTTTTTAAGGACAGATGAGGTTTGTTGCTGGCAGAAGGGCTGCCTGGAGCAAAGCTGTCCTCAAACACCCGGTGTGGCGCTTCCCCGGGAACAGCCGGTTCCCGCGAGCGGCACGTGTCACGGATTGACAGTGACGTTTGCCGACAGCCGGCTTGCCCGTGGGTGGAAAGCACCGGCGCTGTGAACCGACGGGTCTGTGCCAGCGGGTGTTCTCACTGCTCCCACGGAAATGTTCTCATCTAACGCGAAATTAAGCTAATACCCATCTCGGGTCACGGTTAGAGGTGATGATTTCGTTGAGGGTTTTCCCGAGTCAGCCCTCCTCTCTCCCTCGGAGAGTCCCAAGGACCCTCCTCAGGCGCTGTTTGTGTTGCTGGAGGTGGGATTGCTGTCAGAGGCTTCTGGAGGGCACGTGGGGTGATGTGATCCTGCACCTCAAGTCCTCAGCAGCCGCCTCTTTTGCAGATTTCCCATTTTTTACGGGAAAATGCATTTACAGAGACCCAAGGCAGGGCAAACAGGATTGAAGTCTGGCAGCCTTTCTCCCTAAGGCAAGACATTCCCGGCTGTGCCCTGGTTGGGAACGTGTGTCAGCCCCTGAATTTTTAATGAGCTTCTGCAGAATTGAACTGTGATGGCTGGGGAGGGTTGGGGCACCCTGCCCAGGCTTACAGCCAGCCAAGGACAGCTCAGCATCCGTGGGGCTTCTCCTGGGATTGTGTCTCGACTGGGCATGGGTCTGGCACGAGTCTGCCAGTCAGGGACATGGTGAGTGTTTTGGGTAGGGTTGAGTACCTGTGAGCATCTTTGTCAAAGCCCATCTCCTGACACAGGGTTTTGCAGGAGGCAGAAAAGGAGATGCACTAAACCTGGGGGTTGTGGTGGGGTCCAGGAGGAGAAATTTAGGTGTCAGGGGCAAAATCTGAAGTGCTTTTGTAGTTAGGAAGGAAGTGAGGAAGTCTAGTTTGATGGACTCTTTGGAGCATCCCTTAATATCTGAATCTGCCCTGTCTAATTTCATCTCAAAATGGGATGTAGGGGAGCCTTATAGGTCCCTGCCCAGCTGGAGCACAAGCATGTCCCAAAGCCTGTTTCTCAGGCTTTTAATTCTGAAAGACTCCAGCTTGTTCCTGGCCACCAGTGCAAATAATGGTTATGTTACAAGTTACAGACACCCTCTGGCAAGGAGTTCATCCTGAAACCTCCATGTCACTGATCAGGACACTTGGCAGGATTTGTGGCCCTTGCTTGTAGGGTTGAAGTGAAGGTGAGGAGCTCCTGGAGATGAGTGTGGCCAAAGCCTGCAAGAAGGACTGGGTGGGGACAGGGCTTCTGCAACCCCAGAAATGCATAAAGGCCATGCTTTGGAAGGCTCCAGCTCTTCTCTTTCAACCTTTGCTCATGAAATACTTGTCATCCCTTGGCTTGGGAGTCATTAGGTGGAGGAGATGTTGCTGCACAGCTCAGCTGCCAGTGCAGAATTGGGGTCCTTGGCACAGGACTTCATGGAAAGGATCATGGCATGACCAGGAGATGTTGTCTTCTCTTCCTCTGGTTCTGTGCCACTCACCATGTGCCTCAGTAATGAGGAATGAGGCTGTGTGAAAAGAAACACATCATTCCTGTTATTATCCTTCTACTATTAAAATGATGGGAGCAGCCAGATGAGTGCCTTCAATCTCCTTGCAGTGGTTTCAGGCACTGTCAGGAAGGTCACGGAGGAAGTCCTCCATTCTCACTGTCTTCTTTCCCCTCCCCTCAAAAGAAAGGATTGTATTAACAAAGTTATATTTTTTTTTAATTTAATGATATCAATGAATGGGTAGGATTATAGAGTACCCGTATTTTTCTAAATGCTGTAATTAAGGCATAAGTGGCCATGGCTCTTCAGTGGTCCTGCAAGGAGAAGGCTACTGAAAGGACTAAGAGTTGATGTTGGGGATAGGCTCAGCAGTGCTGCCTTAAGCTGTCTCAAAGGCTTCTAGGTGCCCTTTCCATCCCACTTTTTACCAAAACCACTATTTCTAACACTATGCTGTAGCACTGCAAGACTTGAGGATCTCTCAGACCTTGCAGACCACAAGCTCTGCACAGACACCTTGGGAACTGCTATAGGGATATTTCTCTTTTTTACACCATGAGTCACTGGCCAAAGCTGGGTTTAGCTTGTCTTAGCCAAGAAAAAGCCTAAAAACAGGTTTGGGAGTTGGATACAGCCTTTTCACACATGATGCTTGTGTGATTGAATTTTGAAGCTTGCACTGTTGTGTATCAGGTTTTCTGGATGCTTGTGTTTGTACATGCTGTCCTATGTCAGACTGTAATGCTGATGGGTCTGTTTTTAACCACTTTTCTAATTCTTAATTGGTATGAACTGTAACATGAATCACCTTGATTGAGATAAAATTTTGGAAAACAAAAAGAAGTTTAAGTATGTCCATCTGTACCAGGTTGGTGGGGCTGGTGGTTCAGGGAGATTTGGGGGTTTTCTTACCCTAGTCTTCACTGAAATCAGGGTTGAGATTGTTGTTTTATTTAAAGCTTGCAGCCTGCAGCTTTGATGTATGTTTTAAAAGGAGGAGCTGGCAGTAACCCCACTCTTGTGTTTGCAGTGGTGGCAGACAATCCCCTTGGATTGAGGATTGCCCTCCCTTAGGTCCTGGTGGCAAAGGGAACAGCTGTGCCCTAGGGCTGGCATGGAAAAGGCCATGTCCAGGCGAACCTCTACGTTGTATCAACCCCCAGGGGTGAGGACCATACATACCAATAAGGTTGTGCCCCTATTTCTGCTGACACCCACCCAAAAAAGGCTCATCAACACTGACTCTGGGGCATTTGCTAGTCCATGCTGTTCCCAGAGGACACATACTTCGAGACTGTTTGCCAGAGATGAGGAAGAGGAGCCTATTCTCAGATTCACTTCAGCACTCCAGAAGGTCCTTCTGGCTGTCCCTGCTGCCTCCATGGTCCCCCTTTCCAGATGGCACTGACAGCAAGGACGTGGATGGAGTAGATGTTTGTGGCTGTGGGAGTGCCAGGAATGGAGCATGTGAGCCTCTTTTAGGAGCCTGCCTTGCCCCACATCACCCCCTTTGCCCCACATGTTTTTCCTTCCCTTTCCGCTGTTACCGCACAAACCATAGCTGCCTTGTGCCATTGGGCATCCTTAGTGGCCAACACATACAGCGTGGCTTGAGGTTTGAGAGGGACTTCATTCCACTCGTTTTGCAATAAAGGACATTTTCCCAAAGCTTTTCCTTTGACTTCTTCCTTGGGTTCAAGCGACATCCGTACACTTGGCTAATGGTCACATGGGGGTGAAGCTGGTGCTGCTGAAGACCTGGGGGCAGGTTGGCAACTTGCAGCACTCACAGCCTTGCAGCAGATCTTCAGTAAGGCAGAGGCCCTCCTTGGAATCAGTGCTTTGGGTTTGAGATTGGTTTACATCCTCCCAAAAGCTGTTGCTCTGTGTAGAGAGGATGTCTAAGGCTTGACAGGGACATGGGGACAGTGACTGGTGTCAGCTCTGTGATGAGTCCCAGTTACAGGGCAGTGCTTGAAAGCACATTCACACCTGTGCACTGCACAGGGAGGAGTTGTTAATGGCAAAATCCAAACCCCACAGGGACTACAGCAGAAGCCCAGTTGGTTGCAAACTGGATTTCAAGGAGGTGCTTATGGGTGACAGCAGAGCAGTGGCCCATGAGACCTGAGGTGTGAGCGTGTCCATGCCTGCCTGAAATCACAGCTTTTAGTGAAAGCAAGAAAAAAGGACAACAGGCAGGCAGAGCCCGAGGCTGGGGGGGACTGTGGTGAAAGGACAAACTGACAGCAGCAGAATCCCTTTGGGCACATGGCCAGGCTGGCAGTCTCAGGAAAAAAACAACCTCCTCAATCCAGGCAGGAGCTGCCAGCCTGCAGATCCCTTGTGCCGGGAGAGCCATAAAGATGGTTTGTGCTGACACAAAATCCCAGAGGCCAAGTAGAGAAAAACAGATTTTTATTTGTTTGGGGTTTTTATTTTGCCTGGAGGGCTGAGTGATTTTTAGTTCAGCAATCATCAAAGATTAAGGGCAATAAACTCCCCCTGCCAAAAAACAGGCAGTCTGGGGTGAGTCATGTTCTGGAGGAGAGTCCCATGTCACCAGCACCTCCAGCAAAGAGCTCATGCTCAGCACTGAGAGTGCAAAAAAACAACCAGGACTGAAGCATAGCACGGGAAACAAGATGTCCCTCCATGAGCACACAGCCCCTGTGTGGCAGGAGGGTGTGGAGAGGTGGCTGTGGTGCCACCTGCTCACAAGATGCCTCCAGCACCCATCCCCTGTGGCTCCCTGTGGCTCAGCTGGGCAGCAGGGAAAGGTGCTGAGGGACAGATTGGAAAGGGATGGAGGGAGACATTTTTGCAGGCATGGGACCAGGCATCTCATGTCATCCCCAGAGTTTGCAGAAGTCTCAATGTTGCCTGTTTTTTTCCCCATCAGCCTGTTGTGCAGGTGGCTGGCAGAGCTGTTTCCATGCAGAGCACACTGATTACAGGGGCAGAGGTACTGTGTGAGGGGGATGGAGCGTGGCTCTCCCACCTCTCCTCAGCACCGTGGGCATGAAAATTTTTTTTGGTGCAGCAACAACAGCCAGAGGAATTTTGCTGGGCTGCCCTAGGACCCTCTGGTTTGTCCAAGCCCAGATGTCAGGGATCCCTTGGGACTTGGAAGCAGCAACTGAAAAAGCATCCAGAAACACTTTCTCAGTCTTGGGAGAGAGGCATCATTGGAAACTACTATCCTGGAATGGAAGGAAGCCGATGGTAAGGATTTGGTGGTATTCTGTTAATGCTGAGCACAACTGCCAGACTGAGCATTGCTCTTCTTTTCACATCCCTGGACTAAAGCAGGTATTCCCTCCCCATTGCCACACCAGTGATAGCATTACTGCAGCTCCAGCTGCTTTCAGGGGCATCTAGAAGATGTTCTGGCTCATCCCACTTGGCACTGCTCTTGTTCCACTGTGTCCATGCAGGGTCCTCGTGGCTCAATGGACCCACTGATGGGTAAGAGGGGTTTAAGCCAGTTTTGGGGCTGCTTCACCTGGGCACCAAAGAAGCTCTTCACTGAGTGCAATGTTCTCCAGATGCATTTTATTTACTGTTTGCATGGAACAGCTCTGGGGTAAACCCCTAACCAAAGGAGCTTTCTCTTTCCCTGAGGACACAGGCAGCTTTATCTTCCAGGTGCATACTAGCAGTGTGCTGGCATCAGCAAACAGACCTGTCTCTCAGTTCAGGAAGGCACATTGCAGCCCAGAGATCCCTGGTCTCTCTTAAACTGCTCAGTCATGTCAACTTTAAATCTCTTTTTGCTTAGAAACTGCAGGGAAGGTTGGACCAAGAGTGGAGAACGTTTCACAGCCAGCCTGGTCACCCCAAGGCCTTCAGGAGCTGCTGAGACACCTTCATTCTGGAGAGGTCACCTCTATGGGCAGAAGGATACAGAGGGATCCATCTGTCAGGGACAGGGATCTCCATTAACACAGGATGGGAGAACATTTTCAATAGGAAAATTGGGGCAGCAGGGCACTTGGGCTGGTTTGTTAATGGTCTGAAATCTCTGAGGAGGCCAAGGCTAGGTTTTCTCTTGGAAACAGACAGACTGTCCCTCTGGCCTAAACATGGTCACAAAACACACATGGATCCTACTAAGTATAAGCCCATGCATGACTTGGTACTAGGTTTTGATCTTGACTGCCATGAGATTTCACCACATTTTACAGGCTTACCTGAATGCACACCATGGACATGGCTCTCAGTAATTTAAAAAACGGGAAAACAGTTGCCGCTTTCTTCTTGCTCAGATAGCTCAGGCCATGGAAAATGCAAACTCCTAACTCCTGCATCAGCTCCCATCTGATGTGCAGGCTGCAAACTGGGTGCCTTCCTCTTCAGGATAACCACAGACTTCTTTTTGTAAAAAAAAAAAGTATTTTGCTGCAGCTGCCTCCTTCACTAAGCACATGAAATTTTCAATATCCCAAGGGATCAGCTGTAAAACTGGGTAACAAAGGAGTCCATGTAATTGCCTTTATACATAAGAAGTGTGCATGGCATTTCTTGGTGGGAAAAGATTATGAGCAGAGACTGTGTTTCTATACATTACCCTTGTCTCACTGTGATAACAAAGACACCCATCGAGTACATGTTAATAAGTTATTGTAGAACACTTCCCACAAAAAACAGAGGTCTCAGTGTTTCCTTCAAATTTCAGTCTGAAGTTTTATTGCTTTAAAAATTATTGAAATTCCCAGGTCATTAGAGCCATTGGTAAAATAATCACTGAGTCCATTGCACAGCTGATGAAGAAGCCTGTTAGGAAACCCAGAGGAAATAGGCAACTTCGTCCAGGTCAACAGGATAGTCGGTGAGCAGCACCGGGGTCTTCTCAAACAGCTCCCCCTTGTAGCTGCGCCACTTGCCCGCTGGCAGGTAGACATCCCGCTCCTGCTTGCCCATCTCCAGCACAGGGGCCACCATGAGGGTGTCCCCGATGAGGAACTGGGAGTCGATCCGGTGAGTGGCCTCGTCGCGGGGCGAGATCCACCAGATGGGACGGATGATGGGGTCGCCCGTGTCGGTGACCTCCCCAGCCAGCTCCAGCAGCAGCGGGGCCACCAGCGACTCGTGGAGCTCCGTGAACTTCTGTGCAATCTCCACCACCTCCTTGTCGTAGAGCCAGGGCGGGATGGAGAACTGCATGGAGGGCATGAAGGCCGACAGCTCCAGCCAGCGCACGTACAGCTCCCGGTCGGGGATCTCCACTGCCCCCTCTGTCTTGTTTGGGAGGAAGTTTCCTCCAATCATATCTGGCAGTACAAAGGGGTACCCCAGCATGCTGATGGTGAGCACAGTGGGGATGAGGGACTTGAGGCCCAGCTCGTAGCCCCAGACAGAGTCGCGGTCAATGATTCGGAAGAAGCAGGAGATGTTCTGGGACTGGTAGCCCACCCGCACCTCGGCCAGCTCGTAGAAGGGGATGGCCATCTCCGTGTAGCGCCGGGACCAGATGCTGGGGTCCGAGAGCGGGCGGAAGGTGCTGAACTGCTTGGGCAGGTAGCTGGTCTCGCCCGCGTCAAACTTGAAGGAGGAGATGCCGTACTTGTGCCGGAGCTGGCGCAGGTGGCTCTGGAACCAGTCCCGGGCTGCTGGGTTGGTGAAGTCCAGGATGGCCCCAATGCCATTCCACCACTCCACCATGGCCGGCAGCCGCCCCGATGGCTCCTTGATGAACAGCTGACGCTCGATTCCCATCTCATAATTGGGCGAATCTATGTGTATAAAGGGATGAATCCACAGAGTGACCTTAAACCCGTCTTCCCTCAGCTTTGCAAACATCTCTGTTACATTGGGGAACTTGACAGGGTCAAAGTCAAAGTCCCCATAGGCTTGGGTGTACATGTCATCGATCTCTATGTGGCTGCAGTTAAAACGGTACTTCTTAATGTCTCTTGCAAAATTCAGAACTTTATCCTGGTCGATATCATTCTTGTAGAGGGCCCAGGTGGACCAGATGGGGTATCGGAAGGCGTTCTCAGCAGGGATCTTGGAGGGCTTGTTGAAGTACCTGCGCACCATGTACTTGTGGATGGAGGTGACGTCGGAGCCCACGCAGACGCGGTAGCTGAGCTCGGGGAAGGGCTGCTGGCCCGGGGGGGGCTTGTAGGGCGAGTCCTTGTAGCGGGCCTGGAAGAAGAGGGTGCGCTCGGTGGCGTTGAAGCCCAGGTGGAAGGGCACGGAGTCGTTGATCTTGATGGCGGCCGCCTTGGAGGAGAGCCAGTAGCGCTCGAGGATGCCGCCGAAGCTGTCGCGGAAGGAGTAGACGTCGCTGGTCACGTAGGGCACGGGCTCCTGGTAGCCGGCCAGGCGGATGGGCCAGTGCTGGGTGCTCATCTCCGAGCCCCCGTACCAGTGGGCGTCCTCCCAGAACATGGTGTGCTCCACGGCCGGGCCGGCCGCCAGCTCCTCCCAGCGCACGCGGTAGCACATCACCGTGTCCTTGGGCTTCACCGTCTGGATGAAGAAGTTGAGCGGCCCCCGGCTCGAGCGCGTGCAGCTCAGAATCTCGCCCTCCTTGGAGCACGACTCCAGGTCCAGGCTGCCCGAGCGGAAAGCCAGTCGGAACACCACCTCCCCGTGCTGGTTCCTGATGACGAAGCCGTCCGCCCGCAGGTCCATCAGCTCCGTTTTGAGCCGCTCCGCCTTCCGCAGGGACACCGTGTAGTAGCACCAGGCCACCACCGCAGCAATGAACAGCATGAGGCCCAGCAGGATGGCCCCCAGCATGGGCCTCAGCTCCTTGGAGGGCTTCTGCTTCACTGCTGTGACATTTTCAGGCAAGCGCCTTTCTTTGGCATCCCCCATTGGAACGTTTCCATGTTTTCCCAGGCGGTGGGTAATCTGTCTGTCCATGACTCCTTTGCAGCCTCAGCACCTGGTTATAAATTTTGCTGCTGAATTCTTTTACTCCAGCTGGTGGAGAGAAAACCCAAGATGCTGCATGAAATGTTCACAATCTCCTTTCCAAAGCTTGGCTGCTCACACCTGCAATGTTATTTCTTGAAACAGAGAGTTATAAACACCAAAAAAAACCAATGAAATCTTGCTGAGGGCCACAGCTCCTCTGCTCCGTCTGCAGCCCAGCGTCCCCGCCCTGTGGCTCTGGCTCACTTTGCTCTGCAGTAGCAGCCTGTTCCCTGGCAGCTGGGTTGAGCTTTTTTGGAGTGCGCCTGTGCCAGGATTCCCATGACCCTCTCTTGGCTGCAGCCTCGCTCCATACCACAGAGCAAGGATGAAGGGATGAAAGTCAGACCAGAGCCTGGAGGCGAATGGGGCCAGGGAAAGTGCCTAGTACCTGAGCATACAAGCTGGACATCACAGGCTGATGTCTGTTTACATTAAGCATAAGGCCTGTTGGATTTCCCCTCCTGTCCACAACCTCTCTGCATTAAACGCAGGCAGAGAAATGCTGCACTGAAGTCTCCAGCCTCCACCTGCTGCTCCCCACCACCCCCCAGGGATGCAACTGGCAAGGGATGTTTTATCTGCTTGCACTTTGCTCCTTCCCTGAGCTGCGTGGGGATGTGGGGATGTGGGGATGTGTTTCTCTGAGGCAGCTGGGCAGAGCCCTTCGACTGCCTGCCCTGCTACTTGTCCCAAAGCCATCACCCTGGGACAGTCCCTCTGGCCCTGGCAGAGAAAAAAGGGAATCTTCCCCTGCATCTGTATCTCTGTTTTCTTATTCTAATTCAGTTCTCCGAATTTATTAACAATGCTGTAGCTCCTGGGTTTATCCCAGGAAAGATACTGTACTGCCATGGGGATGGAAGATGTTTTGGTACAGAGTTTGAGGATAGGTGTGTTAAATTGAAATTGTTGCAAGACCAGGACTACGTTAAAACCTTGTTTTGCTGAGAAATGCACAGAAGGTGATGTGTTCCAGCTGCATCAAGCATCACCAAGCCAGCTGGTGCAGCACAGCTGAGCATCTACTGCTGACAAAAACACAGGCAGAGGAAACTGAGGCCAGTGGCTCGAGGCAATGCGCTCTGTGCGACCGCGCACATGGCTCTCCTGGCCCCTTCCTGGGGTCTGTGTGATCTGAGAGGGTGAAAATTTGCAGCAGCAGCCTATATGGAGAGGGGTAAAAAGAGCCAGCTTGCTCATCTAGCTGTGTCCAGCAATACATGCTGGGTGTATTTACCCGTGTCACCATGACATCAGTATCTAAATATACAGAGATGACAAACCACCCAGGGAGCCATTAAAATGCCAGAGGTCACCACGCTTGGGATCGATCACAGCAGATCCCAAACCACCCAAATTAGCTGCCTGGTTAGTTTTTGAGGTGCATTCTTGGAGTGAGCGAGACTTGGCTGAGAAAAAGAGCTGGGGTGGATAAAAGTGTTCCCAGGCAAGCCCTGGCCAGGGGAGGGAGGTGAGAGAAGGAAGGTTACAGCTGCCCCAAAGAGATGGTGGTCCAGGACAAGGATGGTTTTGGGGAGCAGGTTGGGTTACATGTCCTCAGGGTGCTCTGCCAGCCCCAAAGTGCTCAGACCTGGCAGCCTCCCCAGTGCTGGCCTGGCTCCTGACACGGCTTTGCAGATCCAGCCCCAGTGGTTTCCAGTGAAACCCTTGTGTTTTTGCAAAACAACCTTTTCACTTTGGAGATGTTATTATGTGCTGGGTCAGTCCTCAGTTGCTGGCTTCTGAGCTTTCCTCCTCTTCCTTCCTCCTTTCTACCTCCCAGCCAGCCTGGAGACAGGACTGTCCTTTAAGACAAGCTGCACCGTTTTCCAGGTTGGAAAAACAAGGAATGAAAAGATAGGTTTTTCTGGTTGGTTTTTTTTTTTGGAGGGGGGACTGTTGGTTGGTTTGGTTTTGGTTTTAAATATTAAACAACACATAAAAAACCCCAAAACACAGGGACATCATGACTCAAAAATCCCTACAAGAATAAAGAATGTGAGAGAAGTTTCTAAGCTTTCTATGCAGTGATTTCACTCCAAGATAGTTGCTTTAAATTGCTTGATTTCTGCAGGAGCAGAAGATCAGGGGCAGAAAAATCATGTGCAAGGGAACCAGGGCTTCTGGGCCAAGCTATCTTGTCCCCAGGGTTTTTTGGGGTTTCCTCACTCCTGTGATGTAGTGGGATGCCACATTGGTACCCCAGTCCTGCCCCTCACAGAGCAGAGGTGAGATGTGAGTGGTGAGTGGGGACAGCAGGCACTGGAGGCAACACAGGATGAAACTGGAATTCCCAGGAGAGATCCCATCACGTTAAAAGAGTTTCTGAAGCTGCACTGCCATCCTTTAAGACTTATGTCTCTTGAAAGCATTAAACATCTGCTGGCCTAGCCGGGAGTCTGAGTGCTGCCTGGGGGTGATGAGAAGGACTTTTGCTAAGAGGTGCACAGAGGTGACCCAGAGCCCAGATCCAGCCCTTTCTTTGCTCAATCCATGGGGTTATGGCATCACAGAGTCCCTTACCTGTGAATATTTAACTGGTCCTTGCAAAGCCTCTCTGCTCTGGCGAGTGCTTTATTAACTCACCCAGAGTGCAACTGCTTCCAAGCAAGGATGGGCTGAATCCTCCCCTGGCACCCTGGAAGCCAGACGTCCCAGGGACACAGGCACTGTTGTGTTGTATTTGGGCTGCTTTATCAGCTGCTAATCTGTCATGGATCTGGCCCCTGTAGGTCCCTCAGGCTGAAAGAAGCCGGGATTCCTCACCCCAAGGATCTTAGCAGCCCTTAGCATGCAGAGATTAAACATTGACATATCCAGCACCGTGATATGCAGAAAATGAGCCAGGACTTTAGACCCTCGTGTAGCTAAATGGGAGCTTCAAGGGTTTCAAGTGGTGAAACACACATCAGCCAGCTCGAAGGGCAGCTCCACACCTAAACCCCTTAGTGCACCTACCCTCAGAGTCTCCTTCCCCCAGACCAAGTCTATCCCCAGCAACCTCCAGATCTCTTGGCACATGTGGCAGAAGTTTGTCAGGCCTTCATTCAGGTTCCAGCTATGTGATTCCTGAATCCTCAGATTTTCACCATTCTAAGACCATAAGATTGGCTCAGCTGGTGCTAATAACACCAAGGTTGTGGGTTCAATCCCTGTATGGGCCATTCACTTAAGACTTGGACTCTTGTGGGTCCCTTCCAACTCAGAATATTTTGTAATTCTGCCAATGTTTACTTCCTGCTGGTTCAGGGAGAAGAGCATCACTCTTCAAAGAACCCATCAGGAAAGAATTCTTTCTTTAAATAGAGGGATAGTTTTCTATATTGACATTTCTTTTATTACAGGTTATCAAACACTTACTCACTAGCAGGTGCTTGTAGGGAGAGTTTACAACATGTCCTAGCAGAAACCGCCATGGGTAGCTAAACATCTTAAGTCATAAACAAACTATTGCCCTGTCAGACTCTGCAAGAACTGATTAATCATTTACCAAGCTCTTTTAGACTGCTTAAAACAGACTTTTTTAGCAGAAAACACATGCGAATTACAAAGCAGTTCCCATCAGCTCTCATTTCCCGCAGCAGCTAGGCCAACATGGGTGGTATATGGGGGATTTATTGCTACAAGGGGCCCGGGAGAGGTTTGCTCACCATTTTTTCTGTGCGTATAGATGACGTGAGAAAAGAGGTATCTGCTGTCACTGAAGCCAAGGAGGGAGAGCCAAGGTTATCTCCTGAGCTGCCGCAGATTAGCTACAAAACCAACAAGGCTTAACACAAGGTGGGAGTGGCTGGGGGATGGCTGCAGAGGGTGAGGTGACATTGCCAAAGATGCCCTGCCGTCCATGTGGTGCAGGCAGGGGTGCCAACATCTCTGTCAGCAGCACACAGGACTTATGGACACAGTCAGAGTCTCTCCTGTGGAGTGGTGCAGGATCCTGCTCCACCTGGAAATACACTCACTTTTGTCCTGAAGCAGGGACGGTACCAGCCACAGTCCTGAGTGCACCCCTCACCCCAGGTCAGGGTTTTAGGAATTCTTGATAGCTCCAGCAAGGGCAATAGTGATGACTGCCCTCACTGCCTCAACCTTTGGCCCACGGGGATCTTGCTGGATCCTTGGGTTGAAGAAGCAGTTTGGTTCATATTAACCCCCTATCAGCAGCAGAGTCCAACCTGCTGGGAAGCCTGTGGCTGTATCCTGCAGGGATGCACCAGTGACATGGAGAGACCTGCACCAGCTCACACCCACCAGACCACTCTGAGCAGGCTTATTTCTGGAAGCCATCCTGATCTGAGGGGCTCTGCCCTGCTCCCTACAGCTCCTGATGCCTGGAGAGTTTTTAGTTCACCTTAGTGTTAAGGATGCACAAACTCTGCTGGCTTCTGCCTGTACAGAGAGCTGCTGCAAAGCTGATTACCCTGTGCAAGCCTGACAATGTCATAAGCCCCCTGGAGCATTTCAAATCCAGCTCAGGTCTAGAGCAGAAATATTAGCGGAGGTTTTTCCTAATCCAGAGGATTCCAGTCCCTCGATCCTGGAGGAAAAAAGCAAAGTTTACTGGACAGGTCCTTCATTCCGAATTGCTATAGGAGCAGGCACTGGAAGATCCACTTCTGTCCTCTTGACGAACGAACTCCTCCTTCCAAAGTCAGCAGAGGAAAAACCCTGCAAAATCAACTTTTTCCCTATTTCAGAGCTCTTCCTGACTCCTGAGGCTGCACACAGTGTCCACGTGCAAGCTGGAAGTAGTGGCCACAGCATCCCGCTGCACGCTGTGAGCCGCTCTGCCCATATCCTTGGGAAGGAGCTCCATCTGCCGAGCCAGTGGCCCCGGCTGAAACCAGGGACCATTGCCAGACTTGTCGCAGGGCTGGGGGGGTGACCAATCATCAGGCATCTCCCAGGTAGCACCGAGCTCATCAGACCCTATTTACCAGGATCTGTGGTCGTGAGGAGCTCCAGGGCGGTTTTGAAGTGCCTTCCCCTGATGGAGAAACAAACAAATCAGGGAGCGATTAGCAAAGCGCAGGTGAGGGAAGAAAAGGTCCTTGTGTGCCACAGTTGCAATCGTGTGAGCAGGCTGGGGGACAGTGGAAATACAGAAAAAGAGGGGGGAAAAAGGGTGCTGTTTTCTCAGTCTGCTTTGAATGATGTCAGTAGGCTGAGCTCATGCCCGGTGAAGGGATAAGCCAGGAATTCACCTGCAGCTCAGATGGGCTTTCTCCCACTTAGACCCCAGCTCAGCTGCTGCCTCTGCTTGGAGAGGGAGCCCCCGGGAGCTGCCTGCAATAGCAGAGAGCTGAATTCTTAAAGGCTTTTCTTGAAGGGAACTGCTTCTGTTTGCTGTTTTCTTGTGACAATGACTCAGAGACCTACCATGAGGGCAGGATTAGGTAAGTGCTTGAGGGATGCTTCAGGCTTTGCATGGGTTAAGCCAACTGCCTGCCAGGGTGAGGGGTCCTGGGCAATTCATCTCATGCCTGTCCCTGTGGGACTTTTTGTGGCACTGATGCACCCACAGTGGGAGATGAGGCTCTTGGGCCGGCTGAGTGCCTCTGCTCTGGGCTCCTCATGGTCTCAGTCTGCTGCTCACAGGGAGCAGGTCTGCAAGGACACATGTAACCCAGGCATCTCTGGAGCTGTTGCTTTATCCCAGACCAGCTCCACTTCCCAGCCATGGGAGTGTTTTGGCATGTAAGAATTTCTTTTTCCTTCTGAACCTTTTTTGAAGATACAGGATCTTTGCTGTGGTCGGGAACATTTGATGCCATTTGATCTCCGTTAACAAAGGTTTCACTCCAAAGAAAACCTGCAAAAGGCCAGAGAGCTGAAAAGAAAGCTAATGAGCATTCACACCTTGTCCCAAGGGTGTCATCCAGGGAGAAAGGGAGATTTCACCTCTGAAATACTGAACAGAATCCCAGTCCTCCTCACCCTGCAGACACAGTCTGAGTTTTGCCATTTCTGTTCTGGAATAACACTAAGGGTATGGGATTAGGCTCAGATTTTAAGCCGCTTGCTGATGTCCCCAGTGTCATAAAGCATCTTGCTGGCTCCAAGGCTGGGGTGAAAGTGTAACAGATGGCCATGCCATCCCTGAGCATCCCACAGGTTTTAGGTTAGGGAAATATTTGTCTCCACTTTCTCTCCCAGGCGTTGCGTGCCAGAAAGCAGTGCCTGTCCCACATCAGACAAGGCTGCATTCAGGGGTCTGGTGAGTGACCCCTGTGTTCGAAGATGTGGTGGCTAGTCCCATGCCACCATGAGGAGATGAAGTTTCCCTTGATCATCACTTCACTCTGATTAAATTCACCATGAGCTGCAAAATGATGAGACAAAGCAATGCATCCATCAGACTGACAATGGAGACAAGAACAAGGCTGCTCCATGGGACTTGGGTTGACAAGGATTAACTGACATGGAAATTATATAACCAAGAGCCAGCAATTACAGGACTGTCCTGCTCCATGTGGGAGAGGCCACAGCTGGAAAAGAGCTTGCTCTTTTCTAGGGACAGCCCAGGAAAAGCTATGAAAATGACTTGAAGAAAGCATCCCTACCCATGAGGCTACACTATTCCCTAAGAAAGCCAATGCACTGGGGAAGAATGGGCCCTAAGTCTACAGAGCAAATTTATATGCAAATACTTTCTTGCATATATAATAACGCCAAAGTGATGTCCTGAAACCCTAAAAATCTCAGTGGCTGATGTTCAACTGATACTTTTTGGTCTGTACTGACAGGTTGCTTTTAGACTTTTCTCCAGGGCTTAAATATGGCACTGGTTTCTGGTGTGGGCTGTCTTCAATCTGGTGCCAAGGAGATGCAGTGCAGAGTATTTGCATTTTCAGTCCCAGTCATGCAGCAGAGAATTTAACATCTGCGTTTTTTAAAATTAAAAATGCCCAGCATTTAGCACAACTTGACCCATTCCCCATGGGGAAGAGAAACCAGTAATCACAAAGAAACCAGTTGGTATTTTTCTTGAGCATAGTGCTAGAGTCGAACAAGACCAAGCCCACCAGGGCAAGAATTTATCCCAGCCTTCCCCTTTGTTTGGATATAGGATATCCCTCGCTATACCCCCATCTGGTTTGAAGTCAGGTTCCGCCTCTGATAGTGGGCAAGCTGGGAGCCATCATCCCGGGGCTGGGCAAAGAGGAAGCTGCGCTATTGCAAGGCCCTGACCTGAGACCATGCCCTTGCATGGATCCCAGTACTGCACTGTTTTAATTTGACAGTTTGGCCGCTAAAGGAAGCAGCCCCCAGTCCTCCAACTGGGTCCAGGTCTCGTGGGCAGACCTGGGAGGTCTGACATTGGTGTCATCCAGGACTGGACCCCAAAAATAAACGTGAAGCCACCATTTCTTAAGTGTTTTTATGCAAAAGGCTTTATGTTTCAGTCAGGTGAGAATGACCTCTGTGGACATACGGGACAGATAAGTGCTGGAAAGATGTGTCTGAGTGGGAGCATCTTGCTAGAAAAATTGGAACACTCCCATGCCCTGCTGCTGTTTTACCCATCAGCCTTTGCTGCTTTTCCTCCTGGATGGATGTGTAGTTTCCCCACTGTGCAGAGCCCAAACTGATGCATGAAAAGCCAAATCCAACCCGAGCAACCCTCAGGGCAACCATTAGGGCAGACCCGCAGCAGGACCCTGCTCCCCATCCAGGAGCTCAACTCCCGCTTCCATCACCCTCTGGCTCCAGGACAACCACAGCTGGTTTGTGAGGTTTTATCTCTGCCCTGAACTATAACGCTGCCTAAAATCTTCCTGGCGGGGATAATTCTCTCTAAAGAGAAAAGGACCCTGTGACAGCACAGCCAGTTGCGGGGTTTCAGCAGACACATCCCACGCCCCTCCGGGCAATCCTGCTGAACTTTGCTGTTCTTGCCAGGCCAGCCCTGCATCCCCCTCTGCTGCCAGCCCTGGCGAAGGCAGCGGGCCAGCCTGCTTAGCATGCGTCTGTCATTGCTGGGAGCAATCACTGCTGCTGCTAGGGAGCCCAGCCCGGCGGCCGCGAGCATCTCGGTCCAGCGTCCCCCCCATCCTGGCTCGTCATATGATTTCTCCTAAGGGACAACCGCTGAGCGGGATCGTGTCTCCACGCTGATCCTTTGCTGATAAGCCAGCTGCCAAGCCTCCAGGGCTGAGACAAAAGAGTTTTTCTCTTCCCAGCAGGTTTTTCTGCTGTGAATGACAGAGAAAGGGGTAAAAGTGAACTGCCTGGCACTCCTTGTGGGCGAGAGGCTTTGGGGGCTCCTTCTCCCCCGCTGTGCTGGCAGACCATGGAGCTTTTCAGGCTGAGCCTGGGCTGCATTTGTCTCCTTCCTTGGCTTGAGGGTAAGTCTCTCCTCCTTTGGGGTAGCTGTAAAGTGGGAAGAGAACTGCCTCCCAGGTTTTAACCTGCTTTCCTGCCGGAGTGTTGCTTGGGCTGCACAGCTCTGAACCCACCAGCAGTAAAAGAAGTGCCGACAGGCACATTTGAGGGCAGCATTTAAAATGGGATTAAACACAGGGGTACAGAAGAGTGAGGGACAGGCTGGCAAGGTGCTGGGATGGTTGAGCCAGGGACACCATGGCATCGTGCTGGCTGCCTTTATAAAGTGCTTTTAAACCGCTGAGAGTAGTGGGTGAATAAACCTGGTCTGGGAGGGATGCAGGCATTAAGTGACCTCCTGAGTGCTGTGTTGCTCCCTGCCTCAGCTGCTCCTTCCCAGCAGAAGTCAGCGGGCTCAGAGCATGCTAGCAGCATGGGAGAGAGTGGTGGGAAGGGCAGGGGGACCTCGATATATTAATCCTGCTGCTGTGGCGGTCAGCTGGAAGTGGGATTTGCTGGGCAGCTGCAGAGTCTACATCGCCCATCTCCACGGAGCAAACCTGGTAGCAGCTCATGTTAAGATTCAGCTGCTATCTGCTCCAACCCCGCATCCTGCCCATACACAGGAGTATTTTGAATCCAAGCAGCCCTGGTTTTGACATGCATGGCTAGATGCAAAAAGTAGAGGTTCTGCTGAGCATCATCCCTCAGATCCGGAGTGGTGCTACCCAGGAACAGCTTCCCAGGAGCAGTGCTACCTGCAGTCTTGCCCATCCCATCATGGGCACTGGGAGAAATCTATTTTCTTTAAAAATGGACAAAGTTCCAGAGCTTAACCTTTTTATTTTGCTGTATGATTGGCATATCATGTTGAAAGGGACTCATTGAAATAAATCCCTGAAGTTCTTCAAGGCTCGTTCAGTCCCTGAAGCTGCAATGAGAACAGCCCTGCAGTTTTACAGGTTGCATGCTCAGAGCTGTTCAAAATCCCTTGACCAGAGCACTACGACTATTTGGGCTGCCCAGCTGGGATGCTTATACCTTAAAGACAAACCTCAGACTGGCGCTTCTGACCAGTTACTTTCCATTCCCTGATTCACAAGTGTGTGTTCCCTGGGATGCTTTACAAGTTACCCCTCAGTTTGCTCTGCAGCTGGGTCAAAGGAGAGGTTTGTGCTCCTACAGGTTTGACTTCTGCTCCATCCACTGCTGTTTTTTGCACACCAAAACTTGCCCATTAAAGTAAATCCACTTTGTAAAGCCCCAGGCTGAGTGTATGTCACTGTATTGGTAAGGGGTGATGATGCATGTGCATCCTTTAAAAGTTAGATGAGATCTGGTTAGGACCTGTAGATGACACCAGGGAGGGATGCTAAGAGAGCAGAACAGCCTTCAGGCAGTTGCTCTTCCTCTCCCTCTAATGTAGATCTCGTCTGGTGTTAGAATAAAGTGATTTTTTTACTGCTGCCACACAGCAGAAGCCTCACAGATGCATTTTATTACTAAAGTATGGAGGATCACAGGACATTTCCTTTCTAGTGTAATGCTTTTGGTGCAAACATGATCAGCCACGGCATTTCAGCCAGACCAGAAAAAAAACCAAAACTGTTTTGCAAGAAAGGAATTTATCTTCCCAATTCCTGGCAGTGCCCAAAGAAGCTCAAAGAGCAGAGCACAAACATGTTCTTGCTTGGGACTGATCTCCCCCCACAGCAGCTTCTCCCCATCCTCTCCTGTCTGGGGCTGCTGAGTTTAAAGGTTGCTGGCAGGACAGACGTGCTTGCTCTCAACAGACCTTTGAGGGTTTGGTTTCCTGCTGGAAACTGGAAATTCTGGAATTTCCTCAGCTGATTCTGACAGTTGTTTGTTCGGAAAGTACCTGCAAGCAGGGAGGGAGGTGAAGTGTTTCCTTACAAAGCCAAACCTAATGGTGACCCTGTGAGGTACAGTGGGTGGTGGGAAGTCAGGCACCAGCAGAATCTGTGCCTACATATGCAGAAAGAAAACTGCAGAAATAAAACCGCATTTAACACTGACTCTGGTTCCTCATGCACTGGGTGTGAGGCTGGTGGTGGCTCTGCTTGGCATCTTGGCCAATCCCATATCTTGGGAGCCACTCTCCTCCCACTCAAGCCCATGGCAGTGCTGGCTGCTCCCTGAACCCTCATGCCCTGATCTCAAAAGGCAGCCCTAAGCATTTAGCACTGAAGAGGCAGAAAGGCCAAGTTTACATGATGCTTCTACTCTCCCCTTTACTTTTCCAGCCTCCAACTATTTTCTTCTTGGGGGGTTTCCTGGCTGTGGTGCATTTAACTCTTCAGTAGCTAGCAGATCTTCTCCCTTGGCTTGTGTAGGCTCTCCTTGGCAGCAAAAACACGCAACTCCTGGGTGCAGAACCACCTCCTGCACACTGTGAGCCATCCCTTGGCACCCCTTGTCCCATCTGGGATCAGTCTGACCAGTCAGCTCCTGTCATTCCTCTTCAGACCTCTCTGGATTTTGTAGACACCCATCATATCCCCCCAGTGGACTGGTGTTCCCCACTTGCATCAGCTTTGTGGTAACTTCACCAACCTCCCCTGCTTCTCATCATTTATAGATGGTTTTTTCCAAGCCAAAAACTTCCTTCTTTTCCTATGGCTGCTCTCCTCCCTTGGAGGCCTTTGCTGAGATGCTTGGTCAAAAGTGGACCTTGCAGTAATGTGGAAAGATATGAAGCCCTGTTGGGCAACCAAAAGCAAGATATTCTTAAGAAAGAAGCAGTGGTTGGGAAAAAATACAGGCCAAGCCACCCCAAACAATTTGCAAATATCTTTGATCAAGCCATCACAGGCACCGCTTAGAAACAGCAGAAACTTTCCCAGCCACACTGGGATTACTGGTAACCAAGGCTTTCTTAGTGGTGTTGCCTTAATTAGGAACACTGCATGGATTTTGCTCCTAATCCTGCATGGAACAGCATGTCCCAAGGGTAGCCACGCTGCAGAGAAGCAGGGGGCTATATTTGCTTGCTTTTCTATCTTGTAACCAGACAGAGTGCCAGTATCACAGGACAAATGAGCTGGCATCAAGAGCCTTGCTAGAAATTGTTTATTTTGTTCCTAAAAATACGAAGAGGCTAAAGTGTTCAAGTATGAGCAGCTCAAAGCAGGCATCTACTTGGGCTCTGTGGGTAAGGCTGGCATTTTCCAGAGTCACTAGTCGCATCCTCAGGGAGTACATTGGATGCTCTGGTTGCTCCAGGTTAACATTCCTAAAATGTTAGGGCTAATGGCCTTATTTGTCGGACCACTGGACAGCGAGACTTGGGATGTCATTTCTTCTCTCTTGGTGTGTATCTCAAAGTAAACATTCTCCAGGTTTAGTTGTGGGTCTACCCCCTATGACTGGGCACATGCAATGACTGCTGCCAGTACATGTAACTGCAATATTGGCTGCTACTGAGCAGGTAACAAACTCAGTGATTCTTTAGAGGAAAACATAAAACATCAGGGACTGTACACAGAGAGCAAAACATGTATCTCCTGATGGGGTCAAACAGCAGCACACTTCGAAGTGTAGTAAAAATACCCAAAACTTTCAAAGGGACAGTCATTGCCAAGCAAGGAAGAGAAAAAGCCAGCAGAATATTCTGGGATGCTTAATAATAAAACCTGTAATAAAACATGTGAGAAAAAGATTTAGATGAGCAACCTAGAGAGAGCATACAAAAACTGCCAGCAGAAATTTTCAAACATATCCAAAGTAGGAACTTGGTGGGGGTCAGGAGGTCAATCAGTAACTGGCACAAATGCAAGAAGGGCAACCAAAAGTAGGGCAGTGTAGAAAGGCTGAATGGACTATTGGCTCTGGTGCTCACTTCAGACACAGGCATGGAGGTCATGGCAGTCACTCTCTGCAGTTTGAAGAGTTTTATCAAACAAAACTGGCAACAGAGAAAGTTTTAGGAGGAAAAACAAAAAGACAAATCATCTGTGGCAAATGACCAGCCAAAATGTCATTTGAGTTACAGGAGCTGCAGGAAACTAAAGATGACATTTTAAAAATTTCTAAGGAGTGTGTAAATTCTTATTTAAAGCAACCTCAACACCAAAGGGCTGCATTACAGCGATCTTAAGAGGGATCCTTGCACAGCCTGGGAAGACACAGTTCCCTAGGCTTCTTGTCAGCATCAGGCAAGTCAATGGAAGCAAAGAACAGTATTTACAGATAGACAGATAAACACGAGAAAAGTCAATGCAGCTTTTTTAATGGGAATGTCTGAGATCGATGATGGTATCAATAAATGTGCTGAGCTGACCAAGGCCTTGTGCCAGTGTTTGCAAAAGGTTTTTGATAAGAATCTTCCACCAAGGCCCTTAAGAAACTCCATTCTCATGGAACAGGAGAGAGACTTAGCCCACAGGCTGGAACAAAGAGGAAGAATAAGCTGACAATTATCATCAGCAGGTCCTGAGAAAGATCAAAAGAGGTGAATAATGAGGTAATTATGTTTGCTTCACCACAAAATCATGAAGAATAATCAAAACTTAAGTTGACTGGGTGAAGCTGCAAACAAAGCTCATGATACTGACAGAGCAACAAAATGTTATTTTTCCTTGAACTTCAGAGTTGAAAAACACAATGTAGTGGACAAAACCATTTTAACCATAAATACCCAGCAATACTCTCTAAATTAGTTCATACAGAGCACTGGGACAGCTGCTCGGGGAGGTTGTGGAATCTCCCTCTCTGGAGACATTCAAAGCCCATCTGAATGCATTCCTGTGTCACCTGCCCCAGGTGACCCTACCTTGGCCAGGAGGTTGGACTGGATGTTCTCCAGAGGTCCCTTCCAACCCCAACAATTCTGTGACTTTTGAAAAGAGGCACTGGCATCCTTGTTGTCTGGAGTGAGCTCTTTACTTGTCTGATTCTGCCCTCTTTCTCTATTAGCAAATGTTAATGGTCCAGTGCTGGAGACAGGATTCTGAACTCCACAGATGTTTTGTCTGACCTTGCACAGTTGACATATTCCCCTGTTACATTTTTATGCATCTCTCAAATCATTACTTTGGAAATGGGTTTCTCACAGTTAAGCTGAAGCAAAGAGGTGAGAATCCTGAATTCCAAATCCTAGCGGAAAATGGGGGGGAGGGGAGTGCATTCATCCATTTCAATTTTCTGAAGTTTATGGGAGATTACATATGAGACATTTCTCCGGCCTTTAGAAGCTGACAGAAACTCAAGTCCAAAGTGCATTAAACATCTTTCCTCTGCCCAGCCCTCAACAAGGGTTAAAGAGAACAGGACTCACAAGTTGTCCACAGATAGCCCAGAAGTTTAATTGCCATTTGGGCACATTGGCTCGGCAGGAATTGTCTGGATCGGTGGCTATCACAGGTCCATGAAAGTCAGTATCCCCGTGTAGACACATTGACCCTCATCTCAGAGCTGGTGCAGAAGTACTGTGGTTTCTGCCTCCTCTCCCCAGGCATTCAGACTGAGCAGAAAGCCCTGAGCTGTTTCTGATTTAACAGCCCCCAGGCACTATTAATCTAGCAGAGCCCTAGAATTTCCTGAGAGAAAAACATGAAAGCTCCTTTAAGCCATTGTTTATACCCTTGTTATTGTATACCAGCTTCTGTTTATACTGTCACTAATCTTTTCAGGTAATGAGCCAAATACTTGTATTGGCTCAGTATTGTTTCTTTCCTTTGGGAGGGGAAACTCTGCAGAAATAGTTTAGATAAAAATCAGTGTTCTCATCTGACTTCACTTTTCAGTGTCCTCTTACTCCTTATGCTCAGTACTATATGCTGATGGGGCTTTTATAACTCTGTCTTCTGGCAAAAAGAGAGAAAAAAAGTCACTGCAAAAGCTAGGAGTTGCCATGTGTTGTTATTAAAAGATTTCTCAGAATGTTCAGAAATTTGAAACTTCTATTTCTATCCTTCTATCTTAGGCATAAAACACACAGCAGAAGGCACACCCGCATCAGTGATGGGTGGTTTAGCATTTAACATTTTGCTCAGGATGTTCAGAGGCCACACCTGATGGTGTTATACTGAAACACAGTGGTCATCATCCAGGTAACATGATGATATCCATCCTAAGTCATCCGAGATGTTGGGACCTGTTGCTCTGGAAAGCAACAAGCAATTCCAGAAATTGCTTCAAATTGTGTGTATGTTGTGGGACAGCTGCAACGTTTCTCTCTTACCAAAGGATTTTTAAAAGTGGTACCTTTGTTCCTGAGGTGCACAGACCAATGTCAGGTGCTAAATCCCAGATCATTTCAATACTTACCTGAGCTACATCAGACAAGTACTTACACTCTTCTGGAGGCCTATGGTTTTATCCCAGCACTGCTTTAATATCTCCAGAAGCCACTTAATGGAAAGTGTAGCCCAAGGTGGCCTAGTTGGCCCCAGATGAATAGCACCAGGGGAATTTAAATTGCTCTTTTATAACGCAAGATTGACCTGGATAGGGGCAAAAAAATCCCCCAAACCATCTAATTATTTTGGAGGGAGGGAAGGATGGCTACCTAGTTAAAGCAGTTGAAATACTGAATTAAATACACGTGTGTGTGTGTCTGTGCGCAGATTTTTCATAGAATCACAGAACTGTTCAGGTTGGAAGGATGTTAAGTATTTCGCCATTAGTTACATGGGTCACTTATGTAACTGTTATTTTCCTCCAGCATTGCTCATGGCTATTTGCATGTTCCTTTTTTCAAAGAAATGTCATTCCAGGGAATTAAGAAGCTGAAGAACTGTTTATCTAGGCAAGCCCATCCAGGAAAGGACTGGTGGGTTATGTCTTCCCTCCCCCAGGGTATTTACAACACACATTTGCCTCAGACATGCACAGTACTAAACCGTGCTCTGATTGTACCGCAGTAGCAGAGGGACAAGGCTTCCTCATAAGGAACATCCCGCTGGAAAAGTGCATCCGTGCCTCCCACCATGAGACCAACAGCATCAGCCTGGCCACCTGCAAGGAGCACTCCCAGCAGCAGCGCTGGAGCTGGGACCCCAACACCGGCAGCATCGCCAGCCTCCACACGAAGCAGTGCTTGTCAGCCCACAGGACGCGCGACTACACTCTGGTCAAGCTGGAGCCCTGTGGAGACTGGGAACGCCAGGCGTGGTCCTGCAGCAAGAAGGGACACTTGACTCTGCAGAGCTTGGGCTTCCACCTCGGCACCAAGGAGGGAGGCCACAAGGTCTTCGTCTCGAGGGAGAAGGACAAGTTCAGCAGGTGGAAGACGTTAGCAGATGAAACCATATGTGCTGCTGCCCGCACAGCAGCTCGGAGGCCCAGCAAACCAACCCAGCAAGCTGTAGACACACGTGTGTGGATCTATGAAAGTAAGATGAGGTAGATTTAGCATTGGATAACATCTAACTTCCACATCATCCGCGTCACCTAACACTGGGCTGGCATCTGTCATCCTAACTCATGTTCACTCCAGCCCCATCTGGAGAAATACCAAGTGGCTCCAGCTCAGCCCCACGACTGGGTACCACTGGTTTCCAGCAGTTGCTGTTCAGTGTTTTCCAGAAGCATGCAACGCCTTACAGGATCAGGTCTCCAAAACCCAGCTACATTTCTGATAACAGGCAAATATTTTAGTGAAATATTTCTGAATGTTTCTGAATTGGTAACTGCAGCCAAGAATAGTTGAAATTGCTTAAGCCTTCCAAGCACAAAACAACCAAGGAGGTCCCACAAAGTCAGACTTTGAAAGACCTTCTGGTACTTGGGGATGTCTTTTTTGGTAAGATGACAACTGGAGGCAGCTGAAAACCTCTTCTAAACTAGTATTAATTATTGAGAAGCAGCGATATCAGAAATTACTGCTTCAGTTTCTGAAATTACAGTTATCTCCTGTGACACCCCAAGAGTGTAACTTTCACAATGAAACCACAGTTCTAACCTTCATTCCATATTCTTGTGATCCTCAGAACTGAACCTCGCTCCTGGTACCCAATGTAGCGATAAAGAGACTAGTGAACACAGCAAGTAGTGGGAGGTAGTTTCAGTGTTGCCTTCCCTTTACATTAAGAAATCCCAGAAGACGACATCAAAAATTATTAAAAATCTGTTTTATATTATCAGTTTCATGGCCTTGGCCTTTGTTGAAGAGAATCTAATCTCTGCCTTCATGAGTGTTCACTAGCCTTTGTCTAGATTGGACAAAAAAAGGGCAAAAATCCTGGTCTTGTCAGTTTTAGGAGTTGGACATGAGGCTACCAGACACTAGGCATGGTCATTGACAGATGTGACTGTCATCATTTGCCCAGGGAAGCCCGCTGCTGACCACTGATAATTCATGGTCCAGTCTTTTTCTCTCTTTTATTTAAGTCCCTTCTGCAAAGAAAGGTAGTTTTCAGTATTTTTCTCCTTATAGGAGGCTATTCTTTACGTAAAGGTTGACGGCCTCAATGAGATTTTGAGCTTTGCAGAAATTAGTAAAGAGAAAATGTGATGAATCTGGTTGACATAGGCAGATGGATACAAGTATAACCTTTTGACACAAAGCGGCAACATCTAATGTGAAATAAAAAGAGATACATTAGCTGTTTTGGCTGTCATGTGCAGAGGTGGCCTTTTCCCCCAAGGTTTTTAATGATCCAACGAGAAGGTTAACATGTAATTATCACAGTAGTTACAATTGTTAGTGTTTGTTTAACATTAAGTTAAATATGGACCATACAAATTAGATACCATAATAGGCTAGTTAAATATAGACTAGGAAATGCGTGGAACATTTAAGATATGAGAAAAAGGCATGTGAAAAGAGCGTTTGCATTCCCCAAGGCAGTGTTCCTGGCAGCCCAGGGCTGCCTTGGTGCCAGGATCCCCAAATAAGGCTGTGAGGGTAAACATAGAGCAGCCTTTGAATCAGGTTGTGCCACTTGGTGTGTCTCATGCAAACTCATAATTTTCCTATCAATCCCATGGTTCAGTCTACTGGAGGAAACCTCTGACTATTCAGTAACAACATCAAAGTCCTATGTATTTGTTCAGGCATTTCTTATCTCAGTTCCAGTTGATCCTCAACAGATGGCTTCTACTTCGGTGGGTTATCTGCTCAATAAATTACACCTGTGTAGTCATAGATGCTCATGCCACAGGCCGGGATGGGGTTTGGATAGGCAGCAGGGAGCCCTGAAGTCACGGGTTTCTTGGTCGTGCCACATACATCATTGCTGGAGAGGGGTGAATTGCTGACACAAGACTTCCCATAGCCTCCCCTCTAGTTGCTTCCCTACATACCCTACTCTGCAGTAGGACTGGAAGGCAAAAGGTGTTGAGCCTTGCAAGAGGTATGGACTACTTGGCACCCTTTTGATCCCATTTTTTCATGTGCAGTGTTGTTAACAGCTGTGATTCTCCCACTTGCCTCTTCCTAACACGTCATCCTTTAACAGCTGGTTTTGCACTCATACTGTTTAAACCAATGACCACATTTATCACCAGAAAACAAGCTCTGCTTTGGTTGTTGATTCAGTCCTGAGAGGTTAATTTCATCTTTAAAATCTGTGAGCCTTGAAGGCCCCTGATGCACAGGGGGAGGTTATTACTACTGCACCACATCCTGCTCACTTTGCAGGGCAGAGAACCAAACCAGCACGGCTGGGTTCCCTTTCCTTGAGGGGCACTGAGCATATCCAGGTTCCTGTACACAAAGTAAATTATAATCACACAGATCTTTGTTTTATTTCCTTCCAAGCTAAAACCATTGATTCATCAAAGATAGATGCCATGGACAGAGAGCCTTCTGTGAGCCTGACTGACCCACCTCTGGCTAACAAATTCAACAGCACAGCATCTCCAGTGAAGACCAAACAGGCACAGCTCCCAGCAAATGAGGGTGAGCACTTTCCTGAATGCATAGGTGAGAACACCAGGAAACAAAGTGTGGGCAGCATTTACAGGTTATTCAACTACTTTCAGTGGTGGAAAAGTACCTGAGGACTTCTGAAGAATTTCCGTGTGTACCACTGTGTGCTTTCACACAACATGCTGAGGAGTTTCCCTTAGTGAGTGGTTCAGTGATATGGCATTAACCTGGAGGCACAGCCACCAGAAGTTTTAAGGGCAAAAATATCTGCAGCTGGGGAACAATATTTTCCTTTTACCTTTTGGGTCCCATACAAAGGGGATTTGTGGTTTCAGTGAAGCCCCAGGAGGAATTTGGACCCATGGTGCAACCAGAAACTGTTAATATGAGTCCTTCTGCTTCTTTCCCTAGATGCGTCCCACAATCACTCTAAGAAGCATGGAAGTCGGGGGAAAAACACTGGGGCCAGGCTTGCAGGTAGGTCCAGGTATCAGGAAGAGGAGGAAAGGACAGGTAGATGAAGATTCATCAGTGCCCCTGTCCTTCCCATCATGACAGAGCTACATTCCCCTGGGGTATTGTTGAGAATGCTCAGAGGGGAATGAGGGCACCAATTTACCTGTCAGAAAGACTCTTTTTAAAGGTTAAACAAATCTCCACAGGCCTGGGATAAAAAAAGTGAGTAAAAACATGCAAATGCTTTGTCCCAGCTCACCAGGAGAATCAGATACCCACTAGCACTGCTGCTTTCCCCCAGCCCTTCTTATTTTGTATCAGACAGCTGCAGAGTGGAAAAGCATGAGATGTCATTGTCTTTGTAGCAAGAAAGAAAACCTCTTATGGCCATTTTCAATGCTGTGCAGTGCAAAAGCAGCTGTAAGATGTTGATCTTGTAGAGAAAGCACTTTTCCTGTTATCTAGCAGTCTTCAGGGACAATACAGGTGGTTTTTTGCAGCAATAGTGGCTATTGCATAGGAACAGGAGTATGTACAGGAAACACATGATGCTTTCTATGATATCCTTTCAGGCACCAACTGGAAGACGGCCATGCTGGTCCTCAGCCCCTTGGCATTCATACTGGGATTAATAATACTGACACTCAATGTTCACTACAACAAGTAAGTGAGATTCAGGTTCATTGGCTTTGCCATAAACAGCATTTTAAAGCAAAACTCCAATATTTCAAAACAGAAGTCTTGATCTTGGCACCCTTCCCCACCCAACCCCTGCTGTCTCTGCTTCTCAGCAGATGGGTCTGGTCACCAATGCATCACCCTTGATGATTTCTCCTCTCTGCCACCCTGTTTATCCATCTCACTCACTAACCCATCCAAATGCAGCCACTAATGTTGGCTCCACCTTTCCTACACACCTCCATCCCTGAAGGAAGTGGCATTACAGTTGCTGTCATGGAGAAGCAACCAAGTGACAGGCACTGCAGTTATGTACCCTCTTCTCTCTTCTCCTAGGAAGAAGAAAATCCTCTCTGCTCTGAAGAGCTCTCCAGCCAACAGCAGCAGAGTTGATTTACGGGAGCCAACCCCCTTACGAAGAGGGCCCCAGCCATACCTTCCACCATCCCGCTCCCCTTCCCTGAGGCGTGGAGAGATCCTCATTGAGTGGAAGGATGGGACTGTCACTCCTCTTTTTGATAATGTCAATTACCAAATGGACTAGCCCCAAAATCACAAGAGCTGTTGTTCTATCCCATGTCACTCTTCCCACTCCCAGGAAGAGTGCCACCACAGCTGGTCTCCTCCCTACCCTTGCTGTTTTGACAGTAAGCACTATTTGGGGTTTTTTCTAAACACTTGAGCACAATGTCCTTGCACAGCACACAGAGTAGATTGGTTGGTATGGGCACATGCTGCTTAGCAATTCCAGAGCTGCTTTAACCCATGACAAACCCCAGGTTTACCTAAATGAAGCTGGGAATTCTGCCAGCTGCAACTGCCCATTGAACCAAAATTCTAGTTACTGAACATATGAAAAAGCTTATCTTTGAAGATAAGGTGCAAGGTAAAAAACTAAAGTCTGGATGATCTTAAATTCTTTTTAAGATAAAACTAGCTGCCAACAGACACAGAATGCTGTCAGTTACACTGTCAGTGTGAGAATGTAATTAATAAGCACTGCCTTCTATAAAGTCTCTTCCAGATATCTGCCAAAATATTCACCCCCACTAAGTTGTCAATTAAGTAACAGCAAGTGATTTTCCTAACTTAAAATGTATGACTCCACTGTCCTCTCTACATCACTGCAAGAGCCCTGCTGAGAGAGCATGTGTCTCTCAAAATATTTCCTTATTTAGGATGTACTAAACCTTATTATAACACACATCCTCTTTTATTACATAGACTGGCAAGTAATGTCAGTCATGCTTGTTGGGGATATTGCATATAGAGCCACTTTATACCAGCTTCAGTCTCTGATTTCCTGTAATCATATGGAATAGTCAATGAACAGATATATTGCTCCACTAGAGCAGTAATACAGTTGTTTTTCTTCTAGACAGGAGTAAGACATTGTTTTCAGCCTTTACACTTCTTGTTTGAGCATAATTATCTCTGACTGTCACACTCAATCCTGATCTTTTCTCAGTGAAACTTGCTAAAGTCTTAGCACTTTTCTAATGATGAATTTATGCTTTTCTTCTGTCTGATTTTGAGATGATGTAATCATGGCTATAAGTCAGGAATTATTTGGAGAAAGAATTAATAACACCAGGAAATTACAAGTACGAGCTGTGTCAGTGTGTTTGTTCAGCAGAGCAAGGGAAACCATATCCTCATGTCTTCTACTTGAGCAATGCCTTTCACTTGACCTAAATTAAGTTGTTCTGCTACTTCACTGTAGCTTGGACTTCCCTAGAGTTTGATTTTATTTAACCTATGGCAGAAGTAAGGTCTCTCTAGGGAATTCAAAATCGCTGGCTGGTTTTTTTTTTAATTTTAGTTTTTCTTTTTAAATGGTAAAAAGTTTACTGTCATGAGATATTATTATAACCAAAAACTTAACTGGTCTCAAAAAAAACCTCCCAAAACAAGCCCTGTTGGTTTAGGGCATAAATATCATAGAGGTTGGAAATAAATATCTTCCCCAGGCAGATTATTCCATAATTATTTATTGGAGGGTTTCCCAGACACTCCTTGGGAAAATATGTTACTACTAGACATGGGCAGAGGAAGAACCCTTTCTTCACCAGTGAGCAGCAAGAATCAGAGTTAAATTCTGACTTTTCAATGTTTCCACTTTAAATGAAATCCAAAGACTCTGGGATCAAAATATGTGCAAGCATCATTTTATGCACAAAACTTGTGGGAATACATTCTGTATATAAATCACCCAAAATGCACACACAGTGCCTCACCAGTTATTACATCCCCTGTACCTTTTTCTACCACAGTTAAAATGCCCTTGAAATTTTGTCCCAGGAGCACATCACCTTGCAGTGCACAGCACTGGTCACCCTCCAAAACCTTGACCCGCTTTGGGAACACTGTGTAAGCAGTGCCATTAAAAGGGAAATACTGGCTTGGAGTTGAGCTAATGTTGAGCTTTCCAAAGCACCAAGCCCATACGTTCATTATTGCTGAATGGGCAGAACCGATGACTTGTTAATGACTCTCTAACTCCATCTTAATATGCTAATCTTGCTCATAAACATGAAGGCAGCAACACCATTGTTTACACAACACTGATTAAATGGTAGCTCAAATAATGAAAAACCAAGACTGAAGCAGCATAGGCTTTTATAACTCTTCTCTCCCACCCTCACTGGCTGTTCTATTCTCTGCCACCACCTGAATGAAACGCTTCTGAGCAGTGTTCATAATCAAAATAAAGCCTGACTGTAATGTGGAGGAGCACTGAAGTTTGTTATGTGTATACATACATATATATTCATATATAAAAGCCTCCTTATAATGCATCCCTTTTTTTGCATGTATAAATATACACAAAAAAATGATGCACTATAAGGATTTTATAAATCACTCCACTAGAAGAAAATGGAGTGATGAGCAAGACACTCCTGTCACACTGGTACAAACATTACTAATGTCTGCTGCCCCAAAAGATGAGCGGCTGCAGCCACAGAAACACTGATAGTATTAAACAGACACGAGATTGCACATAAGCCTAGATATCTTGTGCAGAAAGTGTATTAAGTACCCTTTCCCAACCCCCTGGAAAATGTATGGCTAAGGTGTCTGTTAAAGATCAAAAACAAAAACAAACCAAACCAAAACAAAACAACAACAACAACAACAAAACCAACAAAAAAAAGAAAGAGGCAAAAGAAGAACTTCAATTTACGACTCAAATACTGTACCTCAATCATTTACTAAGATGGAAAATGTTCTCATAGCAGTACATTAGGGATGTACATAAATTCATGATACAAACAAAAAAGACCTGAAATGATCTGACAAGTTATCACTGCACTTCAGTGGAAGAGTTGGGAACAGAACTACTGCTTCCTCATTTGAAATTCAAGGTATGACTTCTGCAGTAAGCACTTTGTTATTAAAAATCCCCATATCCTCATTTTCTCAACTCTGTAGCTTTACATCAGCAAGTCAAGACATATCAAGTGTTTGATTTTTCAAAAAGACCTGTGGTTGTTCAGCACTTCAAGGGAGGAAAAAAAAAAGGAAAAAAAAAGAAAAAGAAAAGGAGACAGAGACAGAGAAAGTCTTTTGTTGGCTTTGGGCTTCAATTCAGACATCTCTGGCTCATGGTTCAATCAGACGATGCTTTTTTGTGTTAGCTAGAGGAGACAAAAGCACAATCTCTTTAAAAGTTCCATGTATCCTCACTGAATTTCTACAGATTTAAAAAAGAAATCTACATTTCTTCAGCCATGTAATTCTTCCCCCAGTTTAAAAAAAAAAAAAAGTAGCCATCTTTCTTCAAAAAAATCCCCTTATACTTCACAAAAGCACTTATTCTCTGGAGCAGAGAAAGTGATGTGCTTCTTTCAGTGTTGCTTGCATGTCCTCATATTCTGCAAATTTGCAGGCATCCTCCAGCTTCAGCCACTGGAAAGCTTGGTGCTCCTCTGACAGCTTGATTTCTGTGTTGTAGTCCTTCACTTCCGCCAGCCAGTAGACGACGGTCTTAGGCTTGCCACGGACAGGGTAGTGCAGTTCCTTCTTGTAGCCCTCGATGAGAGTAAGCTGGCTGGCCTGCAGACCTGCCTCCTCCTGAGTTTCCCTGAAGGCTGTCTGCAGGTCATCCTCCCCTGGGTCCACATGGCCTGCCAAGAGGGTGGAAAAGTCAATCTCTGGGAAGGAAACTCAGATTTTGGATTAATCAGTTGACAACTGGGAAACACTGGGAGATGGAGATGAGAGTACACTGTAGCTGAGAAATGGATGAAATGGAAATTGGAGAACAGAGATTGCTTTTCCAGCTCTTACGTTCTGATTTGTCCTTGCCTGGACTAGACTTTGTCTTGTGGCTTTTAGGTCATTGTTTATCCCACATCTCCTGAACCTCCCACCAGCCTATCAGCACCAGGCATCTTTTCTTCCTAGTCCTTCTCTGCTCTTTTGGAGTACTTTGCACACATAATGTTCCACTTCAGATTATACCAAGGACTGAGTCTCTCATCTCTCCTTTATCCCATTAGAGGAGAGAAAGCTCATCTGCAAGAGTCTTAATTCTCTCTCAACCCTGTCCTCTTACATAAACTTAAGGCTCAGTTCTGCAAAACTCTTACTCATGCCAACTGTCCAGAAACAACAGGGCCAGGCACCAACAAATGCCATGTAAAAGGTGGGTTTCATTTAGGCAGTAAGGGATTTTTTATTTCTCTCCCATATTCCCCTCTGAAATGCAACAAGCCTAAAAGCCAGTCCTTTCAGCAGCTGGGTAGTTCTCCTAGGGCACATCATTTATTTTACATTGCTCAGAATGAGAGGTGCCACTACAAACAAAGGATAAATATAACAGGTCCCCAGCCATTTGTACTTTTGTTGAGAAATGTCAGATTTGATTTTCTCATGAAAGCTCTAGACCAGAACATTAATAGAACAAGCCAAGCAATACCTCAAAAAAGCAACATAGCAAGAGTTGGGACATTTTAGGAGGAAAAAAAAGTTTAAGCTAAGTTTAAGTTTACTCTATTTTCTATGTAGCTGGCTTCAAACAGCCATAATTTCATCACAGGGATGCATCTTTTCTCAGATCCCAGGTATCCAAAGCTCCCCTTACTACTACAATTGGGGTATGTGGGAAGTTTGTTTTGCTTTTGCAACAGGTCTCGTGCAGCTCTTTGCCTGTGTATCAGAAGTGTAAGCACCTCTCACGACATGAAATCACCTCAAATATACTTTGCTTTTAAGCAGCAGCTGTGCAGAAAACAGCATCTGATACCTGTTGATAACCTCAAGTCTAAGCTCGGTGAGGTGCCAAGTTTGTGCAGTACAGTCTACCTGCAGGGCAGAAAAAGGACTGCAGGCAGCACCTCACACCACAGCTTTCAGATCCTCCCACGTGTTTTCATTAGTGCAGTTCCAATAGATTAAGAAGCAAAATGAACCCTATATCCCCTTCCCATCAGCCTCAGCTAGAGCAAAGTCACAGTTCTAGGGGCAGAGATAAGGCTGATGAGGTTCATGTGAGGGGATCCGAGCAAGTCCAGTTTAATCCCATAAGGGTTGCAGCTGCTTAGAGAACTTCTAAAATAACAAGATACAGTTGTAGCTGTAAACTGCCTTCTGCGCGTACCTAGAGAGACAATTATAACCTCTTCTTCTGGCTCCTGCCACACTGAATCTATGTCAGCATCATATATAAGTTATGTCACCACATCACACATTCCAGGGCTGCCTTTGAAGACCACTCCTCTCACAGACATTATATAATGTAACAGTTTCTCTACATTAAATTCCCCCAGATCAATACCAAGCTACTGTTACAGGCTACCATCGGATTGTGGCTTTTCTTGTAGCTTTTGATCTCTAAAACCTCAAGCAATGTGTTGAGCGAGGTGATTCTACCCCTCTGCTCTGGTAAGATCCCGCCTGCACTTCTGCATCCAGCTCTGGAGTCCTCAGCAAAGAAAAGACGTCGACCTGTTGGATTGAGTCCAGAGGAAGCCATGCATATGATCAGGGGGCTGGAGCACCTCTGCTTTGGAGACAGGCTGAGACAGCTGGGGTTGTTCAGCCTGGAGAAGAGAAGGCTCTGGGGAGACCTTAGAGACCCTTCCAGTGCCTAAAAGGGTACTGGTTTGTAATAAAGGTGGGGACAGACTTCTGAACAGTGTCTGGAGTGACAGGACAAGGGCTCCTGCTTTCCAACTAAAAGAGGGCAGATTCAGACTACAGACAAGGAAGGCTTGTTTTTACCATGACAGTAGTGAAACACTAGCACAGGCTGCCCAGAGAGGTGGTGGATGCCTCATCCATGGAAATATCCAGGCTGGATGGAACTCTGGAGCAACCTGCTCTAGTTGAAGATGTCCCTGCTCACTGCTGGGGGGTTGGACTAGACAACCTTTAAAGGTCTCTCCCAACCTAAACCATTCTATGGTTCTGTGGTTCTGAGTGGGTGAGATGTATGCTTATGAGACAATTAACTCCCTACCAAAATGCCTACAAGTAATTTCAATTGCTTATCCAGATTTACTGTGCTCCCAGTGAGCCTTTCCACAAGGGTTTCTTCTCACAACAGTCAATCATGTCCCAGCAGATGTTTTTCAGCTTTCCAGTAGGCTGCAAACTCAACTCTCTTAGGCTTTTGGTGAAGTAGACAAAGGAGGAGGTTTGGAAAGTTTTGTTCTTTCCCTTAATAGGAGAACTTAACAGTTGACGCTGTTAAAGTATGTTTTCCTCCAGTTTGCAAATTCCTGTTTACAAACTGCTGCACTATGCTTTGAAAGTACCGCATTTTACAAAATGAGAAATAAAAACTCTCAGGAAGAAATCTCAGAGGGTGAAAAACAGCATGTAAGAAGATCTATAAGGGAACTGAAGTATTTCTGTGCTGCACTTTTCCTGGTACCACGGCAGTGACTACGTACTGCCAATCACTGGCTCTGCCACGTGTCTTCACAGAGGAGGTGCTGTTCTATGTCCTGGGGCATAGGACTCATCTTCTGCTTTGAGGCCTCACTGATGAGCAAAGATGGCTGGTAAGGTTAATTCTCCCATCTCTTCCTCTCATCTCTACTGCATTAGGCACGTAATCCTCATCAATGATCTCCTCCACCTCCTAAAAAATGTGTATTAAAGTGTACCATTAGAGAATTCAGTTTGCCTTCCTGCAAACTGTGACCCTTCTGATTACACATGGGTCAAACAATCCTGCACCACCAACAGTGGTACCTGGCAAAAGACCAGACTTGAGCAAGAAGGTAAAATATCCACTCATTACCTCACTTCAGCTGTGTGCTCAATGTCTGCAAGAAACATCAGATACCCAAGGAGCTCAGCTGGGTGACACACCAAACCAGTCATGCCCAATACTTTGTACAGACACAACTTGCAAAGGATTTCAGCCTCGAAACTCCCCCACTCAGCTGCACGAGGAGCACCTTCAGACAAAGAGCACAACCAGCAGCTACTCTCAACTGGTAATAGCCCATCTAAGCCGACCTCAGCCAAAGTCCACCCTGCAATCTCACACCAATGACCTCCAGGAGTGTTATCAGAACAAACATCACCTTTGGGTGGGGTCCAGTGGTGGGTCCCATAGGATGTCTGAAGGAGAAGGTACTCGATGCTGTCAGTGACCTTCGAGGATGGTGCTGGCTGCAGCCTCCTGTAGATGATCAAGCCGCAAGCTCTCACAGCCATCGCCCTCTGCCAGCTGCACCAGGAGCTGTGGAACAGCACAAAACGTGGATCAAGCAGGAACAGCACAAAACACGGAGCTCAAGCAAACCAGCTGTATTTAGCCAGCAAAGAAATCTAAGCACAGCAAAAAGCTGTCCATCCCTTTGTAGTTACCACACAATTAAACTGCATCTCATTAACTGTCTTTGAATTGTAAAAAACGGAGTCCTTTCCTTTTAAAACAAAGAAACGGGAACCTATATAGAAGCTTTTTAAAAAAAATAATGTTATCGAGAAGCATGAAATATGACCTGCATGTCATTTCTTTGCTGCTGATATATTACAAATGATATTGGGGGGAGGGAGGGAGAATTACAAAGCAAAAGGAAAGCCACCGATTAACACTGTGAAGCTTTTCCACAGCAAAAATCTGAAGGCCCTGTGCAGAGGTAATACCTCAACATTACTGGAACTGACATACAGAAGTAATTGCCCGGGACAGATTCCCAGTAGCAGAGAACTCCTCAGGATGTCAGGGGCAAAGCTCAGAAAATAAATGGCAAAATCAGATCTGTTGTCTGGGCTAGACATAAGGCTGTTATACAAAACTAAAAGCATCTTGGCACGTGTGCTAAGCACTGATTCAATGTAAACAATAAGGAACAAACCTCTCAAGCGATAAATATTGTCATCAATAGGCTACGCAGCCAGGGCGACTGGTCCTACACAGAAAAAGAAAGCAAGCAATGGAGATGAGTAATCCATGATAAAAATCGGGGCGATTCCCAGTTCCACGCAAAGCTTTGCATTTTGGCAGAGATGCACGCCTAAATAAGTAGTAACTTTACATAACACTTTTGCCCTGGGACGCCAAGAGCGGCATCGCGACACCTCCAGGTACCAATGCGGTAAAGCACATTCACCACCCTTCACCACCAACCACACCCCTGGACGGCGCTCAGCTCTCTTGGTCAACCCCTTTAACCGCCTCCATTACATCCTGATCAGCCACAACAAGGACAACCCCTTGCCAGCCCTCACAGCCTCGCGGCCAGCCCGGTGGACCAGCACCACCTCCCGTGCGCGCCTGGAAGGACAAGGACAAAGCCCACCAGGCCGCCCCGCCGGCGCCCCGCGGCCTCGCTGTCCTCCCCGACCGCAGAACGCCACCTCCGGGTCCGGGGAGGGAGCACGGGAAACAGGGACACCGGGAACAGGGACGTGTCACCCCCACAGTGGCCGCCATAGACCCCCGCCATCACCTTCGCTTCCGCGTCCGGCAGTGGGAGGGACACGGCGCATGACTGACGACAGCCTCAACCAATCGCAGCGGCGCCAGAGCGGGCGGTAGCCACGCCCCTCTCGTCCCGCCCTCCCGCCATTCTTTGGGCCCCGCCCCCACCGGGAAGCTCTCGGATTGGCCACTCGCCTCCGGGACACGCCCTGCCCGCCCCTCTCCCCTCTCTCTATTGGCTGGCTGGGCGCGCGAGGCTGCGCGCGGGCGTTTGAAGCGGGAAAAGCGTTGTTGCCATGGAGACAGGGCTTAATGGCCGCCGCCGAGCGGTACCGCGGCCGGTGAGTGAGGAAGGGGTCCCAGCCCTGAGGAGAAGGAGGCGGCCGGGCCAGGGAGGGTCCTGGGGACACCTCCCTGACCTGCCCCGCCGGCCTATAGAAGGGGAAAAACCGTGGTGGGACAGCTCGAGGAAGGATAAGACATGTCCCACCTCAGACACGCGGTGCAGTTCCGGACGCGCGGTGGTTTGTTTTGCTACATTTTTATAATTATAAAATATTTCTAACTATATATTTTGCATTTTAAATATTTTACATATAATATATAATTTAAATAATATGTGAAATATGTACGTCCAATTAAAAAAACGATATATATATTATATGTAAAATATAAAAAATATTTAAATACTATTTAAAAATACAGTTTTTATATACTTCATAGATGATATATAAAATATATTTAATATGTTTGTATATTTTTTATTTAAAATAAAATTTTAAAGTTATAAAATAAACCTTGAGAGCCCTTTGGTAAATCCTGCTGGCAGGAGGAGCTCAGGCGTGGTTTTCAAATAATTGGCACCCTGCTGTAACTCGTGGATTATTTTCTCGGCACGTGGTTGGATATTGGACACTTCCAATATTCAATATCCCAATATTGGACACTTCCCTTCTCCGTGCAGCTGTTGTTCCTGGCAGCTGTTGAGATCAGCTGCAGGAGAGAGCCTCTCCTGCTGAGGTCACCAGGCTATACTTAGTATGGAGAGAGGAATAAAATACTCAGAAATGCTTTGTGGGGAAACAAAAAATCCCCAATATTTAGTTGCAAGCCTGTTTAAAAGACCAAGGGTATTAATTGTAGTTTTAGTAGACTCGTCAAGGTATGTCAGTGGCAAAGGAAACCCCCATTTCTTACTCGTTGCTGCAAGTAGCAGACCTGTGTCAAGCTCCAGCTGTAAAATATTTGTCATTTAGCATTAAAAGCATTCCCTCCTCTCCCATTACTTTTACTATAGTGAAGCTGTAAGTGGTTATCTATTGCCAGTGTTCACCGTTGGAACAGGCTGCCCCAACACTTATTCCAAGGAGCAGTGGAATGTTTAATGCCATGTTGTTTACGTGCAGGGTAGAGTAATCCTATGATCTTCCAAAGGGATCTGCTGCAACGTCAAGCACAGCTTCACAGTTCCCTACCTGTTGCATTAGACTAAAATTATGGACTCGTTTTATGCTACAGATTATCTCTTGTTATGGAGCTTGTCTTAAAAAAGTGCAGCTGCAGCCTGACCCTGTACTTCACAGAAGTGCCCTAATTCCCAAGGAATGGGGTCAGAATGATTAAAGGTAAAGCATTTTGTGTGGTGCTCTGGAAAAGCAAATTAGCCATTTACTTCTGGAGAGTTAAATCAGATTTGGCTTTGGATCACCTTAAAAAAAGAGCTTAATGTTCAAATGAATAAGGAATAGAGATGGATGAGTAGTGACATGTGTTAATATGTTTCCCTTTTCCCTATTCATTCTGGTCTTTACTTCTGTATTTCACAAAAACAGCAAACTCTTTGGCATGGACAAGCCTGTGCTGAAGTCTTTTTTTTTTTTGGGTAAAATGTTTATGAATAATGAGTACAGCATGCTGCTGTAGTTGCCATCAGGAGGGGAAACACCCACCTGCTACACACATTTACAAATTTTGCAAGTTCTTTTATTTTTATAAGGTACTTGTAGAACAAGGTGACTTATATGGAAAACACGTGGTGTTTATGTTTTGCAAACTGATTAACAATTTCTGTGTTTATCAAATACTCTTGACAGTCATGACTGGTAAAATTATTTAATGATCAGGCCAGAGTTTATGATTCAGAGATTAAATGCAGGACAAAATGTATAGTTTGCATTTATAGGAGTGTCATGCAAGATTTCTTCACTTTGTTTCCCTAGTTTAAAGAATGGATTTAATGACACTTGTGTTCTCTCTCTGTGCTGACACTCAGGACTACCAGTGGAAATCATCTAAAATTGTCAGGTCAGTATGAGTGGGATGGGAGGGTTATTCAAGCAAATGGTGCACTGAGATCTTTAATATATCAGAAGTTAATAAGGATCAAGATATAGTGGTCCAAGGCTGCTTTATTCTTAAATTAGTTTGTGTGGGGATTTTACGTAATTTATTCCATACACAGTGATTGACACTCACTGAGTATCTTTGAAGACCTTTCCTCCACCTTGCAAAGTGCACTGAGAAGGAAAAGATCTGTGAAAGAGGTCATTAATAATTAAAAGCATTTTAAAATGGAGAGTCAGCTCCTAGAGCATAATTTTGTGGTAAGTTAGTTTCCTTCAGGACAGAAAAATGTAACTACTCATTTCTATTATTTACACCTGACTTTTCTTTTTTGCACCAGCTTTATGACCTTGAAAAAGCCTCTAATACTGAAGCTGAGGAAGGGTTCTCTGATAACAAGCTGTAGTCTAAATGTCTCGTTAAAGCTGGCCCCTTTATATATAATTCTAATGGTTTTTTACAACAAGTACTTATCCATTACGAGCATCTGGATGCCTTTTAAGATCTTTGTAAAACTTCTAGGCATAAGAAATAAGTTGTTGACTACTCTTGTTTGCCACATAGAGATGGCAGACTGGGTGTGCACGGAGAATTACACTTCCACACTCCCCTCTTTTTCAAAATATGTTATACCCAACTATTTTAAGAAGTCTTTTTATCTCAACCCTGTTTTCAGCAAAGCCACCTATGTCTTTGTGGGGAACAAGACCTAGGTTTTCATATGAAACTACCACACTGAAGGATGTTTTGTTTTTCTGCCCCAGGACATATTGTTCTCATGGGTGAACAAACGAAATCAGATGCTCATAATAACTGAGCAAATGCTGTCTGACTAAAAGTCTTCTCTTTATTTTGCCAGAAGGTGGCATTAACAATTTAGGATTCTTGAACAAAGCCAATTTATTTTGAAGAATTGCGTATCTGTTAGGAAAAGCATCTTCAGACATAAAGATCTCTACAGGGCTGGATGGATTAAAGTATTCTTTTAACAAGGAGAAAAGTGCTCCTTTTTTTTGAAGCATCAATGATTGAAAGGCCAGAAGAGTTTCACTGACAATTGCAGTTTTCCCTGAGTTCTTTTGTATTTGAACCAGACAAAATGTTTTAGCAACTCTCAAGTTTTAAAGTAATCAACAATGCTGGAACCCCTAGTCATGACGATCGCTTGATTTTTTTTCCGTGTTAATTAATTTGTTAATTTGTTGCTCCTTTATTAGTGAATGTTTTATTTTCCTAGGTTGTGAAATTCTTGTTCTGTGGTCAGGGAGCCACTAGAGCTATCCCTGAAACAACTTAGATCCAGTAAGATTTATTATATCTGGGAAAGCAGATCTCAGCTCTCATTAAGAGACCAGGTCTCATTAAGAAGCCATTTAGTTGCTTTCACATGGCACAGAGCTGTAGCCAATTAGCCATGGAGAGCTGCTTACATGGCTCTTGTATGATCTGCAGTACCTACATTACTTGGATTTAGCTTATGCTGAGAATTCTTCTGATTTTTTACTCCATTTAATGACAACCTGTTATTTCTAGCTATTTAAATATTTTTTGTTTCATTTTTAATTTGAGTCTTGATCTTCACATTTGTGATTCCCCTTGTCTGCTGCTCCTGTTTTAGAAAGTGTCTCCATTGTTTCCCTCGTTACCCTTTTTCTTCTCTCCTGTGTTCACTATTATAATTCTAAGAGAGGTTAACAGTGAATTAGGGTCTTTGGCCACTCTGTATTTAATGTAAGGATATATGAAGATGTAGGTGTAATCTAGGATACAGCTAGAGAGTAGACAAAATAAAGTTATTGGATTATTTTTGTCTTTAACAGATTCTCAGCACTTTTGAGATTGGTGTCCTGGCTTTGAGTTCTAGCTGCTCCTTTCACCAAACAGAGGAAGTTTCCCATGGCAGTGCATACAGAGAATTGCACAGGACCTGCACTGGTTTTACATTTTAAGCTACCTTATGTAAGAAAAGGAATTTTTCCAAAACATAATTCTTTAAATGAAATCTCAAGTTGCTGTGGAATTTTATATGTTAGAGAAGTTGGCAGGTTGTGAATGCTTGTGAAACCTTTGCACACATGTTGTATTTAGCCTCCCTGATCTCTGGGTTTGCCACCCTCTCTGTCAATTTTCATTTCCCCCCTCCCAGGATCTAAAAGCCTCTGCAGTGACTCTGACTTTACCTCAAGATTCAGAATCACATTAGATACACATTAAATAAATCCACTTACCTACCAATGATTTGGTCTTGGAGTTTGTTGTTGTTCAATCTCGTAATTTTATTGAAAGCTTAGACTCTTAGTCATTTTAGATATTCTCTAGTGGACATTTTGGCCTCTGCAATATCTTATACAGTCAGCACTTTATATATTAATCATGATTTTGTTGTTATTATTACTTCAAAATAATGTATGAATTAATGCTATGGATTCAAATTTGGGGGTGACCGTATTTTTTATACAATGTCATTGTAGAGAGGCTTCAAAATCCTCATAAAGAATCTCCCTTGAACTACAGGGAGGAAAAGTTAAATAACTTGATTTTGTTGAGTCTTGCTGTGACCTCCAAACATGAGTAAGAGCAATATTTGTTAAGGTCCTAGACAGAACAAAGATAGGAGAAGGCAGTGGGCAACAGATACTTGAAGTGCTATCATTTTTCTGTTTTATGGAACAAGTAAAAATATCTGCAGATATTAATCCATCGGGATACGGACAGCTGCACAATGCACTGCCAGTAAGACGTAAGTGAAGAAGTTGAGGGTTTTTTGGCATACCTTTCAGTGATGCATGTTTCTTTTTTGAATTTCCCAAGAATGCAAGTGTGGCATTCCAGTGGCATATATAGATTTCAAAGAATTTTGTGTTTCAGATTTTGCAGAATGGTTTTTTTTTGTTGTTATTCTGTCAAGGAAACTTAGAAATGCTCACAAGAGTCATAACATAAAAGAGAAAGTTATACACCTAAGCTACAACTTTGCTATAGTTCATCTTTAAGATGAATGGTCTTAATTAGGCAACTTGAGGGGAGGACAAATGCAATTTATTCTCCTCTGGTTAGTTAACTAGGGCTAGCTGAACCACATTAGACCACATGCCTTGATATTAAATTGAGTGTCTAAAATTAGGCATTTTACATTCTATAGCTTGAGGACAGGGTTTCAGTAGCTGTGGCATTCATCCAGTAGACATCAGGCGTGTAGGAACTCTGTGGAAGTGAGTAATATTGCCTTGTGCATTTCTTACACATTGTTGTGTATTGTATATAGTTTTAAAATATAGTTTCATAGATAAAATATTTGTTTCATGTATTAGTTTTGTAGTATTTGGCAGTCTAGTGTATTGTAAACTTGGAGTTAAATGAGCTTCTAGCCTAACTGCAGGTAATGTCATCAGGAAATGTGCAGTTCCTTCATTAGTAACTTTGTCAGATGTGATGTTTCATATGATTCTAATATTTATTTTGTTTGATTTCTTGTAGGCTTTAGGTTGAAGATGGCATCATGCCTTTATGAATGCCTTTGTGAGGCAGAACTTGAAAAATACTATCCCCACTTTGTTGCCTTAGGTCTTCAGAAAATTGATGAGCTTGCCAAAGTTTCCATGGAAGATTATACCAAACTGGGGGTCCATGACATGAATGACCGCAAGCGACTTTTTCAGCTCATTAGGATAATCAAAATTATGCGACAGGAAGGCATTGCAGACTTAAGCAAGCAAGATTTTCAGCCACGTGGCCTTTTCGTTCAGCCACAGGTGGCCAGGTCAGGTCCCCGTAGACAGCTGCGTTTCGAGTCCTTCTGTGAAGAAAATGATGGAATAGTTAAAGACTCTGAATCCGAATTATATCATTCTCCTGATTTCAGTGCCAATGAAGAGAACAACAGTGTAGGGGAAATGTTGGGACACATTCTACCACATGATTCAGAGCCGATCAGATTAACTAGAAGAGACTTAAATACTCCTGGAATAAGTACAAAAAATGACCTGAGCTGTCCAACAGTTTCTGATGATATTGCTCCTCTCCTGGGGGATTCTGAAGCTCCTATTGTACAAAGAGTAACTCATATTTCAGGGTACAATTATGGACTACCTCATTCCTGTATCAGGTAATAATCAGTCACCTTTATTTTGCTAATGTTTCAGGTTAGTCATAATTAATTCTTTCTTAATTGTGGAAGAGAATCTGTCTTCTTGACCTCCAAATAAGCAATCCAAGCAGCACAGAGCAATGCAAAGTCTTATAGACAAGAGAGATATTAAAAAGCATTTGCAACTCTCTGAGTCTTCTAGGAGGAATCATCTGAATTTGACCAGCTGCTGCTCACCAAGGTTGTCTAAGAATAGTCTTTATTGTCTTTCAGGATATAAGGCTTGGTTTTCTTGATATTTGAGGCACTCTTTGTCTTTCCATGGCATTATCTTTTAAAACATTATTTTTCCAAAATATGGCATTGCCTGTTGTTGAATTTGTCAAGCTTTTCCCAGTAGAAGGGATACAGGCTGTGATGGCTATATTTGTTTATGAAGAAATTTCTGAACTGAAGCTTTAAAAGGAAGCAGAATGAATACAGCTGGGAAGGTTTATAGACCTGCTGGTGAGAGGGATGTCTTGCAGCTGCTGCTTAAGCACATGATCTGTAACTTCCATACTTTTCCCAGTGTTCGGTACTGGTTATTATGAACTGCTGGCAAATCTACCCTGGCAACATTTTTAAAGCACCAAATATTTTTTTCCTGATTCAGCAGCAGAGCATGTCCACCTCTGCACACCTAATACCAGTATCTAGCTCATTGCAATGCAGTTGTGGTAGGGTTTTTTTTAAATGTAATGGAGAGAGGTAGCTTTATGAAGTTGGGGCTGGTCTGGGAAGGCTGTGGGGAAAGGTTTTGTATATGGAAAGATCCATGGAGTTGAGGTGTCAATTACAACTCCCATTCAGAGTGCATGTAGCTTGAAGGGATAGATACTGCTGCCACAGGGGAAAAGTGCTAAGGTGACATAGTAATTAGAGCACTTAAACTGTGAAATGCAAGACAAAGGTTTATAACTCCCCTTGGCTAGAAAAAAGATTTTTCCCACCTTCTGAAGAAGTGCACTAACCTCCTATATATATTGATATCTTGGTGCATTCTCTGTCTCTTCTGGAAGAGCAAAGGTGCAACTAAAAGGACAGGATTTATAGTGCTGGCAAATAAAAAATGATAAAATATAAAACCTAATGGCTTAACTAGAGGAGTTAAAGATTTTTAATCCTGCAGTAGCCTCATGTTCTTCATTGTTCTCACTTTCTTTCCTTTTTCTCTTTTTTCATAAGCACATTCTTCTGTGCCTAGCATTATGGTTCATCTTGTGGGCTTTCTGCATCCTCCTCCTGATATGCCTCAGTTTTCTGGTGTTTGGAGAGTCATGCATTTCAGGCTTGGACCAGTGTGCTAACACTTGAGTTTGTGATTCCTGTTTTGCAAGTACTGAACTGCTTCACTGAATCCATCCATTCCCATGTCACCTTGTGATTTGACCACGGTGAAGGCTAATCTAGTCTCATCCACAAGAAATACTGGAAAACATGGACATGACTTCGAATGGCAGAAGGATAAAGAGTTCTTTTAATATATTCAAATTTATTTTGAACTTGACCACAGCAAATAGCTTGATTTTGAAAAGGCATAATGATTCTTCTGACCTATTAATTAGTCAGGTTTCTAATGATCCATGTCAAGACTTTTGTTTGATGTTTTTTTCTTTAGTCATAAAGAATTATTTTATTCTAATATATAATTCATATTTTTAAAAGTTTAGTAGGAAATCTAAACTTTGGGTTCGGCATATAGAATCAACATGCATTCTATTTCCATACAAAATATTCTCAACGAAATGTGCCTCTGTACTAGAAAGAATTTATTCCTTTTTTCTCATTAACAGAGCCTCTAAGTTTTCAGTTTTTCCTTTCTCCAAGTATTGCAATCAATGCTTTCTACTTCAACCTCTTAGAGCCTAACAGGCTCTTTCTGCAAGTCACCAAATCCAGCCTCTGGCATGAGAATTAAACTTCAGAGCCTCTGATCACTTACCTCTGATCACCAGGCAACACTTGGTGCCTGGTGATATTCATAAGCTCACCCCATCTTATGGAGCATCTTATTTCAAGTATCACTGCGTTTCTTTTCCAAGGAAAGAATTTTCCATCTAAATGCAGGGGCTGATCCTGAACTGCACGGGAAAGCTGTACGAAAATTAAAGGGACTCCAGTGACAAGTAAAGATTTCTTGTGTGTGGTCTTTGAAGACCACATGTTGAGATTTAAATCTGAGTCTCGTGCTTCTGGGGGATCATGAAGCACAACAGCAACAATACTACAAGCCTGTAGATATAACAAGATGTTGAGTAACTTGTGTGTTTGGTTTCAATCTGTTAGCCAACTAGTGCGTATTAGTTTTCAGTTGCTATGTTAAGAGATTTTGGCATTTGGACAGCATGGCAGGAACACTACTTTTGGGCAAGTTGGGGCTTGATTATTCAAAATTCAAATCCAGGCTGAAAATCGTTACTCATTTAGCTGAAGACAGCTTGAAGAAGGGAGAGGTGTAATGAATACATTTTGGTTAAATTGAAGCCTATTCTTTATGTAGCATCACAAAATGCTTTACACGGCAAGTTAATGAAACATGAAATGACCTTTTGTTAGGGGAAGTAAAGTAGACTGCCAAAACCAGCACAACTTTGTCTGTGGTCTTGAAACCACACAACTTTTTTATGAAAAAAGACCAAAGGGGAGACATGGATGAGATCAATGGTTAAACTTTTTTTTTTTTGAGCTGAATAGGAACATGGTGATACTATCTTGTTTGCCAGTTTGAGTCATTTACTTGTAACCAGTTGGACAGTCTCTAATGGGAAGAATTAAAGTCCAGCATAACAGGAAAAGCAACTAAGTACTACACCATCTTTTCAAGATCTAGTTGTCCTTTTATTGTACAGGATTAAGTGACTAATCATGAGTGCAAATAATTTCAGCAAGATTAAATTTCATTACATTAACTTATATATTATGCCAACTTCAATCTCCTGTTTGTGTACAAACAAAAATATGCTGGTCCAGCAACAAGTTCAGGAGTGTAGCTGTACAAACACAACTGTTCTTTTAACAGAAGTGTTAAAAAGTATCAGTCTATCTAGAAGAAAACATCAGAAAACGCACCATGTAAAAATGAGGTGTGTTATGGTGTTTTTTGGTAAGCATTAAGGACAGGAGCATTATCTGATAAATCTAACAAATTTAGTCATATTCTCGATTCTGTTGTTACCTGATTTTAGAGTGTGAACCTCCACTATTGTTGTAGATCCAATACTTCCGAGAAAGAGACTCCATGGACAGAGAGTGAAAAAATCAGAGTGTGTGTCCGAAAACGTCCTCTGTGCCTGAGGGAGGTGAGACGTGGGGAGGTTAATATCATCACAGTGAAGGATAAAGAAACCCTGCTTCTCCATGAGAAGAAGGAGGCAGTTGATCTTACACAATACATTTTACAGGTAACATGCTCCACTTGAATGTTGTGTTTATGGGCCAGTCACTTGCATGAAAGGGTAAAGCATATTGTGCTTGGAGTTGCCATGAGGGAAGACAGAAAAGGGCTGTTGGTATTACTTACACTGAAATAGGTAGTGGGCTTTTCTTTTAGCTCAGAGTTATCTGTATTTGAGTTGCTTCTGATTTATGCCAGCCCATGCCAGAAAACCTAAGCCCAAGAACTTTAAGCTCTAGAAGTATGTCTCTTGCAGCTTTCTTTGTATGTGGCAAAAATACATGCCACTGCTGCAGGAGAATTGCCCACTGATGGCTTTCCAGGGTGCCTAAGTGGGGAGTTCCCTTTCCACTGTCCCAGCACTATAAGTCTGTTTCAATGAGTCCCATACACCCTCATCCCCTCCCTTCCTTTTTTCTCAAATGCATTTGAAAATAAAGTTCCCTTTTGGTCTTTGTTTCTTAATCCCAAATACTTTGTGCTGTCATAGTTCAAATTCTCACTTGTGACTGACAGCACCAGGAACAGAACTGATTTGTAGAAGCAGCAAGCCATTCTTGTTCTCCTGGGTGTTATTTTTACAATCTGGGTCCTAGGAACAACTGTTTGGAGTATCGAGTAAAAATTCAGTTTGGAGCTCCCTTGGGCCCAGTTCATGTGCCACCTTTTACAGTGGGACACATGCAGCAACTTCATCTGAGAACCTATATTTGGCATGTATGCAGTGCTTATCAACTTCATCTCTCAGTGCTCAAATAACTTTTAATTAATTTTGTTATGTCAGTACAGAGAAACAAAATCTTGCCAGCAATCGATATAATCCAAACAAAGGTATGCTGTGGCAAAGGCTGTCTCTACTTCTATAGGACCTAGAAGAATTTTTCTGCTTCCAAGTCTGCTGCTCATCCTGCCTGTTTCTGGTTCCTACAGAAAGGACAGCAAGGGGAATGGAGCAAATGAGAGGTGCTGGAGCATATTCCAGCTCCAGGCCCAGGGCACATCACAGAGCATGTCTGCCCTCTGAGGGATTAAATCCTGGTTTACTGTGCCTGTGTGCCACTGTGGTTTCTTTGTGCATTGTTGAAATTATTATTGGTCCTGTAGATCTACCACCTTCATTTACACTGCAGTGAATTTAGTAGAGTGCAGGATTACGCACCAGTTCACGAGCACTGAAAACCTGAATTTTCTGATTGTCCCTACAAACACTATTCTTAACCTAGAAGGAGTCCATACTGAACTCTGCTGCAGCATTTCCACAGACCCTGTTTCTTTGAGTCAGATCTGGAGTTTGGGAAGTTTTGGTTTTCTTGTTCTCTTCTAAGTTCATACAATACAGCTTTCCTTAGGAACAGCTTCTCTCTTCTCTGGCACAAAAAGTTTTTTAGGAACAGAGGCAATTAATCACAACTTAGAACTAATTTTGAGTGAGTCAAGGGTTGACTCTCAGTTCTTTCTGCTGTTACAGTCTGACTGTACATCTGTAGGCTGATTCATTTCAGGAATAGGTTTTCTTTAATTAGCTTTTTTTTTTCTTGTTAAAGGGCTGTGGTATGTTCTGCTTCAAAATTATGGGAAATCAAGGCCTTTTTGCTTCCCTTTATTGTTTTTTTCCAGCCTCAGTCTCTTGATTGCTGTGTTCCTACATAGGTCGTGCTGCATATTAAGTGTGCTAGGTCACTTTGTACCTGACACAAAGCCATATAAAGTCACTGGAAAGACTTCTGTTATTTCATTTTACCTTTGAATGGGATTACAGGGGAAGTGAAACATATTCATTTTCATGTAAATATCATCTTTATTTTTCAGCATGTTTTTTATTTTGATGAAGTCTTTGGGGAGTCGTGTACCAATCAGGATGTGTATATGAAGACAGCTTATCCTCTCATTCAGCATATTTTTGACGGGTAGGGCATCAGTGCTTACATTTGTTATTTTTTGCCTTGTTGTCGTCCAGTTTTATACATTCCTTTAATTTTCCTTTATGCTTTTCATGTTTTGAAATATATATTCATCTGCCACCTTTGCCACATACCTTCCCCCTTTCAGAATATCTTTGATTGCAATTTTGACAAAAATAAATCAGGGAAAACTTTCTTCACACTTGGTGACAAATCCAAGTTACAAAGGAAGGTAAAATTGGACCTCAGGTGCAACAAAGAGACAGCATGGCCAGCCTAGAATAAAACAATGTGTCCCAGGATTTCTGCAGTGTAATCTTCACTCTAACAAAGGCTCCTGTGTGGTAGAGCATACTCATCTATAGAGAAATAATATCACCTCTTTCCTGAGACTGCTGAGAGATATTTTTGCATGTATTTGTACAGTTCACAAGGCAATAGAAATTATTAATAACCTTGTGATTTATTTTTATTTTATTGATTTATATTTGCTTAGAGGTTTAATCATAATTACATACCTCCTGATTAATGGGAAATTGGTGGTGTCTTTACGTGAGAGATCTTATTTTCATGTAAAGTGATGAGCTTGAATATAATTACATTTTTCAGTCTTTGAAGGAAAGGATTACATATTTGTGCTGAAAATTAACAAAATGGAGTATTCTGTTACTGAAAATCTCCAAGTGTCATCAACTGAGTATCATGCTCTTGAGAAAAGGAAAGTGAAAAAGGAGAATGAGGCCTGTCTCTTGCTGTGTAATAATCACTAAAGCCACAATTCACATTACAGCTAATCCAGTAATGCCACCAGAAGAGATTATGCTATTTTTTTCTCAGCTTTCCCCTTACTTTTCCATCTCTCCTGCTGGCATTGGTCTAATCTGACACCATGGTGAGGCAAATCTGCAATCTAAGCTGGCAAAAAATTATTCACTGTGATTACTGCAGCCCTACATTTTTACCCATTTCCTTGCCAGGGTACTGAGCCAGGTCCAAAGTCTTTTTTTTTCCAAAGGAGCAGGGAAAGGGAAAGAAAGGAAGAGAGCCAGCACCATACCACATCAGATCTCCATAGGATGTACTTGAGAACTGTTGTAATGTGTTCTGCAGTTTCCCAGAGGGGATAGCAAGCCAAACCTCAGTTGCTAAGGGGCCACTATAGATAGATATCAACACTGTAGAATCTTACTTAATAGTCGTGAATGAATCAGATGTGACACTAAACACAAAAGTTGTTTTCGCAGAGGCAATGCAACTTGCTTTGCATACGGGCAGACGGGAGCTGGCAAGACTTACACCATGATAGGGACTCACCGGAACCCAGGACTCTATGCCCTGGCTGCCAAGGACATCTTCAGGCACCTGGAAGCGTCACCATCCAGGAAAGATCTCTTTGTTCTGATCAGTTTTTATGAGATCTACTGCGGACAGCTTTATGACCTGCTAAATGGAAGGAAAAGGTATTTGAGTAACAACATGTTTTGCTATAAGCCTATGGCTGTGAAACAGTTGGTTACTGTTTAGAAATCAGTTAGTATTTCATGCAATTACATTTGACATATTAGCATTTGTAGTAAATGTTAATGTATTTAATTGGGGTTGTTCCTAGGAGCTACTTAGGGAGGAATGCAGGATCTGACACTAAATACTGTGACTTTGATAGGGACTCTGGGTTTTATTGTGTGTGGGGAAAATAAGGACCTATGTTTGAGACATGAGCTCAGGCTCTCTTGCTTACACTGTAATACTGTAATTACTGAACATCCCTAGGTAGAGAAACAAGCTTCTTGTGGCCAGAAGTTCCTATCTTAGAATCATAGAACAGTTTGGATTGAAGATCATCTCATTCCACCCCTGCTGCCCTGGGCAGGGACACCTTCCACTACACAAGGTTGCTCAGAGCCCCATCCAACCTGGCCTTGAACATTTCCAGGAATGGAACATCCACAACTTCTCTGGACGCCATGTCTTATTGCCACATATTGTGGAGTCCCTGTCTTTCTCTGGTCAAACATAAACTTTGGCTGTCTCTCCTGCAATGAGGATTTGGCTCTTGCCAGTCCAGCCTGTGGTGATCCTGTTGATTTCCTACATGCTTGACACTGCAGAGCCTACTCACCTCCTCCCTGGGCACGTTTACCTGGCAGCCCAGTGACTCAGCCCAGCAAACCTCTGCAGATGATGCTGAAATATGACTCTAAGGCTATAGGAACTGCTTTAAAATCCTGTGCAAATATCTTAAGAACGTGAAAAACTTACTGAAAGCAAAAGCTTACTGAGAGCAAAACTTACTGAACTTCATAGAGGAGCCTGGCATGTAGTTTAAAGAGAGACAGGAACTCTAAAACGCAAATATGGTGGTTTACTTCTCTGCTTTATTGTATTCCTGAACTAGCAGAAACGTGTTGCTAATGTCTCTTTAGCAGTGAAATGTCAGTGGTACATGTTGTAAGTGAAGTACCTCTTCAGCTTTGAAAATAAATGAGTCAGAGCAGGGCCTCTCCCCAGTGACTAGCCTTGATTGCTTTTTCTCAGTGTCACGGCACGGACATGTATTTTCATTGCTGCTGTCTGAGATTTCAGAAATCTCCTTTCTGCACTGTTCTGTTTCCAGACTTTTTGCAAGAGAAGATGGCAAGCACATCGTTCAGATAGTTGGACTGCGGGAGGTTCAGGTGGATTCTGTAGATCAGCTGCTGGAGGTAATGTTTGCGATTCATTCTGTGTCTTCTGCAGCCCAATCTGCTGATTTGTGAGGCGTGTCATTTGCAGAGATTGTTATTTGGTGTGTAGCACAAGTGTATGTTCCAGTTTAAGGCCTTGAAATTGGCAGCCCCAGCAGAGCACCAAGGGGCACTATTAAAAGTGCCTTTATTCTTTAGGCTGCTTCTTGTGTTAGCCACATGCAAGCAATTGATTCACAGCTGTCGCTTCTGCTGCCATTCCTCAGGGAAAGATTCCAGAAATTAAAGGTCCCAGTAAGGGACCTGGAAAAATGGATATGTATTTTCTCCCTGTGTGATATATTGGGGTTCTACAAACTTTGATTTTTGTATATAAAAGATATGTAGATATGGGACAAAATTTATAAATCTGAAAATTATAAGGAATAAATTAGAAAATACTTAAGATTAAGATACTGATCTGAATTAGGATTAAGACACTACTTAGGTGTGTGTGTGTGTGGTAACAGCCAAGTCAAATTACAATCTTTTAACAGTAGCTGACATTCACCACAGGCAAGGCTTCAGTTTTTGTTCCTTAGCTGGCTGAGCCCTAAAAGGACACTGGCAAATTTTCTGTATTGTCCTGCAACAAGCAAGCTGGTTAAATATACTTTCTATTTAGTCTGACTTCGCATAGTTTAATTCTTTCTTGGTAAGGAAGTGTCAATTACAAGTGCCTGATATTGTAATTTACTCATTAAAATTGGCATGATGTTGTCCACTTATATTGCACTTAATGTAGTTCTTCATCTTCCCATTAACTCCAAGCTTTGGGACAAGCTGGTGATGCTTCTGCAAATTAGAGTGTAAATTTGCTATATGGTTGATTTGCAATTCCTTGGCATTATCACATTCCACACACAGAAGAGCTGTTAAATGACTTCATTCTTACTTCAAGATATCTTGAATGACTTCAAGATATCTTGGGGAAAAAATATTAGATTGTTCACAGACCCTTTTGAACACAAAAATGTCACTAGCTTCACTTAGAGTATTCTGCAACATATATAGGGAAAGAGCCTTGAGTACATCCCTAGTTATTCACTATTCATTGATGTTGGCTTTGATTCAGAAATTATCTGTACTTAGCACTACTATAAAGCTCGGAAGCTGCAGGGGTTGTTTGGGTTGCTCATTGAGACCTGGCCACCAAAAAGCGTGAATAATTCACATCTATCAACTGAAAACATTTTGATTTTGCTAGACAATATTTTAATTTGTTCTTACAACCAGAAGCAAAATTAGTGACTGCTTTATGAATGCCCTGCTGCAGTTAATGCTAGACTTTCTGTGACAGTCCTTTAAAGTTTTTAAAAAAGAATTGTCCAGATTTGTATCTTGAAGGAGTCTTTGTCCTTCTGCCTTGTCTCCCTTCCTTGTTTTCTTTTGTTGTATTGAGTATAGTTGATCTTTGAACTTTGTTCTCTACTCTGGCATAATTTCTTTAAGTTATGGAAATTTAGAAAGGTTTTGGCACTTCGTAATTTTTGTGTAACTTTCTGGATAACTGTACTTGTCTACTACAAGAGAAAGTGAAATTTTAAAAGAACACAACAAATGGTCAATCTTGTGAGTCTCTTAGTTTGTGTCTACAGTACTACAAAAGTATGCCAGCTGTGTAAGAAAGAATTTGATTTCATAATTTGGATATTTTGCAATTCTGAGTGAGTGTGTGATGCAACAGCTTCTTACTTGCAGTGTGCTCTACAAGCTCTGTAGTGTCACTGCGAGGAACTCCATATACAAAGCTCTGAAAGAAACATCGGAAGGGATCCAGTCTAACTTAACTTCTGCCTTGCACCAAATTTTAAGGCTATAATGAACCTTTCCTCACAATGTTTCCTCATCTTAGGAGGACAAGATCTCTTTCTGAGAGATGGTGGTTTTATTTACAATTTGCTTGGATTTTGTCCCCGTTATTTTGCAGGTGATTTTGAAGGGGGGAAAAGAACGTAGCACAGGAGCTACTGGAGTCAATTCAGATTCCTCTCGATCTCATGCGATCATCCAAATTCAAATCAAAGACACAGCCAACAGAACATTTGGAAGGTAAGACAAGAAGCAGAAGTGCTCAGTGCTGATGTCAAGCCCAGGGACATCCAGGAGACAAAGAAAGAGGAGGTACTAGTGCACAGATAAGAGTTAAATTAGAAGGTAGGGTTCAAAGGGACTTTGGGAAGTTTCACAGTCCTTTCTCTGTTCCCAGGGAGAGCATTTTAGGCACATCTGTGAGGGCCTTGTTGAAATTCTCTGGCAATCAAATCCATCCCCTCATCTTCAGTGTTTAATCTGGCTAAAGGTAGATGTCTCTAGTGGACAAAACCCACATGTGATTTGAAGTCAGTAGAATGAAATTGTCACTTCTGGGATCCAGTTCGTGCTGTTCTGCAGTCACCCAAATTAGGTCAGATGCATTTGTCTCTCAAAGCATTTCTGTCCTGTAATTGACTACAGAGGGAGTCTGGGTTGACTAACCCAGGTGGAAATGATTCTATTACATATGTTTGCCTTTGGCCAGAAGAATCATAGTACCTCACATAAACCTCCTTGATAATTTGAGTGTGTGACTCTGATGCTATCTGCAGCAGACAGAAGGAGCAGTTTACTTACTCTTGTGGCATCCACTTTATGTATTCAAAAACTAATTGTGCCTCTTCTCAGTCGTCTTTTCTCCAGACTAAATAACCCCAAGAAATAGGTCTGAGGAAAAAGGTCTGTGTATCTACATTACTGCCGAGTGTCACAAAATCATGCTGACACAACCTTCCATTAGCTACCGTGCAGTGTTCTTTCCCAGGATCTAATTTTGAATACAAGGCAAAATGGAAAAGCCACAAATAGTGAAGAGAGGAAAAGACAGAACAGGCAGGCTTAGAAATAAAAGTACAGGGGTTATGTAGGTGTGGCATCTGGACTGGGGCATGTTTTTGTGTGTCTGACAGGGAGGTGGAACTGGAGTGAGGAAAGTGTGCCAAGATGTGCCTATAAAAGAAGTCAGGGCTGTTGCAGGAAAAGAAGGGTGGCAAAGACAAAGATACAGTGCAACAGTCAGTACAGCAGCTAGCATCCAGAGCTAGGGAATGTGAAAGGGAGTAATGGAGTTTTGTGGAAAGAAGGGACAAGGATAACTGAAAGCTCAGTGTATTACTTGCTACACTGGAAATTTCTGTTCCTATTGTCCCAAATTCCCATTTGATGTGGCAGTTGTCTGTTTTACTTGGAAGGAAAAATCAAGAAACTTACAATTTCTTTTAACTGTGTTCTTAGGAAACTACAAACACAGTCATTATCTGGAGGGATGAATGTGTTGCACTTTATACAGCTTATCCATTAAACTGTGGAGCACTGTCATCACACGTAACTACACTTGGTATTATTTAGTGTTAAGATGCTCTGACACTGTTCCTGCTGCTATGCTTGTTTTGATGTCTCAGATATTTCCAGTGGATGTTTCTTGTTGTTCAAAAGTAGTCATTTCTAATCATTCTTCTAATGCCATGTGTTGCAGCCCTCTGGTTTAATAAAGAAAAAAAACAGAGGAAAGAAAAGCCCCTAAGATAAATGCAACTTTGTTTTTTTTCTAGGATATCATTCATTGACTTGGCTGGCAGTGAAAGGGCAGCTGATGCCAGAGACTCGGATCGACAAACAAAAATGGAAGGAGCAGAAATAAACCAAAGTCTTTTGGCAGTAAGCTACTACCATGTCTGGGGAAGGTTTTGTATTTAATTATTAGCATGTGTTTTAGGTTAAAAATGAACCACAGAATAATATATATATGTATTCCATGGAGGGGAAAAAATAACCAAGGTATTAAGTGTGTTCAGTTTAATTTGTCTCATGACTGAAAGACAATTTAAGAAGGAAGAGAGTTTGTGATGAAAATAAAGTAATTTTTATCCATTGTTATAGCCAGTCAGGTAAACACAGCATGGAGAATGTTAGGATAATGGATAATAAGTGTCTCATATTTTATATAGAAAGTTTTGTGCCTTCTGTTTCTGAAGAATGCTGGCTTGGAATTGCCGTATTTGTTTCCTAAAAGCACATCTGTTCCTGCCGGTTATTTTCACCACTTGAACTCAGGCTTCTCTTTCAATCAGGAATAAAGGACTTAAGAGCATAGAAACTAGCATTTTATGTGCAGGGAGGAAGGAACAGGAAGAAATGCACTCTTAATGCAAACTGTCTTTTGCAAGTGCCCACAGTTGGGCAAAGAGGGACAAAGGAGCAGAAAAATGCCATCTACTGTAAAGCAGAAGTCCCTGTAAAAATAAACAGTGCAGAAGGCTTTGCACCTCTTTTAATGCAAACAAACAGAGCTCAGTGGTGACTGGGGGCTTCTCTAAGCGAGGCTGAAGGTGAGACAGGTTGCTGGGTATGAGCCAGCAGTGCAGAAGTCGGGGCACACAACTGTACCTCTTAGTGTGCTGTAAATGGGAGGTGGCTTGCTCTGTTTGGGGAATGTAAATGTTCTTTTCCACAGAGGCTTTTCCTGCGCTGGAATATTAGCATTTGTACTGAGAGGTAGCCTGTGAAGTGAATGTGTTTCTGTCCTTCATACTGCTTTTGGTACTTGCTGGTGAATAACTGAGTGGCATGGGGAGCTGGGGCCTGAATAGAAAGAAGTCTGATCTTAAGAGTCTTCTCCAGCCTAAACAATTCTGTGATTCCTGAGACTCCTGAGTGTAAGCTTGTGAAACTCTTTTAAAAGAAACTTCAAAATCAGAGTCTGTACATTTTTGGTATTTTGTGAAACTGAGAAAATAACCCAGACAGTCTACAATTAGTGACTGAATTAACTACAAGAGGCACCTTTGGGTAAGTCTTCATAACCTGCAGACTGTAAAACCTAGCTCTGCCCTCAGTGATCCCAACACTCTCTTTAGTCCTTTAAACCTATGAGATTTGAAGTATGTTGCTGGGTTGAATATTCATGTTGATTTCAAGTGGAAGACTTCCAGACACTGCAACGATGAGAGGCAGAAAAAAAAATATAGTAGTTTGATCTCTCACTTGTTACAGGTGCACCTTTTAACAAAATGCTGTAACAGTGAGAAATAAGTGTCATTTTAAGTGGGAGTTTGTAGAATGTAGAAAGGCTGTAAACGGTTGATGCCAGTATTGCCATGACAATAGTGTAATCTGCTGTCTCCAGAAGAAAGAAATTTCTAAGAGATGTAGCTCAAAAAGTCTGTTCTTAGGGTACACCTGCCCTGCAAGATGCAGCATAGTCTGGGGTACACCTAGTCTGGCTTCAGCCTAATTAGCTGTGGTGCAGGCAGCAGCTCTGTGGAGCTCTCTGTGTGCTGTGTGTGTTTACCCAGCTCCTTGGGTTTGGTGCAACCCACGGAGCCATCAGGCAGTGCTGCCTGTTCCTGGCTGTGGCAGCCACAAATGGACTTTGCAAGGGACACCACACAGTAAGAGTCAGAGGTGACATAGGACATTAGTGTAGAGTAGGATTGATGCAGTTCAGTTCCTTGCTAGTGTGTGACTGATTTATTTTTCCTTCTGTTTTTAATTTCTCTTGGTAGCTAAAGGAATGCATTCGTGCGTTGGATCAGGAGCACACACATACTCCTTTCCGGCAAAGCAAACTAACTCAGGTAAAACAAGCAGAAAGGCAAGAGGAGAGGTTTCCCTGATGAGGACAAAAATAAACAAACAAGCAAATAAATAAATAGGTGGCATCGTTCAGTAACTGCTTCCTCTCTTGAGGAAGAGAGGAAATGCACAACTTTTGCAAACTTTTATTTTAAAGGTAATCACAGAATTAAGGCCAATGCCCAGTTTCCTCCAGCCAGTGCTGGGGACTGGCACAGGAAAAAAAGAAACAACTCAAAAGCTAAAACTGAAACACTACCTTCCAGGCTCATACAGAGTTACCATCCATCTCCACCCAGTCTGCAACCAGTCTTGCATCTTCTGTTCAATAACAGTCCTGGGAGCTTTCATCAACATTTCTTGACTCCGGCTGCAACATCTGCTTTATTCCTCAAACCATATGGGCACCATTGAGGCATCTGTTGTAAGGGCTTGTTCAGAGCCTTGATTAATATTTGTATTTATTTTAAACTGTAGACAAATAAAGGCACGACAAATTGAGATAAGAGGACTACATTAACAAAAAAAAAGTATCTCATGTTAAATTTCTTCTGTAGACATTGCTAATTTACAGGACATGCAAGGGACATGAACTGCTAAGAACCCAATTTTTATTTCTTTGAACCCTAGGTGCTAAAGGACTCTTTCATTGGCAATTCCAAGACATGTATGATAGCCAATGTATCTCCGAGCCACATAGCTACAGAGCATACTCTGAACACACTGCGGTATGCTGACAGGTAGGTGGTGCAACTCAGCCTTGCCTGGTTGAAAAACACAAAAGAAGAAGTAACGTGATGTTTGTCATTACATTTCATTTTGGTTGTATTGAAAATCTTGATTTAGGCAAGAAATACAGTTTTTACAACTAAAATCGTTACCTATTCCAACCTTTATATTTGGTCTTAAAATTTTCTGGGTCTTGTACGTACTTTCTGATGACCACTTTCAGTGGTGAAAATATCACTGTGTGCCCTGTAACTGCAGGATTTCTGACCTCACCAATCAAAAGTTTTGGTTTAGTTTTGTATTATGATTCTGCTTAGATGTGTGCAAGTCCTTCACCTCCCTCCTGCACAGCAGGTGGTAAATTACAGGCTGTGCAATGCTGGTGTTAGAAGGACAAGAGATAATAACTTGAAGGGCAAGAGGAGCAAAGGGAACAGCTGAAGGTCGGGGTGGTAGGGGAAAAGGTGATACCAGTTAATCAACTCTTCACATTTGCACTGGTGAGTCTGATCCAGGAGAAGTGCAGCCATGTGCACGTGACCTGAGCTAAGGAGCCCTAGTGCAAGTACTCCGAAAGTCCTACTTTGTGCCTTGTGGGACTCTGATGTGCTGTGGAGCTTGTTCTGCTGCATTATAACTTGTGGAAATGCCACTGCCTTGCACTGAAACTGAGGCCATTTCCGCTTGCTCGACCTGTTATGCACTGCTCAAGGAAGCACTTAAAAAGACTGCTGTAGACTTTACCAGAAGTTCAGGCATTTTGGCAGAGGGGTTTTGATATCTGTGTAGATCACTGGCAGAAAACAAACCATGATGTCAAATTCAATATTTAGTCTTAGTATGTGAAAGCATTCGTTTGTTCTGAAGACACTGTTATTTATCTGCAGGCATGACATCTTCTAAATCCAGCCTCTTTTACAGGGTCAAAGAGCTGAAGAGAGGGATTAAATGTTCTACCCCTGTCACAAACAGGCGTCGCAGAGCTGGAAATGTATCTCCAAAACATGTCCCAAGCACTTTCTCTTTGCCACCTGGGGAAAAGAGCTCTCCAAAGAAAGTGAAGCTAGGCCTACAGCATCCCTCGAGTGCTACAAAATCAAAGGCATATCCTCCAGCACTCCAGCCACCCGGTGTCCCTCTTACCTCTACGCCCAAGGGAATCAGCAAAGGACAAGCCTACAAAGGCAACACCAGCACTCCCTGCTTCCACCACACCACCCCAGTTAAGGGAGTCCTACGGATACTGAAGAAGAAAAATGAAGATCTATCCTCCCACTCCGAAAAGAGCCCCTCTGTGAAGGATTTCATCGTCAAAAGTGCTGCCATGGCAGAAACAGAAGAGAGTGTCCAGCAAGACAAGTATATGCCAAACAGAACCCCTGTCCAATGCCTGAAAGTCCAGACAGTGCAACCTGTTCAGAAACAGCTTGTTTCTAGAGATGATATTTCCTTTGGAGATGGAAATCTGCCCTCTGAGAGTGGAGAGGAATGGGGAAATACTTTTCCTAAACAGTCTGTTGAACCCTGGTCATATCTGCCACCATTTCAGAAGGAAAGGGAAGAGCATTTACGTCTTTATCACCAGCAGTTTCAGCAGCCCCCTATTCTACAGCAAAAATTGAACTATCAACCCCTCGAGAGGTTTTTAATGCAATACAAGCCTGAGGAGATTCAAGTGAAGCATGAGCTGAGCCTTTCTCCGACAGAAGTGCAGAGCAAAGAGGGGATGCAGTTGGAAGATCTGGATGACAGTGATTTCAGTGAAGATTCTTTCTCACCTGTCTGTACTCAAAAGAGCGTGAAAAGAGGAAACACCAACAAATGCAGTCAACATTCATTTTTCCTTCATGAAAGAGAACAAGGAACTGAAGAAGAGCAAAAAGGCCTAAAGCGACAGGATTTATTTTTTAAATATGCAATACCCATGCAAGATCATGAACTAGATGACAGCTGGGATTGTAGCGAGGGGAGCCCAAAGGCAGAGGAATCCATTAAAAATGCAGGCTGCAGCAAAACTCCTTCAGACTGGAGTTATGACTTAGCTATTGAATCCTCTCTAAGCAATACTGCAGAAAAACCTTACTGCCTGCAGGCAGATCCTGCTTGTAGCTGGAGAAATGGCAAGGATTTCCTAGCTGATCACAAAGAGTACCAATCCAAACACAGATGTCTTGTTTATTCCAATGAAGCCACCTTAACTCCAGAAAAGAATGCTTCAAACCCATATGTATCTCCTGTACTGAAATCAGGAACTCCAGAGTGCAAAGAGATTGATCTCCACCACGAGGAGAAGGAAGAATCCACTTTGGATAAACAGGCTGCCCTTGCAGGAGGTGTAAAATGGAAAGCTCGAAAAAATGGAGTTAACCACTGTGTTTCTTCCAGTTGTTCCTCAGAATTCACTTCCGAGCTAGTGTCCCCTCTGGACTGTGAGGACACAACTGAAACACACAAAGTATCTTCCAACCAAGAGAAGCCCCCCCATGAGAAGCAGGGGCCAGACAGTGAGATGCAGAGCAGGTTTGAGGAGGAGGGTTGGCAGTGCACCAGGAGCAGAGCTCTGACCGACAGCATGCTGGAACTAGGGGAGCAGGCCCGCCACGGGGGAAGGCACTGCGCCCTGCTCTGCTCCCAACAAGCCGGGCACAGGTGGCTCCCGCCCGCCCGCAGCCGTGTGACGCCGTGCTGCTGCCGCCCGGGCGCGGATTCACCCGGGCAGGGCCCCCGGGCAGCGGGAGAGGGCGGCAGGGTTGGCAGCGACTCCCCCCGCAAGGAACACGCAGGTGGCAGACGGTGTGGTGCTGATGTTGATCAGCATAATAATGCTGGGAATTCAGGAAAGTCTAACTCAAGCCAAGGACCCGGCGCTGAGCGTGTGGCTGAGGAAATAAATGCTGAAATACCTGAAAAGAGCTATTTCTCAGACGCACCGTGCTTTCCCGTCATGGGACACACGGATTATGCAGCCCAGTCCCCCGCTCAGGAAAGCAGCCTGCTGCTGCAGCCCAAGCCAGGACTGAGGAATGAGGACCTCACCCATTCTGAAGACCCTGCCAAGTCATTGTTAAGCAGTGAGGAAACAGGGCTGCTAAAAAACAAGTTAATGCAGAGTATTTTTACACAAGAGACTTTTGCTGCAGATGCAGGATTTGCAACCAAAGATAATAAGCCAATAGCAAATGCAAAGAGCCCCTCACACATGTCCAGCAGCAGCTTTCTAAGTGCTACATCAGAGAAGGGAAAATGGCAGAGGGAAGCCTTAGAAAAGGCACAGTAAGTCTTGCTCCTCATGGAGTTTGTAATGAAGCTTAGAAATTCTGGACATGTGATATATTTGCCTTTATTTGTATGTCATACTCATATGTACTTTAAAAACCAATGGCCAATTATTCTATTAAATAATGATTTAATAAGATTAATCGTACTTTATAGTAATTATCTTATAAATATATGGTTGCTTGTTATTTAGTGATATTTTAAAATCTCACAGGAAGCCAATTATTCTATTAGCGGTTCTAGGATAATGCTAGAGGAATAAATATTATAATACAAACTGCAGTTCTCAGTAATTAATTGGCTTCCTATAAGCTGTAAAGTACCTAAAATATATCAAAACCTCCCATCAAGAATCAGGGCATCTGTTCCATCAATGGAAAGAAAAGCTGCTAGAGCAGCTGGGCAGTCACTAGAGATGTGGGTACAAAGCTTCTGATTACTCTGAGCTGCCCGTCAGCTCCCAGGGACTGGACTGCATTCACTTGACTGAAAATACATTGTTGATCAGAGGAATCAACAGCAGCACTGCCTTCCTGTTCTGTCTGTTTTCCACTGAAATTACTTAGAGACTCATGGTTGTAAGTCATTTCACCAATTAAGTAGACAATTGTTTTGCTCCTTGATTTGCCTAGAGTAAAAAGCAGTTTTGTGCTGCCTGTGCTAACGAGGGGATGTGGTCACTCCTCTGTGAGCAGCCCTCAGCCATCCAGGCCATCCCGAACCCCAAACCAGTGCAGTCCACTGCACTTCAATGAGCTCTGGTGTGCCCTTCCTGAGGGGACACAGAACAGCAAGGCTTGCTCTGGGATATTCCTCCTTCTTGAAGGTGTATTGAGGCCAGCAGTGATCACAAGCAGTGGTTACATTACAGGCTGTGTAACCAGCGGTGTGTTTGTTGTTACCCAGACAGGCTGTGATTCGTGCCCATCGGCAGCAGCTGGATGAAATGGCGTGCTTGTGCTTCAAGGAGGAGTGCTTGATAAATCAGATATCAGCAATGGTAAGTGTTTCAGATCATGGTTTTGGTGCCTGTTGAACCTGCATAAATTAATTTTAGAGATTATTAACTTGAATTGGTGATGTGATGTTCCTTGTCAGTTCAACCTCTTGTTCTCCAAGGCCTGTCTGAGTCCTGGGGGAGGCCTCTCATTTTCAGTGCCTGTTGTGTCTTTGCCAGTCTCCACTCTGACACGTCCTTGGGGAGCAGGAGACAGACGGGCCAGCCCTGAAGCCTTTGTCTCTGATAAGAGAGTTATCTGCCCTTATCTGCATCACAGGGCAGACTGTACCAGACAGGGCAACTGTCCCTGTGATGTTTTTCTGCTTACAGGCTGGGACAAGTAAGTCAATACCACAGAACAGAGCACACTCCTAAAGCAGGACACTGGTGGCATTTGTCTCTTCCTTCTGGGAGCCCCTTTGCCTACCACACTGCAGGTGTGCCAACAGCCCTGGCCCCACTCACTCCAGTGCTCTGACCACTGTGGCTTGTGCCCTCACAGGCCCTTGGCTTTTGTGTTTCTTGGCATGCCTTTGTCTCAGATGACAGTGGTGTACCCTAGACCTAAAAACTGGCACCTCCATGGCCCCAATGCTAGCTAGGCAATCCCAGTTCTCTGTTTCTCCTGCATCCCAACAGATGCACCTCACAGCTGTGTGAAAATCCAGACTATGAACATTTTCCAGTGAGAACTCCTGCCTTCCCAGTTCCCTCATCTTATCAGTAAAGCTAAGCTCCATTGCTGCATTGCATTATAAAACCATTTCAATTCTTATCACAGTTCAGATCTGAAGCACAGGAACTCTTCCCTCAGGGATTTTGGAGTGGAGCCACCATGTGGCTTATTCACTGTGATTTCGAGCTGCATGTGCTGTTTTACAATAACATACAGAAGTTCACAAAGCAGCACAGGAGCCATAAATTGTATTTGTTTCGTGGCAGACAATGCAGTGAAACAAAGCTATCTTTCATTTTGTAAATTTTTTTAAAATCTTTTGAAATTGTTGTTCCTAAGTCTGTTGGTCACTGGACACCAGCCCTCCCTCCTCTGTTTATTTGCCCCTTGCAGCAAGCAATGATTTTTTGGCTAGCAGAATTCTGATAAGCTTGCCAGGCCTCCCAGCAGTGTGTGAATAACATACACTGTAGTTTTATTTCACGGCATGACCTTTTTTGAGTAATGAAATGAGCTTGGGCTTCCTGCATCAGCTTTCTCCTTCCGTTTTCAGATGGTTTCAACTTCTCCAGCCATGAAACTGGCTGCAAGAGAAACTCCTGCCGAGACCAGTCACACACTGAACAAAGCAATATTTAAAGTGCTTAAGAAAAATATGCCCCAGCAGCTGGGCTGGTCTTCATCACTGTCCTGATTTCCCTGCAAGACAGAGATACAGTGCAGGAGATAGAGCTGGAGTACTGCCAAATAAGCTTTTGAGTGATTGATTTCCATGCACAGCAGCTGAATTCCCCAGCCCTGGGGATGCTGACACCTCCCAGCTTCTTAGACACTGACCTGTTAACAGAGGCACCAAACGCTGCTCTCAGCTGGAGAGCAGAGCAAGCCTGAGTGTTCCGTTATTAATACAAGCCCTACCTAAAAATAACTGCCTCCATTTCAATTTTAATCACAGTTTCATATCACTTTTTATCTGTGTGGCAGATTGCTATGGAAGGTAGAGTTCCCCTTGGTTGAGGCTATATAGACTGTTGGTATTTCTGATGTCAGATCTAGCGGACCTGTAGTCATGCAGGAGTTGGACTGTCCCTGTAACTTGATGTGAAATAATCCCTTTCATCTGCCAAGAATGGACTATTATGTCTGATCAATGAGTGGCCCAGCTCACCATTTATTTTCATGTTTGATAGATCCAACACGAGACGTGTCAGGAACAGTGTTCAGCACATGGTAAAACTGAGTGACCACTCCCTGTACCCAACTTTTGAAAAGCTAACCAGTGTAGAAGAGTGACAACAGCTGCTTTATACATTTTTATTTTTAAACCATTGTACTAGCTGTAATTTCACCAACAGATAAAACCATCAGTCAGTGAACCTCGGTGTTTAGAGGCACTGACCTTTGTGAGGGTTGTGACTTTAATAAGGAAATGCTGATTGAATCTATACTGCAGAATGCTTTTATGTACTGCAGCAGTGTAAAAAATATGCTGATTTTCTCCAACCTGCTGATACTGTTCCCTAAACTTTCCTTTTGCCTCCCTCACAAGGATTTTCAGAATTTCATGACCATGTTGGATGAAATCTTGGTACAGAAGTCAAAGTGTGTCCAAACGATGCGAGCCCAGCTTCAGCTCTGTTCAGCCTCCCCTGACACTGACACGTCACTGCAAACACCTCCACCGGTTTAGACCTTCTTTGCTTCCACAGCTAAGGAAAACACCAGCCAGCACTTTCCTACGCTTGCTGCTGCAGAGTGTGGGTGGTAGGGGATAGCTTTTGGTTTGATGTTTGTGATTAGTGTGTGCTTTATATAAGGATGGAGAGAAGTCTGAGTAAATGAGATGACTAATTGGCACCACAAGCTTTGTATTTCATTAATATCAGTAAGCCACGTTCTTAACAGTAACAATTCAGCAGCCATTAAATATCTCACCAAGCAGCAGGCACCCCTGTTCATGTATTCATGTATCACAGCAGCTTCTCATATGTTAAAGGCAATTCTGTGTTGCCCGAAGAGTGAGGATGAGGGAAACAACTTTGAAGCCAGATACAGGTCTGAAGAGAAATGCTCAAAGACTACCCAGAAAAACATTTGCAAACAGAAGCCAGGAACGAGAGAGGAGCCAGCGGTTGTTACACGAACATAACTAGACCTGAAGTAATTGGAAGTCAAGGCAGGGCAGGAAGTGCTGTCAATTTCACAAGAAGGAAACCTATTCTTGCATCAGCTCTGGAGGAATACTCCAGAGCTCCTGAAAGAGGTGGCTTAAGTCATGGGCAACAAGTGGCTTAGTAGGGACTTTGTACCAAAGGTTCATCTAGTGTGTTAATAAGCATATGGCTTTCATACTGCTGCCAACAGCTTACCCGCTGCAAATGATGTCTGATGCACTATGGCACAGCTGTAGAGTGCTCATCATCTGGGTTTACAGAATTGATTTTCACATCAAAAAAGGGTCTGGTTAGAGGCAGTGGGCTTTCAGGAGCTGATAACAGTGCTGTTATGTGAAGCTGGTATTTGCATCAAGAACTATAGAATGATCAGCTGGAGCCCTGCAAAAGCTCTGCTGCTGCATGTATCACATCTGAACCACAAAGCAAGTCCACTTGCTGAAGGCACAAGTGACCTTGAAACATGCTTGCTGACAACATGCTGTGTGACTGCTCCCACTCCAAAATTAGGACTGTCTCAGCACATTCATCCATCTCACTGTCTCCTCAGTAATGCCTGTGGTAGCTCATTCAAAGCCTGCTCAGTAGCCAGAAATGCCAAGGGTAATGGAACACTGCTGTCTGACCAGCTCTGGATGTTGCTGCCTGCCTGTACAGCTCCCCTGAGGAGCCCAGGTTGGGCTGAGCGGCAGGACAGTAATCACAGTGACAATGTAGGATGCGTATTTGGTGCATTCACTCCCAGGAATGTCACCCAGCGTAGGCCTGGGGAATAGAAGCGAATCCCCCATCACTGCCCTGACTGTGGGGTTGTTTTTAGCACTGGTTAGTCTCCATCTTGCAGCTGAGATTGGATTTCTCTGTGGAGCAGAGAGCACAGTTCCTCTGGGGTCTGAGTTTGTGGCTCTCAAAATGGTTCCTGGGTCCACATTACAAGCCAGCGGTGTGTTGCACCTGAACCCAGGCCTCACAGCCCCCTGTTTAAAAGCCTCCCTCACTCAGAGAAATGAGACATCCAGGAGAAAGACTTTTGATATTTCTGCACAGCCCAGAGCAGTGGTGCCTGACAGCCACCAGAGAGCTGTAAAGCAGTAGGACATCAGCACCCTGCTAAAACCACGCAGGGAAGAGCGTTTAAAACCAGCAGCTCCCTCCATTTCCTGGGGCCAGGGAGAGCTTCCCCATGAGTAAAGTGAGGGGAATACGAGGCAGTGGGCAGTCATTTTCCCTTCTGATAGCATAAATTGGATGTGGGCACTTAGAGCAGTTTCCCCAGCACATTCTCAGTGAGCATAGAGCAAACAGGGCTGTCAGGGAGCCTCTGAAGAGTTTTGCAAGTTTGGAACCAAGGAAAAGGTCAGACTGTAGGATGTGTGCTACAGGTCACAGGAAAATGTGATGCCCAGTCAGAAACGGTGCGAGGGAGGAAATTTTCCCTCCATGTACTCTGACATTTGGGAGATGAGTATTGGTTGATTGCACTTTCAGGCTTTTAAAAAGCAGCTCAGCAAAGTGTGTTCATAGGCATTTTGAATCTTAGACAAGCTGAACATTTCTGAAGCAACACACAAGAACCATGTGCACAACCCACAGTGCCATGTCCTAACCTCGGTGTCTGCAGGGGCAGTTGTGACAAGATGAGTCACCAAAACTTGCCAGGAGCAGAGGAGATGGGAGTTCAGTCAGCTGCCAGATTTGAGCCACCTCTGAATCCCATCTGGTCTATTGTGAAAAAGGCAAGTCTGTCTGGCAGATCTGATCCCCAGCACCAACTCCCAGAGCAGGAACTATTCGCTCCCTTGAGGAATGGCCAGGGACACTGAGAAACAACAAATAATCAAAACACCACCACCACACAGTTTTATGAGATCTGATACAATCTTTTTTTTAAATGGGTTATCCAGCCAATCCACACAACTCTGCCTTCTTAAATGTAACATTTTATTATCAGTCTGTTCTCCAGATTTTATTTTCCCTACTGAAGGTGAGACATAAATAAAAAAAAATAAAGCACCTGGCTGTGAAAATCAGCCCATCCTTGGCAATAACATGGACATGCTTGCAGTGCTGCACACCCTGAAGATACCAATGATGGGCTCCTTATATGCAACAGAAACTACCAACATTTCTATTGTCAGAAACCGTAACGTTTTTCTCTCCCCTTTTAGGGTTATTATGTACTTGCTCCTTTAATTCTTGTGTGAAAATGTGCTAAATGAACATTTTAAGTGTCATCCCCTTCCTACTGTTTGATATTTCACTGACAACTACTACGAAAGGTTTTTATTTCAACTTGAGGAATATGCGTGAAATTGTCTTAAAAGCAATCTAAGAGATTAAGAGAGCTTGGCCATGTACTATCAAATAAACATAAAACTAAAATGGATTCACTTCTGTATTCAGATGAAACAATGACTATTAATGCTTATTAACAGAGGCTTGATATTTTATTTCAATAGTTGACACAATTTAAAATAAAATTCAATTTGCTACAGAACTCTGGTAAAAATCATTTTAAGTAAACATTATCCAAATGCCCATTTGATTGACTGCCAAATGTTAAGTGGGGCAAGAAATCAGAACAAGATCCCCTTCTCTCAGGGCCCGTTGGCATGGGGTATGTCAGAAGCTCTGAGCCACGGCCAGAACGACCCTCCCCAGCCTGAACAGCAGCCACAGAAAGCTGCTGACACAGGCTCTGTGCTCTGGCAGAGCCGGGGGAGGAGCCACGAGGCCAGGCAAAAAAACCCCTGGGGTACAGGGGCAGGTGCTGCTCCCACTGCAGGATCAGGAGCCTTTGGCTGCCAGGGGGGTGAGGGATGGCTCTGCAGCACCGGAGCCCTTTCGAGGCTGCTGCTGCCCAGAAACAGCAGGAGGCAGGTAGAGGGGCTCTCTGGCTTAAAGCACAACCACCAGTTTTGGCTACACTTCTCACCACCCTTCCCACCCAGGCACAGAGACCTCAGTACCCAGCAGAATCCCTGACAAAGGTACAGCAGTGCCAAGTGCCAGGGGCATGAATCAGTCTGACCTGAGAGCCTAAGGAAAAACCCCAAGGTCTCAAGTGTAACCAGTGATGCATCCAGTCCTCTCACCAGCCAGCACCATGCCCACACAACTCTGCCTTGACAGAACAGTACAAGAGTACCAAGGGATGCACAGCACACAGAATATTGAACTCTAGCCACTTTTTCTCTTGTTACATTCATTCAACAATGCCTCTCCTCTAAGCCACCCCATTAATCCCCTCACTCTGTTGTCTTTTCTTCTCCGAGATGCTACCCCAGGCATACACTCCATAGCTTCAGCCACCCAGGGATTTAAGTCCAGAAACCTCACTGCTGAAGCAAGATCATCACCAAGGAAGACCCAGGGGGGCAGCTCTCTGGAATAAGACCATCTGCAGAGGTGTCACTTCCCATCTGCACCTCCCTGCTCTCACCTCCACCAGTCTCCGAAAGCAGAGCAGTTACTCTAGTGGGGTTAAGAGCCCGCATGGGAACTGTGAAAAAACAACACACACTAATACAACCAAAGAGATCATTTTATTCAGAGGTTCAGTCTGAAGAGTTGTTTCTGTGCTGGGAAGAGCTCTTGCCTCTTCAGGACTGTCTGGTACCAGACAGGGATGGGTTGAGGCATCAATTCTGACAAAACCAGAACAAGCAACACAACCGAATGCTCGCTAGCAGTGATAGTAAAGCAGTTTTGAGTTTTGTTTTCAAGGTTTTCCAATTAAGCGGGAACCCCATTTTGTCACTTCAAACTGTGACATTTCTCATCTGGGAAGAAAAGCTGGGCATTACCTGTACCCACAGAGGCAGCAGCTGCTGTCCCACCAGCTGCTGAATGTCCTTCTTAGACAGGCTTTAATTTCAGCTCCACCACTAGAAACTGGTGAAGTTCAACACTACTGGATATGTGCAAGGC
>JACAXG010000165.1:2906-46830 GCA_018881555.1 Amblyornis subalaris | reverse complement strand
GAAACCAATGGGTAATCCAACCTTTGCTGGGGTTTTGAACTTATCTCCTATCTTAAATGGGACATCATCAAGGTAACTGAAAGGCCCTAAAATAAGAAGAAGAAATTGTATTTTAAAAAAACCAAACTACAACTCACAAGTTTAACGGTTTTGATTCAGGCTCACATTGCTGTATTTGGGAGCTGTTTTATCTCCACTGCAGAAAGATGACAACACAAATAAAGTTTGAAGCTGTTTGGACCTCAATGCCTTGGTTTAGTTTATGGAGTTTGTTCACGATTTGTTTTATTCCTAAGTGTTCTAGCCCATAACTGTTAAAAAAAACCCAAAAAAACAAACAGGAAAAACCCGTCACAACAATCCACCAGATTTTGACATCAATGCAACCAGTATCTCAGTTTCCTCCAGGAGAACACTATTCCTACACAATTGGATGCTGAAGCTCTTCTGGACATTGTATTCTATCTCCTTGAAAAGACCCATCATTTTTTGTCATATTCAAAACAGGTTTTAAAATGACCCAGCTTCATAGCAGCTAAGACAAACTAAAATCCAGGTTTTGACATACAAGTAGTAAGTAGCATTTGGACAGAAGTGGTCACAAGGGCAAAGTGATGACCCAAAGACATTCCACTTTAACCTAAACACACTGAAATATCAAGACTATTTAGCACAGCAATTCAAATTTTTGAAACAAGGCAATCTGACTTTATCAGGTCTGTCCTTTGTATCTATCACTTATACCTAGTATTTAGAGAGTGTTTTAGAATGACACTTTTCAGGTATCCTGAAAACTGATGAGGCGAAACCACTTAGAGCTCAAACACCTCTAAGCAGCCAGACTATTGCTGTTTTCCTTGAGCTGCTGTGAGGAAGTATGAGAAAATCCACAATACAAACTGCACTCAGTTTTTCCATTAACTGAAAGTGGTCTCTTGGATCACTGCTCTAAGTTTTTGGAATTACAGGCAAGGTTTCTGGTGTGGTATCAATCTGAGGAGTGCCTCTAGGCCTCATTCATACCCCCCCCCAAGTGACACAGATACAGAAAGACATTAGTGGCAACATCTAAGATAGTGCTCAGTGACCAAGCCCTCGATCAGTGAACTGTGACTTGCTGTTTTTATCTGACCCATTTTCGTACTCAGATGGTAGTTTAAGTACTGTTTGTGTTTCCTTATTGTTGATTCATCTACAAGGCAGCCACAGACTCCCAGAGGCTGAACAGCTTTCCTAAACAGGAACATCCTGTCAATTTGCAGTTAAAAGCTTACGTGCTGTCATCACTTGAGCTCTCATACTATTCACCACACTGGTTGGTCACAGAGTCCTGTTAGGACACTTTGAAACCATCAGGATGAACAACCTACATCTCCCCTGCACCCCCAGGATGAAAAAATGCTCCATGGAGAATATAATAGTATTTTCAGTGATCCTTACTGGGAATCACACATTCTTGCACTGCACAGCACAGCATCCAGATGGCACCTCAGTAGCCACCAACATCACTATTTGCAACATGGCATCCAAGTTGCATTTGAGCTGGCAATTTGAGAACCTGATATGCCAAAGCATTTGTTTATACAGAAATAACAGTTGTGGCAGCCTCTGCACTCAGAGTGGTAAATCATGGCCAAGTCAGAGACAACGAGACTGCTGCTACCATGTCCTGCTTAGTCCCACTGGCACAAGTCCTGCTCTAAGCCAGATGATCCAAGTGCAGCATGATCACCTCTCTGCATGGATATCCCAGTGCAAACTGCTCAGTGTGCAAACTCTTGTCTTATTAGACCTATTGACACAGTAAGTGGGGGACACTTCCCCTTGCACAACTACAGCTGAAGTAGATACCAGCCACAGAAGGTACAAGCACAAACTTTGGTGTTTACATACCAACACTCTTTGTTTTGCACAGCAAATAAAAAAAAGCACACCTGGACTAGCTACAGTGACAGCTGCCAGCTTAATCCCAGAAGCTCAGCTAAGGGCTAAAAACCTTCTAGTTTCTCGCCAGTACACTGATTTTTTAATAACAACCCCTGCTATAATCTCATTGTGAATAAAACTATGCTAAAAAGCCCGTAAGCATACATTAAGAACACACCAAGTGGTTTAGGACATTTGATGCTAAAAAGTCTGAGGCAAAACACTTATGCACATAGTATTCAGTTTGTTCCAACCCAATCAGAACAGTCCAAGCTTGGGAAAGATAAAATCTTATCCAGAAAGCCAAAAACCCTTTTCTTTTTGTAAGCAGATCAATCTTCTGCCTGAACACACTGAGGAGTAAGGGTGCAAATTGTTTTAAATGGCACATTTTACAGCAAGAAGCAAAACCTACATAAAGAAAGTTTTATGAAAGACACTGTTTCAACAGTCGCATGTTCAAGTGAAACAATTTAAGATTTTACCAAACTGTTATTTAATATGAGTGTTAGCCACTTCATGCTTTTATCAGTTAAAAGCATACTGAGTAATTTCTGACGATAGCCCTGGCAACAGTGTACTTGTCAGCCCGACCTCTGACACTGTGCTCTGTATCACATTCCTGGCACAACAAACTCCTACAAGGGTAAAATTTCTCTCCACTTTAGTGTAACTCATAGGTGTCCTTCAGCTTGGCAGCAAAATGGAAACACTTCAAGATAAAAAAAAAAAAACCAAAACAGTTACCAGTTACTAATGGGGAACAGTTTTGAAACCATCTGGAACTTAGTTGTTGTGGTCACACAAACCACATTTACATAATTGTCAGAAATCAGAGTTAAAAGCTTTGAAATTGTATAGTGACAGCAATGATACAACTGAAATATTGAAGCACCACACTCGGCATAACCCATGCAGAAAAAGGAGTTCCTTTCTCTCCACTCACGCCTTGTGTTCCCATCTTCATCTCTATTTGAACATGGTCCTGAACAATCTGCTCCAGGTGACCCTGCCTGAGCAGGGGGTTTGGACACAGCAATCTACAGATGTCCCTGTCAGCCTCAATCATTCTGTGAATTCAGTGACAGCCCTCTGACCTCTAATAAGCAGCTCAATAATAATCACAAGAGATACATAAACTATATTGACCAATCTCATCAGTCTGCCAGAAACTTTGAGCTGAAGACAGCCATTGGACTAGATGCTTTACAGTAAACCAAAACTGACTTAGTGAGATTACTCTTAACAACCCTGGAGAAGAATGAAACAACTGCCCTGCTGATCTCTTAAGACATAACTAAGCCAAGGAAGTTGCTCCACTACTCCTCAGAAACAGTACTGCAACAGTGTCAATAGGAACAGAGGGTGCACAAAGAAGCAGACAAGCTAACCAGGCAGCTCACAGCACCATTTGTTTGGACCTTGTTACCTTGAAGCCAGAAGCATGTTCCTCTACACCATACTGTTCTGAAAAATATTTAAGACATGTTGAATTCTAGCTCTGAGCAGTGCCTTTGCAAGTCTAGTTAGGCAAGGAGAGAAACAAAAACAGACCTAAAAGACAAGCAGATCAGCGTATTCATGGAGACCATTTACAGACACAAGAGCAACTGTTGAATAGCTGGCAGCTACCTAATGAAGAAATTAGTTGTCTTGCAGCAGGGTCATTGAGCCACAGTCAAGGAGACCATCTAAAAATGAAGTTTTGATAGGCTATTTTTATTAATCTTTAACCATGTATTTAAGTGAGGCATTTCTTATTTTGTACTTCAACTTTACACTTGCAAGACTGAATAAAAAGCCCCAGGAAAAATGGAATTCCCCGGGACCCTCTTACTGGAAAAACTATCCAGGAAGACCACGGCTGAATTTCTAAAAGCAGAAGTTTTGGTAACCTGAAAACTCACGATTACTGAGTTGAAGAAGCCACATTACGTACAATGAACTGAACTTTAATGTTTCACAGAAATATTAACTACATTCAAATTACACCCCATTTTCTAAAAAATAAGGACATATACAGGCAAATAATTTCTATGATACCAATCATCTGGATGACTTTATGCATCTCATACGTAGAAGACAGAAAAATATAGTCTCTTCTTCACTTGCCTTCTGAACTGGATAAGGCAAATTTAGGAGAGAAATTTATAGCTGAGCACAGTTCAATGCTGTATTAAAAGCTTTACTTTCAATTCAACTTCTCATGTGACTTCCATAGGAAGATGCTACACATCTAGTGCCCAGTTCAGCAAACATCAGAGCAGTTCAGCTTTGATTTTGATGGGGTAAGCTGGGGAATGGGAAGGTGTTATTCTGCCATGAAGGAACAGGGAACAGCCAGAGACTGATACTCATTTTAATCAGAGAAGAGGCAAACACAGCATCAGCAAGCAACTATGCAAGAAGAAAGCCAAGGCACTTCATTCCTAACAAAAAACTACTCAGAGGCTAAACAGATTAGTCTCTCTGGACTGCCTAGGCTAGGACATTAGTCAGCAGCAATAGCAGGATTCATCCTGTTGAAAAGACAAGGATGCCAAATTTCACTTACCATGAGAGTCGGATCCCAACTTCTTAGAAGCCATTTAGAACCTGAAAAACATTTTAAAACAGCTTGAACAACTTTATATTAGCAGCACAGAATAAGCCTATGCAGTTCCAGAGTCTTATCTCTCTATCATAGAACAGACTGCAGACACCTGATGTGCCTGTTCCCAAGACAGATAAGCAAACATATTTTATAGCCTTGAGCAGACAAATAACTTAGCCCAGGGTCTGCCAACCAAAATGGCAAAACAAAGGAGAAAAAAAAACCCAAACCAACCACAAAACACAAAAGAGAGTTACAGATCACAGCACTCAGAGGCCACTCTGTCCCAGCCCCATGAAGCACACCCTGCTTCCCTTGGCATTAAGAATAGCTCTTCCTACTGGAAATACCACAGTGATCCTCTTCAGTTTAATCCCTGCTGCTCTAAAAAGGGATACTACCATACTGGGTATGCAGCCAGTTAGCCAGTATGGCACTTGTCTAGACACAATGGGTAATGCATAATACAGGTATACAATAAATGGTACCATTAAAAAGAAATTTTGGATACACACAAGAAAACAGTGGTAACAGGCCCATTCACTGTCCCCAAAATTTAGCAACAACTTTTTAAAATTTGGATGCAAATCCTACATGGCCAAGATGTTAAACACAGAAGTGCCTTGCCAGTTTTTAACACACAGTAGGCCTGCCCTGAGAAAAGAGTTGTTCAAGACAGAATTAGCTGTCAGCTAAAACCCTGTTCCAGCATACTTATGTATACCCAACAACATGGGGTTTTTGCTAGATTAGAAGTACATCACAAGATCTATCTCAACACACCACAGCGTAATTCTTGGAGTAACTGAATTTATTTTAAGTGCTCCTTGTGACATTATGCATGACAAAGAAACAGAGTTGCCCTTTGTCTCTAAAGTCCTCCAGCTCACAGACCACAATGCCCAAAAGCTGTTTTTCAAGACCATGGAGCCCTCTGCTACACCCCCACATGCAGGAGAGCACAACAACATGGGGCAGATCTAACATTCACACCATCATTCCCCAGTGAAGGACTCTTGGGCTCACTGTTTCCTTTGCAGATTCCAACTGGCAATGTTACACCTTAAATGAAGGCAAAATAAGGTGAGGATTACACAGACAGCTTAGCTATTCCTCCTTGCTGCTGCTGACAGGACTGGGGACAAGAAAAGCCAGTTTCAAGTACTCTAGGAAAGTCCCTTTTGCTGTGCCAAGATCCCTTTTAATATTATGTTGAAATCAAGAGGTGAACCAGCCCTGGCTAACAGGAATCCAACACAAAGCTAAAGCCAAAGCTGTATGAAGATCACCTGGGTGCAACCAGATTTTATGAAACACAGCAAGCAGATGCTGGGCCATGGGGAAGTGAGTCATGCTAGGCAAGTCCAGGTGCACATTGCACATAAAAACTGTGTGTCATCCTGCTCAGTGTTTGTCAGGTATTTTTCAGAACTCACCAACCTCTCTCAACAGTGCGAAAGTATTCCAACCAAGCCAGAGAACTGGTTTTGGCAGCTGCTGGCAACTGGTTCTCAGAAGCAAACAAAACATTAAGGCTACAAAGACGAAAGGAAAAGGAGGTGAAACAATGCCAAGCCTGCCATCTGAGGAAGGATGTCAAGGACAAAGTCACCAGACCACACAGTAGAGCTGCGTGTCAACCACTAGAGCTGAACAAGCCTTACCAGTCCCCGTGCCACAGAGGAGATCAGACTGCAGACGAGCACATGAAATAGCTACGCTTTCATAACCAGATCTTGCTGCCAGACAAGCTGCTGTGTGCTAGTTCCTCTATGTGAGAGTAGCAATTAAGACCTCTACTGCATTTGTTATCAGTGAAAAAAACAGATGACATGTAAAATCATACAGCCTTCATGTCCTCGGCAGTCCTCTGTATGTCACTGTACACTGCATGGCACTGCCTGCAAGCGCTGCTCACCATTCACTGAACTTGGGACAAAGCCTCTACACACTTCTCTCAATTTCTCCAAGTTCTTTCTTCTAGTTACTACCTCAGACTGAAAGACAAGTGGTTGTCTTTTACAGGATTTAAAAAACTTCTGATGAGAGGAAGTAACCTCCTCACTTTGCCAACTTAACTTGACCAAGGGAGTTTTCTCAATGCAGCACCAGTTACTACACATTACTGCTCCAGGGACATGAGTGGCAATGTGTACAAAGCTGAACGAGCCAAAACTACACATCCAGCTTCCAGGGAGTTTTGCAGTAGCCTGTCACACTGGAGTTGCATAAATTCTCAGTATCAAAATACCCACATAAGCAGTATGTATCTTGCTTCTGCTGTCAATCCTGTAGTAAAATCCTAACACTGACCTGGCATCTGCATTAACTTCAAGGTGCAGTGAGAAAAATGATTCCTCTGCCATATGCAACACCGTATTTATCTACAGAACTAGCTAAGGCACATCAACAACAAGCTAGTCATGAAATGCACCATTTCCAGAGACAGTCACACTTCAGATTCAGGTAGCATTTGAGTTTAAATCACACAAGCTTCTGCTGATGTACCGTGAGTGTGCACTTATTCAGACACCATTACTGCAGAAGGCATTTGTCAGCAAACAAAACCGTTAAGCACCACACACAGTAATATGAGAACAGGCTGCCAGCCACATTTCATCACCCCATTCCCAAAGAAGGTTTAATTAAAACAGTCTTGTGACTAATCAGATTTGATAGGCTATTCAGGGACCACTGTTAGAAGCATGTTGCTGTTGCTCTGTCCTCCTGGCTGGGAAAAGGGTATTTGCACCCAGTGAGGTGGTTACTCATGCTATTACTTAGATTCTGGGCATTATCTGAACATTCATTACACTGTGCAGTAAAGGTTTGCTTACTTTTGTTAGCACTCATTTTGAAATTTAAAGGACTGCTTCCAAAACTTTATTCCAAACCAGATGATGGTCAACTGCAGCCCTACCACTGTTCCCTTTGACCTCCAGACTCCAGAACAGGATGCTCAAGGGCACTGGTGCTAACAGCAAATGGTGGCATGAATTGTGGCCTGACACTTTACTGCGCATTGTAAATTGACAAAGGACATACCAACTTTTTCAACACCCTTCTCACTCTAGGGCAACCAGTTAGTTGCATAGTACTACAGGGTGCTCTTACAGCCACCTACAAGCTCTCTTCCCTAAATGTAGACCTCCTTAGCATTATTCCCTCATTCTTCATTCTGGTCAACTCTTTACAGAGAGGATCAGGGCTACAAGTGCCTAAAAGTTATAATGAACTGAAACAACCTGATGTGAACTCTTCCCACCTGTATCATTTTTCACTTAGTAACACTGAGGCAGCAGGCCAACATTCTTAAAACCAGTCAGTCAGAGGAACACAGCATAGCAGAGCCCAAGATTAGGGCAGAGGACTTCAGAGTGATCGTGATAGAAAGGGAAGAGGGACAGGGAAACAACCACCACCACCACAAAAACAAACAACACGAAGATGCAGAAACAGAGAAGTGACAAGGCAAAACTGATGACAGGAACAACTGGCACAGGAAGATGACAAGCTGGAAGGCTTGAAGGGACAGAGGTGACCAAGACAGTCCCCCAAGCACATCATCACTTAAACCTGAATGACATTTAGGTGTGCTGCCAGACAACAAGAAGAACACAGAAAAGTATGACCTGGTGCAGGAAAGCAATGCCAAAGGGAGTCTCATCAACAGATGAGAGCAAAAAAGTTATTACAAAGAGCGACTCATGAAGAGCTGCTGGGAAGTTGGGGTGTTTTTCCATTATTATTGCAATGTTTCTTCTACTGCTGTTTACCCTGAAGTTTGTCTTCATTCCTTTTCTTCTGAAAGAGCTCTGACTAGACAAGTTGGAAGCACCCTACCACTAATTATATCTGTAATTGCTTTATCCATGCTAACTCAAACCAATCCAACTATTTGTCAAGATGAACTGGACTCTTGCTGCTATATCCCTGATTCTGGGGCACAAATATGTCCACATTCCAGACCATGTGAATTCTCTGAAGGAATTCTCACCTAAGATTCAGATGAATGAAAAATGTATGACTTATGGGTCAGAGGAAAGCAAAATGCCTCAAGTTATCAACCATAATAAATTCATCTCCTCTGTGATTTTCACAGGAGAGAGATCTGATCTTGCAATTTCCATTTTACCTGCTAAAACACATTGTGTAGTCTATACAACAATAAGGATGCACCATTCACTCTGAAAAGTACAAAAAAAAGACTGAAAAAGTAAAAAATACATTTTTTCCCGCCTCTATTACATTCAGAAACTAGTGGTTTTATAGTAAAATAAGTGAAAAGCAATTTGATTCAAGTGATTGACTTTTAATCGTCACAGGTGTTCAAAATTTAGACAGTGGTTTCAGTTTTCACCGTAGCTACTCGTTTCAGTGCAAGTGAAGGGCTATAACCAACATCAGGATTCTGTACACAGCCTCAAACAGCAAAAATAGAAGTCAACAGTGCCTGTTGCTAAGACAAAAGTTAAGTTTCTCATATCAAAGCTTCCCACCTACGTAAGTGTTCAACCATTGCTATACAATTCAGACCTCTTACGATCTCTCTCAGCAAAAAGCTGATCAGTTTATTACAGTACAAAACAGATTCCACACTCATTTACTGCAGTATCCAAATAGATGACATCACCCCAAAACCTGCAGCAACTGCTTCTGCTTTGTGCCTCTAAGAGTTTTGTAAACAAGAGCACATGGAGGTACTCCCCTCACATAAAGTGTGATGATGCTGAGTCACTGATAATAGCTCTTTGGATAAAGTTGCAAAACTAGTTGTGGCATGTTGCAACTACATGCTCCAACCAAACCAAATCCCCCCCGTCTTGCCAAAAAAAAAACCCAAAAAACCAAACAAACAAAAAAAGTGTGAGGTACACCAGCTGCATACATATCCCATGGATCGACAATCCAAGCAGCTGTGATGGGAGATCTAAATCTGAAGAACAGCCTATAACATCAAACTAATACAGTTTGTTATTACTTGTGCAATGATTGAGGGGCAGGAGCCAACAAAACGGCACTTTTAAAAGCATTTTCTGAATACTTTAGTATTCAGTGAGTAGGAAGGGCAGGGAGAAGAGACCCTGAAGAGTAGATCTGTGTGCAGATCACGTTACTGGATTATGAGACAACCCTAGCGATGGTCACAAAATCCATTATGGGGCTTTACATGCAGATATTCGATTGCACCTTCCTGTTACGAAGACATTGATTCTTCAAATTGTGCCATTGCTTAACACAACACAGTGGGCAGTTAGACCTTCTGCTTCAGGACCTCTCCATTGGTGGCTCCCACACGCTCTCAGAGAAGCACGGCATCTGTCATTTCATATGGATTCACGACACTAACATCAGACACCTGCAGTTCCAGTTATCCTCATGTCATGTCCCACTTCGATCATTAAACATACTGCACTTGTTACAAGCACATACTGTTTGGACTGGTTAAGGATTTAAGGTCTGATAACAGACAACTCTATTCCTATTTTAATATTCTGACTGTGCATTTGGAACATAAGGTAATTTGCCATACACTTCACCCAGAAATGAGAACCCTACAATGGCTGTGGAAATGAAGTACACTAACACACCAGCTTTTCAGTCACTCAATGACTTACCAGTCATACAGGTTTCCCATGCAGCTGAATTTTATACACCACAAGAACCTCTAGAAATACAAGTTTCACAGGCAACAGCACAGGGAAACAGAAAAGTACTTACAGGCAGCCCTGTGGTCACAGCAGATCAGTGCAAGCTTCTCCTTTGGCCAGACACTTACATGCCAAACAACAGCATGGAAGATGCACCTATTCAAAATTCACATTTAGCTGTGGCAGCAAACAGGTGACCTTTTTGAAAAGGACTCTTTCTAGAAAGCTCAGTCCTGTCGCAAGAGAAAACCATCTGCAATTAACATCTAAGGCTGGTCTGACTTCCAAACTCTGCAAACTTGGGCATAGCACAGCTTCTGTCAGCTCCAAGAGCAGATCTGGATTTTAGAGTGCTGGATTTTAGTGATTTTTACCTAAGTTATTTAAAGATCATATAAACAGAACAGCTGAGGGAAAAACAGATGTGTTTGCTTCTCTTTTTTTTGCTTCAAGGTCAGCTTCACTAATCTACAAACTACAACATCACAGAAAAAAAGAATGATAAACTAGAAACAGAGGACTATCTTCCCGTCCTCGAGACACAAAAGAAGCAAGACAGAAATTTCAGTGATAAATCATAGCAGAAAATATAAATGTGCCATGCAATTCCTACATTCTAGGAGAAAAAGTGAGAAAATATGACCCAGCACTCACAACACCAATGAGGGCTGCAATAATCTCAATGCAGTAACAAAACAAGTCCCAAATTCGATGAGCGGAGCAACTGTTTTTAACTACTATTTTCCTATATCTAAAGTTTGGACAGCAAATACCAACCAGTTTTGAGAGTTTAAAACAGTCAGATGGTAACCATCTGGTAACTATCAACAAATGTAGCTACGTCAGCTTAATTAGCTAAGATTTCATACTACTACAAAAGAGTCAAATTTTTCACAGCAATCTTAGCACTAGCCAGAGCCAGGTGTGTGCATTAACTTTCCTAGTTAATCCCAGTACTTCAGAAGAAAGCTAATATTTCAACACAACCCTTCTTTAGTGAGAGAGACTGCTAATTGCTAGCTTCAACAACAAAATAGCCCATTTATTCTGTTCTTTTGGTAACGATGCAGGAAGAAGCAGTGGAATATCCTGCACAATCAAAATGCATGCCTGGAACCCAGAGCATCATAAACTAATTAAAATGCTGCTCTATATGTTGCAGTGGTACTTCAATATGTAACAAGCTGATTCTGAAATACTTGAGTATTATTAATACTTCAGACTTGTCACAGTTATGAATGAGAGCTAGACAGACACTCTCAAAATGCTACCAGCACAACAGAGTAAAACAGCTTTTAATCCATTAATCACAACATACCCTTTTTAATCCAAAAATAACAGAATCTGTGCAATTTCAAGCTTTTGTTCTTATGCTCTTTAACCAAGAGAGGTAACAGGTAGCTGATCTGGTATTACTTAAAAGTAACTTCAACCCTGTTGACCATACCAGGACCTACTCCCACTACCAACACAAGAACTCAACCTATTCTGGTGCAGAAAGCAATTAGTATTCATTCATATTATTTTGATATTTATTAACCAGAACTTAGTGCATTTAAATACATTACAGCAATTAAATGACTATGTAAAAAATCCATTCCAAAGAAAGCTATAAGGTTGTCCCCTTTTCTCTGCTAAAGCTCAGAAGAGAAATAATACTGTATGTTGATAATTATGGTTTTGGTTAGAAATTTGACGAAATACTAATGCCTATGGAATTACTTTGACAAAGAAGAAAAAAAATATCTATCAAGAAACCAAGTTCGACAAAAGTTTTAAAATAGAAAAATAAAATCTGCCAGCAGGTCAAACATCCCTTGCAATTCCATATATTGGATCTCGGCCAAAATATGTGCCTCTTGCACTGTACGAGAATAATGGGATCAGTGTGAGACTACTATAGATGCATCAATTTTTCCTTTTATACTTGGTCACATGCACTACCCACTCTCATCACACATTTAATATTTTCCCAGCAAAACTCAGTGTGGTGCTGACAGGAAAAATAACCTGTTACATTAACTATTCCAGCTCCAAGCAACCCTGCCTGCCCTGCAGCAAGCAGCCTAAAACCTTGATATGCAGCATGGGAGCCACTGTTTCATACCTTGATTGCACACTCAGTCCAAGCAGTTTCAATACACATCAGGCCAACAACAGCCTTGTCTCCCTACAGGATCTCTCACATCATGTGGTTAAAACTGCTGAACTACTCCTGCCATCTGATGTCCCTGTTTCCCACTAATACACCTCATTTCTCTCCACTAGAAGAGCCACATTCTGGGAATATAAATTCCCTGCAAACTCACTTGATTCAATCATGGAATGTTTTTGGTTGGAAGGGACTTTCAAAGATCATCTAGTCCATACACTCACAGGCAAGGGTATCTCTCCCTCAACCAGGTTGCTTAAAGCCCCATTCAACCTGGCCTGGAACACCTTCAGGGATGAGCTATCCTCAACTTCCCAGGGCAACCTGTTCAGTGCTTCACCACCCCCATTTCTTCCTTATGTTCAATCTCAATCTTCCCTCTTTTCAGTTTCATCTCTCAGTGTTGCCATTTTTCAGGAAACACCCTGATTCACCATAAATTACACCTTTCTCCAAATGCACACTTTGAGATGCACAGAAGGAAAAGTCCTGAACACTTCATTATTCTGAAGCAACTAACAGGTATTCACAGGATACCTGGAAAACTGTGGTTTCCAAAACACTTTTTGGTGAAGTGACAACATAAGCTCATACCATCTTAAACCTCAGTGATTTTCTAAACATACCTAGTGAGACTTGGTTTGCCTTTCCCTTGACAGCACCAATGTGAGAAACGTGAATTGCATCTTAAGTGCCACCAATGTGACATTCTTCACAAGCTTATTTGGCTTTTCCTGGGTTTTATGTATTTTCTTCCACCCATCAACATGTCAGTGGTACAGTCTCAGCTTTCAATGCCAGCTCATTTTGTCCTTAATTTATGTGTTGCTCCTATTTAGCCAACAGGTATCTGTCTTCATCCAACCCATCTTATCAAGACTGAGACAAGAAAATAAGCACAGACAGAAGGACACAGCTGAAAAAATCCCAGGTTTTGCTGCACTGAAGGATGGAACTGAAAGACCAGGAAAAAAAATCCTCATCGCTGTTCAAGGTGAACACTCACTTCAGCTACTGTCGTATGTTCACCAAGCTGAGCACTCATCAAGGACATACTCCTTACCTGACCAACTCAACAGAACAAAACGGTCAAGCTGAAAAAAAAACATCCATCAAGCAAATTAAAAGATAGTCCCATTGCAATAATGCCTAACTAAGGACCAACCTTGTTTCATCTCCAGATAGAGTACCAGTCAATCCTGCTTTCATGTCTTCCCACTCAGTCCAAATAGGACTGAATGACTGCTGGGAAATACTATTGGTAGACAACACCAAATAAATTTCTCTACCAACAGTCGTATCTTTAAATGATAAAGTTTCACTTGTTTAAGTTAACATGGAACTGGTGCATAAAGGAGCATTAAAGAGCAGGAAACTGATTTAAAGTGAATAGTAACAACTATTTCCTGAAATAGCTTGTTAACTTTAAAAAAAGCCAAACCTGTTATAAAGATTATGTCCTGCTCTTTAAAAACACACAGGAACAGAAGCATCATTACCAGCTATGAAAAAAATAAATGTATATGGAAACCACAGCAAACACTTAAACAGCTCAGCAAACTGGTGGTACCCACAAAATATTCTGAAATTGAATTCATTTGGAACACAGAAGTAAGTTGCCTTGACCAAGCTTGTAGAAAAGTAAAAACTTACCTTTGAGCAGCAAAGTGAAACTGAGATTGCCCTCAGCTATAGTGGATCTATTACAAAATAAGAATATGATAAATATTGAGCTGCTTGCTGTGTTGTTTATTAGAAAACTTCATTGGCCCACACTACCTGACGGCAGCACACTCAATCCTGAGCATAAACATCTTCCTTCATTTTGTAGTTCTTAAACAGCAAAGGTCCCTCTATTAAGGGCTGCTTAAACAGAAATCTGGTTCAGCCTATAATCCAACAATAGATTGAAAAATTCAGGAATGGAAGCCACAAGCAAGAGGGAAAAAACAGAGAGAGAGACTGTACACCTGTTAAACAAGGTTTACTCTATGTCTGCAGCTGCTACAGGTGAGCTTACCAGCAGGGAAGATATACAAATATGCAGACAATCCTCACCCCCTGAGAAGGAAAGCAGAGCAACTACCCAATCCTTCAGATGTAACTTGCAAGGATGCTCCAGCTGCTACACTCACCTTTGCATACTGCTACAGAAAGCCCTTCCATACCATAGGTGTCACTCCTCCCTCCCTGCCACATTCACACAAGATACTCAGTAGATCCCTAAGCACCATAAAATAATCTCCTCACCCACCTACCTTAATTCCTACTGTTTCCATTTAAAATGAGTTTTAAGATTTAAACTTCCTCACTTAAAACAAACTGAAGAGGTGTGCTTTCTCTCTGTGCAAGACAACAACTTGGTCTACTCTCCCAGCACTGCAATCCTACACTTGTAGTTAATGTTAGAGCAGGTAAATTTAAGGACTAGTGTAAAAGTCTGCGCTTACATGGTGAACCTCCTATCATAAATGCACAGAGCAGAATCCAGAGACTTGCAAGGCAGTAAGAAGTGAGACACACACACACAATTACAAGTCTCTCAACAATAAGGGGATATGGAGACTGAACTCTCAGTGCTCTAATGGAATGTAAAATAGGAAAGACACAAAAGACACATAAAGACACTGCTTTCAGATGAAATCTAGAAAGCTACAGGATATTTATGATGCCAGGAATTACACACGTGCACACACTTCTCATTCACTACCTTTACCGAGCGGAAAGTAGTTTTACCCTCAGCACTACTTGGTTCTTATATGAGACTCCAGAATACCTGTCAAGGCACTTAACCAGCTGAAAAACTGTCCCTCTTCCGCTGGTTATGAGGAATGAGGCACAAAGCTAAAGCAGTCTGCCCACAATCATCCAGCTCAGTCAGCAGCAAAGTCAGAACAAAACCTGTGTTTCCCAAATCCCAAACCTACAGCTACCCCAGGAATCTCACTGCGTTCGCTCAAATTTGGACCAGTATCTTTGTCCTTCCAATCTTCTCTACCAAATTAGTCCTATTCAGTGTTTTTTGTCTTACTATAAAAGCCCCAAGGATGCTCTTCTAGATTTGAATATGAAATTTGGTGTAGTCCAAACTTTACTTCTAAGTTATTACTTCAAATTTACTTAAGTCTGTAATTTTGTTATATACCATACATCCTATCTCACTTAGTGGTATAAATTTCCCTGCACATCAGGAGTTTCTTCAGCAGCTACAGTAATGAATGCAACCCCTGGAACACTTACAGCAGTGAATAACTAAACAGAAACAGCTCATTCTATGTGCAAAAGAAACCTTCAGAGATGCATTAGCCCAATTTCCTCGGGACATTTTGACAGATCTGACTCAGCTTCAGCAATCTAGCCTTACTTCTATTTTATAACTAGACTGGAGTAGGTTGCTGGGCGAGATTGCCCCATGACCACCCAAGCGCCATCCCACAGCTTCTCTTCTCCAAACATTTAAGACTGGCAACAACACAAGACTGCTGACAGCGCAGAGATCTTTCTCAGTGGACTATCATAACCATGACAAGGGAGGAAGACGATTTTTTTTTTTAAGGAGAGTGGAAACACTACGGGCTGACCATTCCTTCTCTAAGGTATGAGATTTTCTCCTGTAACCTGATGATCAGTCCCAGCCTGCCCCTCTCATAACCCATGTCTGATTCAATCCAGCTTACTTTAGGAAATTTATCTAGTGCTGCCTAATGACAGAACATGAGTATCACATTTAGATTCCTGCATGAACATCAAATTACAGGAGAAATATGCCTTGAATGAAGACTGTCATAAAACGGATACACAGCTTCTCCCCAGCTTGATGAGAAAGTGAGAAAACCTTTACATTACTCAGTAGAATCAATTTATTCAGATTACAGCCAGATCCCTGCACTAAACATGGTTACATTTCAAGTGTTCATCTCCAATGCTGTAACACATACAGAACATCCCCAGAGACAGGCACACCTTCAGAACTGTACAATAACTGTGTATGCAATATGGAAGCTCAGTGTGAACAGGGTGATATTACCATGTCACAAAAACAACCATGACAGCCATTTCACCAACCAAATGTGTGCTTCCAGAGTCCACCCCTGGCTCCAAAAGCAGCTCAGGCCACCTAGCCATTCATGCCAAACTCAGCTTCTTCACCTTTGTCTTCCTTCATTTATCTTTCATCTTATAATATGATTGTGGATTCTGTAACCTGCATTTATTAAGACTTTTCCAGTTGGAGACTTCATATAGAAGAGATTACAAACCATAACAGTATTACTTTTACATTCACACACGGATTTGATAGCTTTTCCTTTGTATACAAATTAAGAAATATTTAACAGAGTTAGTTAAAAGTAACAAGCTTTTTACTGTCTTTTCTCACATTTTCTTTGCAAAAGAGACATTACATTACTAAGCACTGGCATTCAGCGATTTAGGAATGCATAAGACTTCCAGGTAAGTAAACACAAAGTATGTATAAGGCTCCCTCCTACAAACAAGAATGAAGCCTCTAACTACAGGTACATTTTTTCCCCTCTTCTCAATAAAGAATATAAATGCACTTTCTGAAAACCCTTCTTCTGTGTATTGTTACAAACACAGCAAGCAAAATGAAACTCAATAATCCTTCAGCTATTTTCTACCAAGATGTCAAACAGACTGGCAACAAAACTGCTTGTGGTGACATAATACTTAATTAAAAGATTAAGAACACATTCTTTTCTCGGAGGCTAGGCAGCGTAAAGCTTTTCTGCCCTTTTTCACCAAACACAGTTTTATTCCAAATGATTAATTGTGATTTTATTCAAATAGAGTCCTTCCCCTGCTACATGTGCCTCCTATATCTCTACGTCAAATTATTACACACTACTATGCAAGGACACCACATGATGGTATTAGTCACAAGGGTGGAACCCAGTGTGGCTTTGCTGTATCACAGAAGGAAACACTTAATGTTCTAACAAGTACTTTGGAGAGTATTAATAAACTAGGAATCTAGTTTTATTTTAGAGCTCAGAATTGATGAGGCATATCAAATCGAACACATAAGCACTCCTCTGTGTCTAAATCAGGTACAGGGCTAAAACATGACACAGCACAACTGGTAATAGGCACTCTCAGAAACACACCATCCCAAAAACAGGGAATAAATCTCACCAGTCATTTCAGTCACAGCTTCCTCTGCTGCTAGCCTAGAGATGCCAAATGGTGCAAGCACAAACATATACACTTAGGAAGGGGCTTAAAAATAAAATCTTCCACATAATCTAGTAGATGGTTACCAAAAATGCTGATCTCTAGCAACATAGACCAGACAGGAGCTCACAACTATTTACTATTAGCTTCCACTACACCAACAACCACTAGGTAAGTACATTAAGTGTCCTTATATTCAGACCACCTTCCAGATGAAGAACTCACTACTTCTTGGACAGGACTCAGGTTCTTCCAATTTAAAATGTTACTCTTGTGTAATAGTTTCTGACAGGAAATGCAGTTGAGAAAATACAAGGTCAGTCAGTTAGAAACTGTAATACTACTAATGCAACACAGCACTTTGAACCAATCTGCTTTCCTTCCAGAAAGGAAGATTTAAGCCTAAATCAGAGCGAGGATATTATGCTCCCCTTTTGATATAATTCTGTGTTTCAAGTACATTGCAAGCTTAAAGGATTCTGGAAAGACCTTGTAGCTTTCAAAAATCAAAAAAACACAAACCAAACCAAGTCTGGACATACAATCTGTCCTTTAAAAGTTTCCCATCCACAGGAAAGACAGTATTTGTCAACATTTAAGAAAAAAGTCTTCTGTACACAAGGATTTGGAATAAATCTAATGACCTAAGAGAGGGAAAGCCTCCAGTGCTCAGGTTCTGATAGAGACCTCAGCACAAGACTACGCTGACTGCAAAAGGTCATTAGGGACACAGAACACGAGCTTATTCAAACCAAGTCAGAGGGTCAAAGCATTAAGCAATGCACTTGCATACCAGAGAGGATTACCTACCTAAGTAGTTAACGCACAACAACTGTGAGCCCAGGCTTGTATCGATCAACTGCACTAATCCCAAGGGTCAACTGCAGAGTGGTATGTGCTGCAAGATCAATAGTCTTGCCTTCCCAGTTATCAGAGTAAGCACTCACAACACAGGGAAGGCAAACCAACCTTTGATGCATCCTAGAAGACCTACTTTTCAAACAAGAAAACTATTTATAATTTGTAAACAACCCTTTTTCGCCTTTCCTTCAAAGAACTGTTTTCAAAAACAGCTCCAAGCTTTCCAATTATGGCTCCACTAGACCTTCTTTACGCTGACATTGATCTGAATTGCACTGATCAATTTTAAATAGATAATCATGCCTGTAGGTAGAGATCCTTGCAAAATGACAGCTGAAACTCTGGAATTCATGATTGAAGATATTGGGAATGATTATGCTAGGAAAAAAACACCAGGGAAGAGTGGATAGAAGTTCTGTGTAATAAGCAAAACTAAATTTCTCACAGACCTATCTATGAAAATACTCAACCCAGCATCAATTGTAAAATACAGGAACAGACTGCTGTTAAAAACTCATTATACAGAGGCAGGACATGGACAATGATTATCAGTTAGCTAAACTGGACAACCACATTCTTGATCCCCAGAGTTTGTGAAAGCAACAGGAAACCATAAGCTTACACAAATTAAAAAAGAGGATAAGTAAGGTGATACCTTCTGTGTATTATAGCACTTTTGCCACCAGCACCAGCCAAAACAGCTCCGGCTGTCACAGTGTGACAGATGAGGCTGGATTGGTCCAGAAACCTGACTCCATCCTGTCAGTTACAGGTTTTTGTCTCTGGGCTAACAAAACATCATGTGAATAATGGAGATGGAGCTCTGCCATGTGATTTTGATGATTTTTCACCATTATGATTTCTCTATCCATCAACATAAACTATACAGTAAGCCTCCCAGCTGACCAGTATACTCTTGGAATATTCTGAAAATTTAAGTTCTATTCATTTAAGAGAAACTAACACTTATTGATTAACATATCCTAGATCTGAGAATTCCTTGGTTTTCCCTTTGAAATTTCATGTCCCTTTGTTTCAGCTCACACTTGAATTGTGCAGTGTTTGACCTTAGTAGCAGCAACTTCTACCCTGACTCCTTCATTCCACAGTGCATGCACAGGAAAAAAACAGGAGGTATCAAACGTGCAGGCCAAATACAGGTGGTGAGGCAAGGAAAAGACGATCACTTTCAGTTTTGTTTCTGAGACTAAACCCACAAACTTGCAAAAGCTGTTTCAAAAATTACATACTTTCCGTCTCTCTACCCCTCAGAATTCAGGCTTTTGCCTAAAAGGTTTAAGCCGCCCAGTGGAAATGGTGACCTTAAGCACCACCGTCACTTCTGAATTGCAGCTCTGTGTGTACAGGAAACTGCAGTCATTAAGCAGCAGTTCTGCGTGGTGCTGCAACCCAACACCACCCCACACATACCTCAAACGTTGGACCTCGGTCCAACTCCACGTGTGCTGCCACAGGGAACACCTCAGCCCACCCCTGCCTGTGGTTACCGCAGAGCTGCACTCAGACTTTTCCCCTATGGAGAAAAGGGAAGCAGAAGGCCAAAACAGCTTCTCCCCCACCCCTCCAACCGAAAAATACCAGGAAACCAGCAGCTGCAGGAGTGTCTGCGCAGGGGCAGAAAAACCCATGCTCCAAGGTTGATAAAGGAAGGAAGGTAAGGAAGAGGTCTGGCTAACTGCAGCACTTCCTCTTTTTCCTCAAGACCCTGGACCACAGCTGGAGTAGAAGTCAGATTCTCCTTACCAAGCTCCCACAAAACTCTTAAGCCTGTAACAAGCTGTGGGATGCAGCAAGCCTTCCATCAGCAGCACAGCCACTGAAGTTACATCACCAGGTACAACCCAGTTGCCCCTTTGCTTGGCAACACTCACTTGCCAAAGCGAGTCATTTGGGAATATCAACCTCAAAGTACTTAAATCCAACACATTTACTGAGTCTGGGATGGCAGCTACCTTAATTCCACAGCCAAGTGCCACAGTTCACCTGCTTATCTCTACTCTAACAAGACAGCATAAATGTGGTAAGACTTCTGTATGACTGGATTTTTTTCACTTGTTTGGAATTTTTAATGACGTGAGGAATAAAAACAGTTGATGCGGTCATTACTAATTTCCACCTACTGTCATTTCTTTTACTAATTAAAAAACAAAAACAACAAAAGCATACCCAACTTTCCCTTTAGTATGATAAATATTGATCTAGCAAAACACAAGACAACTCTTGAATTACACTAAATAGTGTCACAAATGCATTGAATATTTTACTTCTAGTAAGCACTGAGCTAAAGAGAACACCAAGCATTATCAGGAAGCTAGAAACTTCTCAACTGAAGTATTATTGCACCAATGTACGCATCCGTGGGACATCTGCATCTCAAAAGCAGACAGAGATGTAGTCAAAAGCAAAATAGCTAACTGGAAAAGATCCAGAAATAGGTGATAAGCATAAACAGGGAAGTTTAAGGCTACAACCCATGAAGTAAAGATGACTAGATCTTTAGCCTACAAGGAGATGCAGTCAAGAAGTGAATACTCTGGTTTAGTAGAACTCTAAAAAGTCACGAGTGGCACAGGGAAGAGGAGCACCGTGAATTTCACAGCACAAGAGTCAGAAATTAACAAGTTACCTGAAGGCAGACTCGACAGACACCACACCCCCAAACAAAATCAGATGTTTTGGTTCTTCGCGGATTTAGTTACTGCGGGGAGGCACTTCCGAACGTCCCGGACACCAACAGCTTACTCGGATTTCAACAGCCACGGGGCAAACTCATCAAGGGCAAACTCGTCAGAGGTTACTAGGCAGAAACACATTCCCTTGACTCCGGCAGTCCCGGAAACTGCTAGAAAGCAAAAGCCTGTGGGACAGGAGCGTCATCCCCCTGCCTGACGTCCCCTTGCCCCACGGGTCCAGCCCAGGGCCGAGTGCCGGCACCTTACGGCAGCTGAACCGAGCAGGGGCGGAGGGTCCCTGTCCCCTGAGGAGAGGAAGGGGCGCGGTCCGTCTCCAGCTGCCCCCGCCCGGCACCTGCGGCCCCCGCAGTCCCCGCCCGCACCTGCAGCTCCTCGACCCCGCTCTCCCACCCAGTATCTGCGGCCCTCCAGCCCCGCCCGGTACCTGCGGCCTCCGGCCCCGCTGTCCCGCCGCCCCGCGGTCACCGCCTGCCGTCCCTACGGGCCCCGCTCGGCGCCGCCGGACCCGGGCGACGCCATCTTGTCTGGGCCCCGCCGGCGGGATGGCGTCACGCCACGACGTCACCTGCGCCCGCCGGGCCAATCGAGAGCGGCGGGCGGTGACATCACCGCGGCGGGGAGGGGGCGGGGCGAAAACTGAGCCACGCCCCTCCCCGCGAGGGGCGGGGCGGGGCCAGGGAGTGTCCGTGTCCCGACCCAGGTCCAGTCCTGTCCTGTCTCTGTCCACATCCCTGTTCCTAGCCCTGTCCCGTCCCTGGCTCTGTCCCATCCCTTCGTCGGCTGCTGTCTCTGTCCCATTCCTGTCTCTCTTCCTGTCCCTGTCCCACTCCTCTCCCATCCCTTTGCCAGCCGCTGTCCCGGCCACTGTGCCATTCCTGTCCCTGTGCCATCCCTGTCCCCGTGCCATCCCTGTCCCCGCCCCTGTCTCTGGCCTTGCCCCTATCCCATCCCTGCCCATCCTTTTACCAGCCACTGTCGCTGTCCCTGTTCCACTCCTGTTCTGTCCCTGTCCCTTCCCCTTGGTTATCCCTGTCCCATTCCTTTAGCAGCCACTGTCCATCCCTATTTCATCCCTGTCCTTGCCCCTGTCCCCATCTCTGCCTCTGCCCCTGTCCTTGTCCCTCTCCCTGCCCTTGTCCCTGCCCTTGTCCCTGCCTTTGTCCCTGCCCCTCTCCCTGCCCATGCCTGTTCCATCCCTGTCCCTCTCCTGTCCTCTCCCTTCCCCTGTTGCTGCTCCTGCCCCTGTCCCGTTCCCTTTACCTGCCTCTGTCCAATTCCCTGTGCTGTCCCTGTCCGTGCCCGGTCCCTGTCACTATCCCTTTACTTGCCCCAGGCTCTGCTCCTGTCCCTGTGCTGGCCGCTGGCCTGTCCCCAGCTCCTGCCCTGCCCAGGGGCTCCTCCAGCACCTCCTGCCCCTCTCCCAGCTGGACACCATGCCAGGCTCCCCAAGGGGCTGGATGGAGATAGCAAGTGAGACATAGAGAGGCCATTTCACCCCACAGCCCTCAGCCCCTTCCCTCAGCAGCCACAGCCACCTCACCCTCCCAAGGGGATTTGGGGACATTCCTGACAGGTTTTCAGTCTTTTGAGCAGTCCTTGTTCCAAAATGGAGGGGTTTTGTCCAAAATGCAGGTGGTAGTTGTGCATGTGAGGAAGTATATGGAGAAGGGAGTTAATCATGATAAATCATGACTGAAAAAGGCCAAAGTGGAATTACCCTGTTTTTCCTCAGAGGAAACTGGAAAGCCTGAGACGTTCTTTTATAGTTTCTTTTTCAGGTTGGCTTCTCATAGTACCACTGCTTTTGGGATTGGTTTGGATGAAAACACAAAAAAAGGTCATAAAAGCAATATTGTATCAGGAAACTGTGTACTGATTCCATGGGACTTGAGGCACCATCAGATTTCATGTAGTTAGGAACTGGCTGTTTTTTACAGCCTGTCTGCACATCACATGTTTTTCTTGTTTCCCTGCAATACCACTGGCAAGTAGTGACTGCTGGGTTTGGATCACATGCAGTTTTGCCTCTGTAATCATAGAAAAAGTGGGTATGAGCCATGTGGACAGCAGAAAAAACACTTGTCCTTCCACATGAGTTTCAAAAGGGTGTAATGAAATGCAAATACGCTGTATCTCTTTAATTCCCCAGCAATAAGAGATTTCCCAGGTGGAACAGTGTGGGAAAATGACTGGGGGTAAAATTAGAGAAAATTGGGAAGTTACAGTCCCATTTTAACAGAAGTTAGTACAAAAATTATAGAGAGATATGCAGTTGAGACTGCCTGGATAGGATGTGGTCAGCATGCCCAACTTTCCACACGTAATCCATGCTAAAGGGGACTAAATGGAGGGTGGAGAGGAGTGGAGACACCGGGGCCAGACTCTGTTAAAATCCTGCCAAAAGGGGGAATGCGGTGCTGCCCTGTAGCTGATAAACCACACAGTAGCTGAAAACCAAGGGAAAAAAGATGTCTTGCTGTTGAACCAAAACCATGGCAAGATCACAAGTACCCACCCGCATTCTAAGGGTTATGTCAGATGTGATACTGACATTACCCACCTCCAACATACAACCACCCCGCTCTGAACGTGATGCATGACTAGAGTCACTCAAGCTAGCACAAAAATAGTATGAAAGTAATTTAAAAAGGGGGGGAATTTGGGGAAGACTCCATTGCAATATTTTCGGATCAGCCAACTAATCAGGCTGAACCTATAAAAACCATACTCTATGTGTGATGATTGTTTATCTTGATTGTTTTGAATATGTTTTTTGCAGCCAGATACTATCACTGGCAATCTCTGAACCTTAACCTGTCGTGGTTTTCTATTATATGAATAAAAGAGCGTTATCCTGTAAACTCTTAGTGTGAGTCCTTCAGGGGCATTAACAGCGGGTAAAATACTCAGTTGTGGAGGCCTGGGAGATGGTCTCTTATGCTGTTGGTGTGTATGCCCAGACCTTTCCTGGGGCACCAACAGACCAGTTAAAGGTGTGGAGACCCTCGAAGTGGTCTTTGTGTTTGCATGTGACCCTGAACAAGTCAGTTGAACCACCTTTTGATCCAATGGACTGTCCAGTGAAGACTTGGACATTATCAAGAATTTCTTCACAGAAAGGGTGATTAGGCATTGGGAATGAGCTGCTCAGGAAGGTGGTGGAGTCTCCATTCCTAGAGGTGTTTAAGGAAAAACTGGATGTGGCCTTCAGTGCCAAGTGGTGTTTGGTCATAGGTTGGACTAGATGAGCTTAGACATCTTTTCCAACCTAATTGATTCTGTGATTCTGTCCTCATACTGAGACCCTGATAGACTGGTGCACAAATGTCTCGACTTCCCTGGGACGCTGGCAGGCTGATCAAACATGAAGGGTTTGGGAAAACGTCTCTTTCCCGGGAGGGAATCCCAATCCTCCGCCTTGTAGTGAGGCCGCCCCGCCGCCAGGGGGCGCCAACCCGCCCCACGCGGGCTCCGCTGCCATGGCAACGGCAAAGGGGGCGTGACCAGGCCGCTGCCCGGTTCCCAGGCAACGAAGCAGCGGGCGGGGCTGGGCCGCCGCCGCCGCAAAGCTGTGCCGCGACTGTCGTAAAAATGAGAAAAAAACCCTGAACCCCGTGGTGCTGTAAAATGCCGTGAGGCGTGGCCGGCGGGGCCTGAGGGACAGAGCCCGGGCCCGGTCCCGCTCCATATGCCCCGAACCGCCCCGTTCCGCTCCATGTGGGGCCGCTCCTCAGCCGCATCCTCCTCCTCATCCTTCTACTATGGCCCGGAAAACAGTTAGCAGGAAGCGGAAAGCGGCGGCGGCTGCCGCCGCGGGACCCGGGGGATTCCAGGGGGAGCAGGTAAGGGGTTGGGGGATGGGGGGGAAGAAGCGCTTGTTCCTGGTGGTGGGAAGGGGAAAAAGCGCTGGTTCGCGGGGCGGGGCGGACGTGCCGGCACCCGAGAGGAAAGGGTGACCCTGGCGGGGGGTTGCGGGGGGAAGGTGTCCTGCGGCGTGGGGGGTCCTGGGGAGCGGCACCCCTGTCCCAGTGTCAGCCGGGGAGGAGGTGCCCTCGGTCCCGCTGCCGGGGAGGGGCTGTCCCGATCCCAGGGTCACCCGAGGAGGGGCAGCTCCGGTCTCAGGGTCACCTGGAGAGGAGGAGCCCCTAGTCGCAGGGTCACTGGGGAGGAGGAGCCCCTGGTCCCAAGGTCAGTCCCCCCGTTCTTCCCCGCGCCCCGGGGCTCGCGGAGCCCCGTTGGGTTCGGCCGTTCGCCCGTCGCTGCCGCTTAGCGATGATGGCCGGGTGGTTCTGGCCCAGCTGGAGAAGGCAGAGCGCTGCGGTCGGTATCGGGTAGCCACCTGAGTGTCACCCCCACACCTGCCGAGCTGAGGGGGAGGGATGTCGGGGCAGCCCCTCTCCACAAGCGCTCAGCTTTCTCCCGTGATCATTTGGCGTTCCAACGGTGTCGAACCGCCGTGGACTGTCGTTATATCATCGCCGAGTTACTCCTTTAGCAGATATTTATGTTTAATTTCACGCTGCTAAAGGGCCTGTCAGCACTCGAGTTAATTTATGTGTGCGGTATTCCATGGGTGGTTTGGAAGGCTTCAGGGTTTTGCCGGGAATAAATATCGTTGAATTTGGACGAGTGGTGTCTTAAAGTTTGTTTTAGTTGCTTTATCCAGTTCCCAACTTTATTTTCCACAGTACGAATGGGACCACTCGGTTCACAAAAGGAAAAGGCTTCCCCCAGTGAAAAGGTCTCTGGTGTACTACGTGAAAGGAAGAGAGGTCCGGATGCAGAATGAGTCCAGCTACCACCGCTTGTTGCATGGATACGCAGCCCAGCAGCTCCCCAGCCTCCTGAAGGAGAGGGAATTTCACCTCGGAACTCTCAACAAAGTGTTTGCTTCCCAGTGGCTGAACCACCGACAAGTGGTGTGCGGGACAAAATGCAACACGGTAAGTGCCACCTCTCGTTGTGTCCCTTTCCTCTGTTAATTTTTCCCCTTTCACTCTCAAATGATGCTTACCGTAATCAAGGTGTATGGACGGCCAAGGAAAACATTAGGAAGTAGTTAGGAGTGGAGTCAAAATCGCGCACAATAGACTTTGAGTGAAAACAAGACTTAAAGTCGATCAGTTCTCATCTGAAAATGTGGCACTGTGAACCCGAACGAACGAGGCACCTAACGCAGCATCTGTGTGATTTGCACAGAGCGATTTACACCTGTTTGTGGGATGGAGAGCAACAATGGACTTGGATCTTTCCTTTTGTCCTGCAGATGAGAAGCTAATGGACAGGTATTAGCGTTTCTAAATGGTGTTTGTCAATGCCTGGCAGAACTTGCTGCTAAGGTTACTTTTTTGTATTATGCTCAGTCTTACACAGTGTGGTTTTCCATATGCTTCTGTGCTGATGGCTTTTAAAAGTTGTTATAAAACTGTGGTTAAACTCCAGATATCTGTCAGAGCAGCCAGAAATGTTCTAAGCTTAAAAAAAAATAAATTTTAGATCTTCAGGGTTATCTTCTGCTTGTTGACTTCATAATTCTTCACTCTAAAACTATTTCCAGTGTTCAAAAAGCTTCTTCTGTTTATCTACTTTTATGTGCTTCTACAAAAACTAAAAACTCCTCAGGCTCTTGAAGTGATACTTTGAAACATTTCAGGAGAATATTAAAATGGTGTCCTGGATTAGTAAATGGAGGAGATGATATTTCTTAGGTAATCTCTCTGCCAGAGTTAGTAGCCCAAATTCATTGGCTGAGGTTGCAATTTCATGCAAGAAGTTCTGATTGAATTAGTGCAAAATCCCAGATTGGTCCTTCGCAGGTTGATTCGTGCCACAGAAAGGAATCAAGGGTCACAGAGAAAGATAGATGAAGCAGCTCTTAGATACACTCTATCAGTTGCTGTGATTGCTTCTTTGCCTCAAGATCTTTCTGCACCAAAGCCACACTCAGTGGTCTGACCAGCAAGGAACAGTGGGCTGTTTTTTTTCTGTTTCAGATGCTTTGTTATTATTCACAGTTGCACGGAGGGAGGCTTTCATGCAGTTGCTCTTAAGAAGCAGAGCCTAAGTGTATAAACAAAGCAATCTTTTAACAGGAATAAGCCCGAAATACAATCTCTCTGCCTACTTTCTCCACATATGTTCGTCTCCTCAGCCAGTCAGCGGCCAGCACTGGTTGTGGAGCTGCTTACAGGAGACAAGCTCCCAAAAATCTTGCTTAGTCTAGCAAGATGACTGTGTGTTTTATAGAGCTGCAACGATTTTGCTGTGTTCTGTAACTTTTGTAGCTCCAGCGCATCTGCAGCAAAGATAAATGGGCAAGTGGGTTGTTAACGCAACCTTGCAGAAAATTGTTTGGGACCAAACAATCATGGAGCTGAAGAGGGATTCAGCAGTATTGTTGTTCCCTCTGCACATGCTGCAACCAAGTGTGTACTTCCACAGCCAGTCTTAATGTTAGAGATGGACCTCATCTGTCATTGAGCAAAACACAGTGATTGCAAAATAAGTCACTGCAGCATTGTGAAAGATCATATATGAATTATGAATACTATAATAGCTGTAGCTTCTTTGCTTTGTGTTCACATTTGAACAAGTAGAGCGTTAAACTCTAAACTCTAATTATGAGATTTTTCTCTCTCATTTCCTGAGTGAGTGACCTATTAAAGAAAAATTCCTTTGCCGATTCTCATATGCTGAAGTTGTGGCATTCAAGTGGGAGTAAATCTAAAACATCTTGGTTGACTTCAACAGGGTTTACTGCTTTAGAGTTGCACTTAATTAAAGTTAATGCAAGAGAAAAATATAAGCTATAGCAGTTATTTTAATCAGAGCTTGACTGTGGCACTGAGTGCTTTTAGCATTTAATTTATAAATTACCCTTCGCTCTGCAGTGCCAGGAGTATTCACTATTCTTAATGACAAAACAAAAATACAGTCTTGTCATAGAGGAGGAGGTTTTGTTTTAGTCACTTGGCAGTACTACTTACTATAAAAACACTGAAGAGAATATGGAGCTCTCTGTCAATTACTCATTTTTCATGAAGATTATAATTTGTTTAATTATGTGGAGTAACTCTTTATCTTTAAAACTATGCCAGGGTGTGATTGTGCATTTGAAATCACTTTATTCTTCTCCAGTCAATCATGGTGCTCACAGCTGAGCAGCTGTAAATCAAATATTTCAGATATTTGGGTTTCATAAAGGTGCATGCTTTTTTTGGGGAAGATTAGAATCATGGAAACTACACAAACATTCAAGCACCAAAAATTTCAAATGAAATCACCCAGACTTTGCACTTGGGCTTTGCAGACCAGGATTCCTGTTTGCAAGAATCTCCTAGACCTTGCATGCTATGGTCTTCTTAATGTTTTTCAAATTCAAATAAATGAGCAGAGAACTTCTGAGAGGTGCAGGCTTTTAGGGTGTGTTCTGACAGGCATCTAAATTACCAAAGACTGATGCTGTGAAGATAGAAGAAGATACTGTCTGTAATCTGCAGTCTGCTGTTCAGGCTTCATAGAGAAACTCTTGAGATTTAGGTAGGAGACAGGCTTATGGCAGACAAAACCACAGAACACGAGGTTCCTGTTTTTTGGAGGTGTTTTTTTTTTTCCTCTTTACTATTTCAGGAAATTACAAAGAATAAAATAGCATCTAAAAAGAAGTTTCAATAATAATTTTTCAGCTTCTTTTGCTCACTTATGTGTATGTGTTCAGGATATAATTCTTTTGCTGATTGTGAAGTTAAGAATGAAAAACTGTAAGAGCTGTAAATCATTCCCTAAATACAGGAAGCTAATTAGTTTCCAGTTGCTTGAGAATATAATTGCCTGGAATCTAGTTTGGGGTTTTTTTTATTTTTCCGGGCAGACCTGATAGATGTATTTGTGTTTGAAAACTTCCTTTCTGAATGCTCTCTCCTGATTTCTCTAGCAGCTTTTCCAAGGCGTGCATGGGTTGGTTTCTGAATGCTGGCTGACACCTTTTCTTTCTTCAGTAGATTCCTGTGTTGCCTTGGGTGCCTGGCTGTAAACCACCAGCTCTCACTTTTTATTAGAGACTCTAAATTTGTTCAAGAGATCCTGTGTCTGTACTGCACAACTCCTACAATTACAGCCCAATCTTGCAGTCCTGGCATTGTGGTGGTGAGAGTACAATGTGAATGTGAGCTGTCTATGGGGAAAATGATTTCCCCTTGCTTTGCAAGTTAATGTATGTTGTGGCTTTGCACATGTGATGAAGCATCAAGACAACAGCTCACTTCTGATCAGAGGCAGGGAATGAGAAGTCATGCTCCTGCAGGCTGTAGTTCTACTCAAAGTCCAATGAACGGTGACTGAAACTCGGTGTAAGTAAACCTCTGATGCCTGTAGTTGATATCTCCATTCACATTTCTTTCACTGGCTTGTGGGCAAATAGCCAAGTGTTGTTTCTTGTCTCTAGAGTTTTTACTTTTCTGTCAACTGCGTGCGATACTCATGTCTGTCTTAGAGTTTCTGTGCCAGGTATGGTGTGAGTCATAGGGATGCTCTTTAGCAGACAAAGTATCTCACTTCTCCATCCTTTGCCATCTGTCAGCATGTGTTAACTGTCTTCCAGCTTCTTGAAATTAAACACAGAGGGCAAGATGCAAATACAAAACGATAAATGTGATTTTGGCACTGCACAACTTTAGTAACATCAAAGTCTATGTCTATTAGCTGGTAGTGCTTCAGAGTGTCACAGAAAGGCGGAGTGCCTGATTGCATGGTCTTGTGTCTGGAAATGTGAATTCAAAGACAACCAGTTTGCTGGCTGCCTTTACCTCTCCTCATTTCTCAGGTGGTTTCTTTATGTTGTGGATTGTCTCGCTTTCGACCCTTTCAAGAAGGATGTCTAAGGCCATTATGCACCTGAGTTGCCTCTACTGCATGACCTGTGAGTAAGTTTTGTGCTAGGATTAGTGCATGTTAGTGTGGCTGATGTAGTTGCCGTTCCCCATGATGCTTGAAAAGTCACAACAGTCCGATGAAGTCTCAGGTGGCTGGAAAAGGGAAGCCATTGTACCTATCTTGAAAAACAGTAGAAAGGACTTCAGGAACTACTGAGCTGTCAGCCTCACCTCTGTGCCTGGGAAGATCATGGAACAGATCCTCTGAGAAACTGTGCTAAGGCACATGGAGAACAGGGACATGATTTGAGAAAACCAGCACAGATTCACCAAGGGTAAGTCATGCCTGACAAACCAGAGGCCTTCTGTGATGGACTGTAGGAGTGGACAAGAAAAGGTTACAGATGTCATTTGTCTAGACTTTTGTAAAGCCTTTGACATGGTCCCCTATGACATCCTTCTCTCTAAATTGGAGGGAGATGGATTTGATGGATGGACCATTGGGTGGTGAGGCATTAGTTGGATAATCACATCCAGTGGTCAATGGCTCAGAGTTCCAATGGACATCAGTGACAAGTGGAGTTCCCTCAGGGGCCCATAGTGGGACTGGTGTTATTTAATATCTTCATTAATGGCATTTACAAAGGGATCAAGTGCACCGTCAGCAAGTTTGCAGATGACACTGAGCTGAGTGATGGTTTGACACACCTGAAAGACGGGATGCCATCCAGAGGGACCTGGACAAGTTGGAGGAATGGGTGCATGAGAACATCATGAAGTTCAAGGCCATGTGCTGGTGCTGCACCTGGGCAATCCCCAGTGCCAGCACAGGCTGGGCATGAACAGATCCAGAGCAGCCCTGCCCAGAAGGACTTGGGAGTGCTGTGGGTGAGAGGCTGGACAAGCCTTGGCCATGGGCACTCATGGCCCAGAAAGCCAAATGTGTCCTGGGCTGCATCCAGAGCCCTGTGGGCAGCAGGGCAGGGAGGGGATTCTGCCCCTCTGCTCTGCTCTGGTGAGACCCACCTGGAGCTCTGCATCCAGCTCTGGGGTTCCAGCCCAGGAAGGACATGGACCTGTTGGAGCAAGTGCAGAAGGGAGGCTACCAAGATGATCGGAGTGCTGGAGCACCTCTCCTACAAGGAAGGGCTGAGAGTTGTGGTTGTTCAGCCTGGAGAAGAGAAGGCTCTGGGGAAACCTTATAGTGTCCTTCCAGTATCTAAAGAGGGCTTATAAAAAAGATGGGGACAGACAAATTGAACAGGGCCTGTATTGACAAGAAAAGAGGTGTAATGGTTTTCGACTAAAAGAGGGCAGATTCACACTAGATGCAAGGAGGACATTCTTTACCGTCAGGGTAGTGGCACACTGGCGTGGGTTGCCCGCAGAGATGCTATGTGCTTAATCTATGTAAACATGCAAGGCCAGGTTGGGTGGGGCTCCGAGCAACCTGGTCTAGCTGATGTCCCTGCTCACTGCTGGGCATTTGGACAAGACAACCTTTAAAGGTCCCTTGCAACCCAAACCATTCTTTGCTTGTACATTTTGATCTTCAGGAGAAAGCAGATGTACAATGCCAGTTTGATAGTTGAAAGTGTCCACATTTCTTTGGGCCTTGGCATATATTAGTAAATCTGTATTTCTACAGAATGAAGAACCTGATGACAAATGTTTTATGATCAGAAAACAAAGATATTTACAGTCTGAATAAAAGTCAAGGCTGAGAACTGGGAAAAATCAATCAGTGCTACTCAGGTGTGACCAGTATTAGTATTGATGTAATGGCACAACAAGCATTGTCTTGCTTTTGTTGTTTTGTTAGCAAAAAACATATTTGAAGGAGAACAAGTATTAATTTTCCAGCTTGGCTGAGGGTGAGATCTTTTTGTGACCAGCCTCAGCTGGTCTGGAGTTGTGGTGCTGAAGAAGTGGTTGTTCCCACCTGCTCATTTGGGCTGTTACTGATGTGCGTGTGGCAAGGGAGTCAGCTGGATCAGCTTGCTGCTTTGTGTGCAGACAGATTTTCTTGTAGGGTTAGTTTCACCAAGGAAGAGATATGATCCAGCTGACCCTGCAGCTACCTGAGCACTAGTTGCTGTCACAAGGGTGATGAGACACTTTGGGTGGCTGAGGAGGAGACACGTGGATTCTCAAAGATAGGCTTAAGCCAATTGTGAAACTTGAACGTGATTGATTCTCTCTTAGTGACTATTTTTAGCAGGGCGGTGTGTTTATCTTGGGTTTCTTTCAAAAGTTACTACGAATGACAAGAATCTGCCTGTGATATCTGAGAGCAGTGTGTCAAGAGCTGGGGCGCAGAGCATGTTGGGAGCACTCTTGCGTGAAGCAGTCTCTTTCGTGCATGTTCTTTGTGCCTTTTAAATCTCCATCCATCCTGCTTGTGTAATAAAACCAGGATGGCACCCTTTATTTGTGGTCTGATTTATTTGTACAATTAACTAAAAGAGAGGGTAGGGCTGCCTGTTCATTTGCTGTACTTTGTGCAGGGACAGCAGCTGAAGACATGAGAGTCTGTGCTGCCTTGAAATGGCATTTCATAGACCTCTTTTTTAATCTTGCTTTTTAAAGTCAGTGTTTTCAGTTGAAGATACATAGGAAGAGAATTTATCTTTAATATATTGTTAACTTTCTGGGTGTTTCATTCCTCTAAATTATTGTCCCCTGAAAGGCAGGTCAAAAAAAGAAGAAACCTGGCAAACCATTCGGCTCTCAGTATTGCATATAAGAGTAGGATGGATTTTGCAGTTCATACTCTCACCCTTGGATACACAATTCCTTGCCACAGTCTTTACTTTTAGCAAGCTGGTTAATGAACTTCCTTTGTCAATGAAGCGAGGCAGTTTCTTGATTAAGTTGATCATAAGCAAGTTGGACAGCCAAGAGGACAGCCATATAGTAACTCTAGGGGAGCCATTTGCCAAAATGAGTTCTCATCACTTCTGCAAGCCGAAAGAAAAATAAGCATGCGGCTATCAGTCTCTGTAGGTGTGCAAAGTAGGGCCAGATCATGAAGTTTCATGGCTGTGTCAACTGTAGTACCTAACCATGCTTGTTGCCTTGATCCTAGAGTGACAGCTCTGTTGCAAGCTGTACATCTAAACTGCTGTAAAAAAAAAAAAAAGGGAAGATGGATTTCTCTTCCATGTCATCCATAACAAGGAAACATCCATGTTTCCTTGTTAGAACAAGGTTGTCCAGCAGGTAGCATGACAGCTGAGTCTCCTGTGTTTCTCACTGATGAAGTGTGGTCCTTGGGCTTCTGACAGATGGCCGAAGCAATCCAGATTTGGTAAATCCTGGATGTTGACTTATTTGGCACACCAATGGCTGGCACGTAGATGTTGTACTAGAAGGAAGTACTGAATTTTGTGCAAAGCTTCAAATCGAGAGACAAATATGCACAGTTCAGTGTTTGGAGGCTGGTGGGGTTTTTTTACATCCAGGAAAAACATTGAGGGCTGGTTTTTAGTTTCTATATAATGAGTATCTGGGAAAAAAGGTTCTTATTCCTGCTTGAGATAACAGAGAAAATTGCTATATGGTTCAGTTATTGGGACTTTGTCAAGGCTCTTAGTGTACACACTGCTTTGGAGTTGTTTGCAAATGTACTTATTTCAAGAATAGAAAGTATTTTGCATTTTATTTACTTTGTGTCTTTAAAACTCTTGAAATGGTATTGAAATTTTCTGCACTCTTAGCTGGGTGTCTCTTTTGTTTCTTAATATTTCTCCCTTTCTGGCTTTAGAAGTGTCTAGCAACTGTTTGGCTTATCTTGGCTTCTGTGTACTGGATTTACAGGGTGGATTTCTGGGCAGTCAGAGGTGCAGCTTTCAGATGTGAGCTTCTGGCATCCTGTGATGCCCCAGGTGGTGCAAGAATCTCCATATATGCAGGCAGTAGTTGCTTATTTTACTCTAGGGAGGTGGTGGTTGTTTTTAAACTCTTCAGGTGCCAAGTTCCTTACCAAGCAAGTGGAGAAGTCACTGCTCAGACTTTTACAGCGGAAATGACATAGCCAGTCTCTTACACATGGAAAGTTTTTTATCTTTTTAGTCCAATTAGTTTAGTGTTTATCTAAAGGTATTTTGCATTAGAGCAAGTCTTTATTAACCAACAGAGGTGTATGACAAGGGTGTCAGACTAGAGAATGCAAAGGGCTTCTAATTTCTAAAGGCCTTGTAACAGTTGACCTGCTCTTCCAAGTGTGAATCTCTTATAGCTGAAGCACAATTCCTCTGAGTCCATGAACATCCTTGGGTGTGGATGTGTTTTCCTAATTAGTACTTCTGGCGTCAACATTAAGACCTGCAGCTGACACCTGCAAGCCTTAATCCTAAATACTTAATTGTTAATTTTGTGGATTTAGGGGGTTTTTTTTCAGTAGTTTGAAGGAGGATAGGGGAGGGAATTTCTGCTGGAAGGAGGTACTAGATGGAAAAGGGGATATGCACTCCCATGGGAAGGACAAGGGAGGATGAGAGGAGAGAGAATTACTGGTCCTGATCCTTCATTGCAAGTGTTAATTTTCAGGTGGTTACGGCAGAGGAACTGTTGTGTGCATTGTGTTTTTACCAGCTGTCTCAGGCAGTGAGCTGCATTGTAAGGCTTGGGAAAAGTGAGGAGTGCCTTCCTCCTACTCAGCTGCACCTCAGCTGTTGCCATACTCCACACTTGTGTGCAAAATAAAATATTAAACATGAAAATGCAGTCCCTGTAGGAGCAGTCATCTGTTTGTGCAAGACTGCTGCCTACAGCAGAACATCAGTTGCAGGTTGGAGGTGATGCATAATTCTAGACACAACACACAAATAGCCATGATTTGATTTCAGCTTTCTCTGTGGAATGTGTGTAACATGCCATACTTTATCAGGTTTTGATATGATAATATTCTGCTAGTTCAGCACATCAAGCAATAGATATGCTGCTAAATTATCTTGATGTTATTTTTCTTATGCTTTTATTAAACAATAGATCTACAGTCTGTAAGAGTTCACCAAAAGCAGCTTGTATGTATAACATCTCTCTGAGAACCCCTAGATTTCTCTTCTGTCCTTCTAGAAATGTCTGACAAAGGATTTCAGAACCATTTCCTTGAGGTGTGTATTTTTTAAATTGTATTGAGGTTTTTTTGTTATTATTCTTATCTTTGGTTCACTTCCAGAGATTTTGAGACAATGTTCTTGGTTATAGAAGGAACAGACTAAAGGTGACGTGGAATTTAATTATAATCCTGGGCTATTATTCTACATCACTTTCCTTAGTGCCAAGTCAGCTTTAGATCCTCCATTTCCTTGCTTCACTCATGTTCCCTCTCAGGTCTTTGTCTCCTCTGTTAGCCCTATTTGACTGTCAGTGCAGCTGCCCTCTGAACACCATGTGTGAAGTGACCCATCCCAGGAGCCTCCCAAATGAAAGTGCACTTTGGCAGGGAATGTAAACCTTTGTTCTGGTTTGAACTGTAACCTCGTGGTTGTATATGTCTGAACTGACATAACTGTGGGTATAATGTCTGTTTGAAGAGTTGTAAGGCTTCTGATAAGGGGCCAGTGACATAGTGGTTTTTGTAGGATGAGGTATATAGCTAAATATCCTTTTTTAGATGTTCACACTGGTGGTACTGTATTTCGTTACTATTCTCTCTGTATCAGCAGAAAATAAACTCCACTTGCAGAGATTTGTTAAGTGTCAGACTACCAAAGCCAAAACTTCATGGTAAGTGTGTTGTCTGGGAGGTGGGAGATTTGTGCTAAGCCCCAATGTGCTTAATGGCTCTTTTGAGGTGTTTTTTTTTTCTCACTGTGGTACTGAGAAATTGAAAAACAATATTGTTTTGTGCTACTGAACAGGGAAAAGTTCTACATTCAGTGGCTTTTTTTTCAAATGAGAAACCTCCCATGACAGATTTCTCTCCTCTCCCTTCCATTACTGTGAAAACCAGATGGGATGATTGAAATAAAATCCACTGTAATTGTTACTTTACTCATTTTAAGAAGGAATTTATGCATTTTTCAGCCATACTTGAAGCATTTGTGGATTTCAACTCAAAAAGAATGTCAGTTCAAAATAGGCAGGATATTTTACCATCTTGTTTTTCTTATCTGTTTGATGATGATTTACACGTCTCTTTTTTTTCCCCCAGTTATTTGTAGTAGATGTCCAGACTGGTCAAATTACCAAGATTCCTATTCTGAAGGATCGTGAGCCTGGCATGGTGAACCAGCAGGGATGTGGCATTCATGCCATTGAGATCAACCCCTCGAGGACCCTCCTGGCCACAGGTGGAGACAACCCCAACAGTCTTGCAGTTTATCGTCTGCCTACACTTGATCCTGTGTGTGTGGGAGATGTAAGTGGGAGTATTTGGGGAAAATTTATTTGGTCCCAAGAATTACTACTTTGAAGTGCGTTAGGTCAGAGCCAGTTTAAGATTTGGGAGTTTTGCAGTGGAGAGTGAATTTCCAAAAGCTTGAAAATATTCCTGATCAAGTTGTCTTTTTTGACAAGATAACTTAAATATGAATGAGTACATAAATATGTGAGATGATTCTCGGGGTTCTAAGTCAGATTTCTTCTTCCTTACCCTCATTCAGGTCTACTTCAGATTACTTTTAAGCATTGAAAATGTAACAAAATCTTAACTGTTAAAGTCTAATTGTGGTGATGATGATCTCTGAAACTAGCTTTAGTGGAAAAACTCTTTTGAGAAGTTGTAAAGATGATTCAAGGCTTTCCCTTCTCCACTGTAGCTTATATATGTATTATTTCAGAGGCAGAACTTGGCTTTGAGGATTAGTTCTAACCCAGTGGCTCATGGCAGTTTGATAGACTTTGGTACTGTTTTTATTTTTGAAACATCATGAGGCCTTTTTAAAACAGCCAATCTTAAAAAGAAAACGGCTGAAATGAGTATAGTGGTGTCCTGTAAGCACTTCACTCATTTTTCCTTTTTGATTCAGGACTTCGCATAGACGTTAACGACAACAGCAGAAGTCGGGTCAGAGTTTCTGCAGTAGCAGATAATCAGCTGCAGAAAGGCTCGACTGAAGATTTGCATGACTTGTTATTCATTTGTGTGCCACTGTGACTCTGCAGCTTTTCAAACAGAACTAGAGCCTTATGTTTTTTTTTCTATACAGGCTTCTCACCTGCTGAGTAAAAGATTCTTGAAAAATTAATCTGTAGGTCGTATATTGTAAACATAATGTTTTGGTTTCTTTTTAGGGATGTGCATTTGAGGAAATAAAAGTATGCAGCTACTTTATAGAAGTAAAGAACACTGTTTTCAAAATGGAAAAAATCCAAGTCCTTAGAATTGAGATTAATTTGTCCTTGGTCTGTTTTTAATTATACATGCCAAAATCAATAAAAATTAAAATTACTATTAGGTACTTAAACTGCTCCAGCTTGATACTGGAATATTATTTATGTTTTTAGCATAGGTCTGTCTTTCTGAGTTTGCACTTAAGTATTCTTCACTTTAATATTTTTTTTGTCTGCCTTGAGACCACTGCAGAATATAATGGCTAATGGCACAGAAAATCTCTTTTATTTATTTTTTTTTTTTAGGATGGACATAAGGACTGGATATTTTCAATTGCATGGATAAGTGATACTATGGCTGTTTCTGGTAAAGTTAATTTTTAATTTTTTTTTCCAGAATTTTATACTGATGTACAGCACTTGATAGGTCTTAGGGAAGCACCTTTATAAGGCATTTGAAACCACTTGGAACTACTTTGCCTATTTAATGTATTCTTGGTCTTAGTACAGTGCTTTGCTTTTATTTTTTTGTTATTTGTAGAGCCCTGGTCTAGATTGTACTTTTTTTTCTAGTATTAGAGGGAATACTGCTATCTTTACAGTAGGTGTTGCCATGAGAGGGTGTCTAAACACAGTAAGTTAAAGGGAAAGATTCTACACAAGAATAATTTCAAGAGGGGTATTGGTTGTCAGTTAATAACTTTGAATACAGCTGAACAGTATTGGCTTCCCGAAATCCTATGAAAGACTGATTAATGAAAAGTCAGTTTGTTACATCAAACTATCAGTAAAGTTGCGTGTATGTGTATATATATGCATATGGTAATTAACACAGAAAATTATAATATAAAAGGTCAATTACTGACTTTTTAGTCAATGTAGTTGGATAATCAGTGTAACTTCATAAAGTATTACTTAACTTGGGTAAAGGCAGCAATATGCCATTGAATTAATGTATTCGTTTACTGTCTTTCTGTGCTGAGAGGGTGTAGTATTCCATACAAGGAGGTGTCAAACTGCAGGTGACAGAAAATCATAAGTCTTATATAAAAGTCACATACTTGAGTTGTTGGTTTAGTTTAGTAGGATTTTTTTTCTGAAAACTGAGAAGCTAATCTTGAAATTTCATTTTTGAATTTAATATAAAAGTTGATCCTTGCAAGTCTCATCTCTACCTCAAATATATACACAAACTCCCCCACATTCAGTAAGCTTGAAGAGAACAGCACAGATGATTACAAATGTCCAGGGGAAAGATAAGGACCTGATGGAATGCACAGCATGTGAGATTAAACTGTGTTGCTCTCAATATTTTCCAAAGGTCGGGGTGGATGTGTGAGTAGAAGGCTGCCATGTTCTCTACTGTGTGGTGCTTATAGCAGGCAGGATGTAGGTTCCAGTCTACAGACCTCAGACACCAGGGAAAACTTGTTGAAAGCAATTAGCAAGACTGGTTGCTAAACTGAATTCTTCAGTACTCACTGATGACCCTAATTAAGAGGAAAACAAAAGACAGCTAACTTCTGACATGGTTTTAGTCTTACAGATTTCAATTACAACTGTATCTGAAAGTGTGGAGCAGAAATACTTGAACTCCAGACATTAAGGACATAGCAAGTATTTTTATGGCAAAAGCTCCAGATGAGATGAATAAGTCCTAGGATGGCATGATCTTAGGGTAGCAAATGATGCTCTGCTTGGCTTCAGGGCTAACCAGTTGAGCAACATACATGGACTTTTCTCCCTGCCAGGGCTATTAGAAGAGACAGCTTCCTCAGAAAGTATGTCAAGATGTTTAGAAATTTTACTGCTGAATATTCAGCCTCCATAACAAACAAGATTAGGTGCCATTAAAACCAATGGCATGTAGTGGAGCAGCAGGATGTTGTGTCACCTGCTGCCTGTTGTTATGCAAGTGCCATTAGGATGCTCCTTTTTGTATCTGTGTCTAGCAGGTCATTGCAAAATGCCTGAATTCATCTATGAGGGGCAAAGCCACCTCTGCTGTGCTGGACCACCCTTATTGCAACAAGATGCTTTGCTTTACTGTCTTTGCAGCTTATCCCCTATGAGATAGCAAAGCTGATAAATTTAATAGCCTGATACAGATATTTAGTCTTTTCTGGCATCTTCATTAGAAATTTCCTTTGACAGAATTTTTCACATTATGTAGGGAAGAAATTAAGGTACCCTTAGTCAGAGCTGACTTAGAAATAAGTTGCCTGAACACCGGTAGGGCTGGGTATAAGGCCTTGAATTAAGCCTGTGTTGATCTGTGAACCAAAGACATCCAGCTTTCTTCATCCAGTATTGTAACCATTAGGGATTTGTATTTTGGATTAATGTCTTCAAATTCAGTAGAAAAATAAAATGTTTAACCTAAACCCTAATTGTTTAACCTAAATCCCTAAGTTACATTCTTTAAGCAAGAAGTGGCACAGGTTTTAGCAAAATAGTTTTTATAATAGATTTCATTGAAAGTGTAAAAATTGTGGTTTGAAATAGCTGTTTCTGTTTATTTCACAAATGAGTGTGTACTTAGACATAAGCACACTGGTAGAAATGAAGTGAACCCAAATTGGCATAAACCCAGATGAGTTTTTCTTGGAGGTTTTTTGTGTTGGTTTAACCAAGGCTAGAATGACAGGCTCAGGCTGAACCTGTAGACTGTTTAGTCACTTCTGAGTTCATTGTATGCATGAGATGATGGTAATTGTTGTACAGAGTTGTGGGTTTTGATGCATCCTAATCAGTTTGAAAACAGATGAGGTGATCTAGCTGCTTGGAAACCTTGTAGACAAACCAGTTGACCATAAGTTCACAATGTTATGAACTTTACAGCTCAGTAAAATCATGATTTTGTTAATAATAATTAATATATAGGCACCAACAGTGTGTTCAGTTAGATTAAATTAATTTAAGGTATCCTTTCTTTCTTTAAGATCTTATTGTTTATTGCAGTTCATTTTTTTAAAAGGGGAATTATGTATATGTGAAATGCTGTTATGGACTACTCATTCAGGTTCCCGGGATGGTTCGATGGGTCTCTGGGAAGTCACAGAGGATGTGCTGTCCAAAAGTGATGCCAGGCATAATCTCTCTCAAGTTCCTGTCTATGCCCATATAACACACAGTGCTCTGAAGGATATCCCCAAGGAGAACACCAATCCTGACAACTGCAAAGTCCGAGCTTTGGCTTTCAACAATAAGAACAAGGTCAGTAACACAAGCAAGACAGTTGAGAAATCTTAAAACTGTCCCTGTAAAAATAAAGAGGACAGTTTAGAAAAGCTAAAAAGTAATCTAAATAGAATATACTGGAGAAGCAAGCTGATATTTTTTTTTTCTCTGAGTCTTTTGCATCCTTGTCTTGTGAGGCAGTAATCTGAATCTGCTATGTCTGCTTCTGCCCCAAGTGAGTGGAGAAGTCCAGAAGAAAAAAATAAAACCCAGACATTTTCAGAAGGCACAATTTTCCTCTGTGTTTGATTTTAGATTTGCATCCTGAGCAGGGGAGAAAAGGAATATTTATGAGAAGCAGATAAAGCACCAAAACTTCCTACAGCTTGAATCCCATTCTTGAGTGCTGTTGCTGCTTTACTTTGCCCTCTGTGAAGACCAGCTAACATTTAGGAGTTGCTGTTTTGATGGCTGAATCCTTTCTGGATTGTTCAATAAGTGAGGTGACTGCCTCGAAGGGCAGGCGCTAGTGCTTGCTTTGGGGTTATTTTGTTGGTATTTGACAAACAGTAAATGTCAACCTCCCCCATTCTGATCTTCTGTTATTACTGGTGGGAGTAGCAATTCATCCTCCACCACTTTCCCCCCTCCCCCTGCTCCACCGTCAAAGAACAGAAAAGGCCTGAAGCAAAGGTGTGTGTGCTCTTGGAAGCACAGTGCTCCTGTAGGCTTTGTTTTTCACAATAGCTGTTAGTTACTTCTCTGTGATGGAGACTTCATGTAGCTTTTTCAGTAGAGTAGTGCCTGAAGTTTGCTTCAGTGTTAGACTCAGTGTGGGACCTGCTGAAGAGAATTGTTAACTCTAGCTTGTACTTTCTGATAATTCGTTATTTGATTGCCTAGCAAGATTTATGGGTTTGAAAGTTATTGTTATTTAGTCTTTTGTTAATTTTTATGCTACTTGGCACCTTTGTGCTGTATTGCATTCTATAAAGATCAGTATAAAATCAAAATTCATCTTGATGAGCCTTTACAGGATTATGGATGAGTTCAGTCCAGAGTGTGCAGCCTGCCTAGCAGAGAGTGTGAGTTTGTAAGGATATCTATAATTCAGAAACTAACCCTCTTCTTTTTTTTTTTCCTTGTAATAGGAGCTGGGAGCTGTGTCCCTGGATGGGTATTTTCATCTTTGGAAAGCAGAGCATACACTATCAAAGGTGCTTTTCTGTTCGTGTAAAATTTAAAAATTGCTTAGCATTTAAAGCTGTTCAATATTCTTTATCTCCTTTAAATGCTTGAAGAAAGAGCAGCAGTGTTTGTAAAACACTTAAAAGTTTTATGTAAAATGAAATGTCCTAAAAATTGGAACATGAGAAGAGAAACTCCTTGCTCTCCTTAATCTGGAGGGCAGGAAGCATTCTTAACTTTATGTCAGTTCTTGGTTAGCTGAAGTGCATAGAGTATGGTGAATACATGATTAGTAGAATTCATAAAAGAAATTGCACTTATTTAAGTGTAATGGCAGATCACACCCAGAATATCTATGCTAGTAAATAGGTTTACTTCAGATAAGCCACCCATCACTTTCAGGATTTTTCCCTTCTGGGTCTGGTTATATTTTTGTGGGGGACTTATTTTTCAGTGGCATTTCGTGGTTTTTTTTCCGTGCAACTTCCTTGAACATGAGCTTACAAAATTGTTCTGTTAACATCTTACTCTTTTCTCATAACAGGTTGATTTTTTTTTTTTTTTTTTTTCTGTTTCCAGTTACTTTCCACAAAGTTGCCATACTGCAGGGAGAACGTGTGTTTGGCTTATGGTCAGGAGTGGTCAGTGTATGCAGTAGGATCACAGGCACATGTCTCCTTTCTGGATCCGAGGCAGCCTTCTCACAATGTTAAATCGGTCTGTTCCAAAGAACGAGGCAGTGGTAAGAAACCTGTCAAAGGTGCTTCAAATGGTTTGCTTGAAGAAGTAGCTGTTAAAACTGTAGCAAGCCAAGCTTTTAATAAACAGGAAGGGTTTTTCCTGTGATTGGCTAAATCATTAACAGTGTATATATAGGTTTGCTTTTGTTACTGTATACCTTGAGCAACCAACAAACCAAATGTGACAGCAGCTCTGAGATCTAATGAAAGGCAACATCAGTGCCTTTATGATCAACTATGTTGTAAACCATCCAAATATTACTGAACTTTCAAAAGTGGGCATTTTACTGCTGCGTATTTTCTACTGAGTCTTACTCTATTTTTTTATAATCTCAAAGCAAATCTAGTCTTTTTACCACTATACTGTTCTTGCATTTTTCTCTATGAATTAGAAAAAAGGCACGTTGTCTGCTCTGTGCTACCATATTGGGAGTCTGTGCTGTGAGGGAATGCTTGCTTTGTAATTTTAAAGCCATGAGGAGGCTCCTAATTTTCAATGTGATTTGAGTGCTGTTTCCTTTTCTCATATGGACACAGTATGTCCAATTGAACCTTACACCAGGGCCAGGCCTGAGGGCTTGCAGAGTCCATGGTTCCATAAACTTCTTCCCATACCCTTTACTGTCAGGCATGAGAAGGCACTGTGCCATATTAACACCAGACTAATAAACTGCAGTCCTTATTTAGCTTCTCTCTGGGCTTCCATCTCTTCATCAGGCAAGTTATCAGAGGAGGATGTATGTAGGCAAGGATTAGAAAACTTTTATTTATGTGGTTACTGAATGGTGGAGTCTAGATCAGTGGCAAGGTCTGCTGCTTTCAGATACGGGAGCACTATCTATAATGTCAGAAGAAGTCACCTGAATATCTTGCCAGCTAGACCTCTTGTCCTGACTCACTGTCAGTGAGGATTCTGTCTAGGTTCTGACCCAGACACTGGAGTGTGGTGCCCAGTGGTGGCTGGTGGCTGAAAGCTTCTGCCTTGTGTGTATGATCATCCATGTTGGGGGACTGTGTGTGTAGGGAGTATCTCTAGGGCTTCTCCAGTTCGTGTCTGGAGAAAGCCTTTGTTCAGGGCTATTTTCTGTTCTGCAGAGTAGGTGGATCTTTTTATTTGGCATGGTGGTGAAGGCACATAAGTAACAGTAATTCCCAAGATACCGAGTGTTTCCACTTTCTGTTGATCTCCCTGGGACTTGGAGTGGTGCAGCACCTCTAGAAAGCAGGTTCTTTATTGATCTGTGGACTAAAATCTCACTTCAAGTGCTTTGAAGTGGTACCTGCATGTCCTTTAAGTTTTCAAGGGCACCTGCTGAACATAGTAAGTCCAGTTCAGCACTTCAGTTCACTAGTGTTGTACACAAAAGCAAGTCAGAGAAAGGTTGTGTCTTAGTAAGACTGGGGCTGTCTTTCCCCTGGTGTAAGACTGGGGCTGTCTTTCCCCTTTCCTTGTCCGCTCTATACAAGAAAGCAGTGAATGCTTTTTAGTGCATCTTGTAAGTGTTGCTTTTCTTAGCAGCTGTACAGGGAAGTGCAGGCCTTGAACTGTAGTTCTTGATCCACAAAAGCAACTGC
>JACAXG010000164.1:1629816-1725335 GCA_018881555.1 Amblyornis subalaris | reverse complement strand
TGTGGTAGAGAGGGACAGGCGGACGGAAGATCACGCGATGTGACGGAAAGCAGGAGCAGCATGGAATCTTCCTCCCTTCATTCCTTTGTGATAAGAGCATGCAAACCCCCCTAACCCCGGTAGTTTTCCACTCCTTACTAACTCTAGCTATCCCACAGTCCCCCTTTCCTGACGTAGTGAAGCCCCTCGACTATTTAAMCTCATGAGATAAGAYAATAAACGCCATTTGACCATCCACCACATTGGTGTCTGTGTGTCCATGGCCCGAGTGGCCACGGGGTAGGYCGGGCTGCCGTGCTAGCCTCTTGAACCAGGTCGCCTTGTCTTCCTAGCAGAAGGCAACAAATGAACAGTATACACTTATCTTTTTTTATTATTTTAAAACAACTCTGATATCCAGCAATTGTCTGTAAGCATTAATTTTCCATAAAAAGAAACCCCAAATAATAAATAATAATTTATCATAAACATAAGCAGCTGTAATAGAACATATTGAAAATAATTTGAAAAAGAAAAAACCGTTCACCTGATGCTGCACTTTTAGCTTTGCTTTCATTGTCTTCAAGATAAAAATCTTTCTTGTACTTACATTATAGCATACCACTTGCATTTAGTTTGTACAGTTGTAAGACGGCTATAGTAATCTTTATTAAAATAACTAACATAAAGATAAGTAGATAAGATATCACCTACTTCAATATGACCAAATTTCAATACTCCTATTTGGAAAAAAAAAGTATTACTGTCTTTAATATCATTATATTACTTTAAATTACTTTCAATGTAAGACTGATTTGCATTACTGTACTTTTAAAAAACAAAATACGTATAACAAAAGCAAACACAGCAAAAAAGGTCTAAAACACTGTGGTGGTTATTTAAAAAAAAAATATGGGAAATGTGAATATTTATAACTTTTCCAGTTCATTTTTTCCACTGATAAATAATTAAATGCTTTCTATAGAACACATTTTCTTGTAAAAAACCAACAACAATGAAAACAAAACAAAACTCCTGCATCTGAAGGAAACTAAATAACTTTGAGTGTGATCATCTGACGATATGCTCCGTCTAACTCTTGTCCGTTGACATCTGTATTTCCTAAGTCTGAAGTGCCTAATTACAGCACCTATATTTAAAAAACAAACAAACAAACCTAAATTCAAAYCTAAACCAAGAAAATGACCAGCCATTCTAGTCTTTTGCAATCTGTGAGGAGAGAGAAATTTTCAGCAGCTTTGCCAGTATAAACCTGAAATACCTTCTAAATGTATTCAACCCTCTCCATTTACTGCTAAGAAACCTAACATAAAAATATTCCCAAATTTACATACTGTACATTAACATATAAAGTTAGATGGGATTAACCTAGACCCTGATAATGAATTCACCACTCCATTCCATTCCATTCTTTTTAAAGTTAATTTAGTATTAGTCTGTGTTGGTTTTGCAGGGCCCGGTTTTTGGTTGTGGGGGGGCCACAGAGGTGGCTTCTGTGAGAAGCTGCTAGAAGCTTCCACCATGTCCAGCAGAGCCAATCCCTGATGGTTCTGACGATGGACATGCTGCTGGCCAAGGCTGGACCAATTAGAGTTGATGGTAACGCCTCTGTGATAACATATTTAAGAAGAAACCAAAACAAAGTTGGTGGCGCAGCTGTAATTTTGCAGCTAGAGAGGAGTAAGAGTGAGAATACATGAGAGGAACAACAATGGAGGCACCAAGGTCAGTGCAGGAGGAGGGGGAGGAGGTGCTCCAGGCGCCGGAGCCGAGATGTCCCTGCAGCCCGTGGTGAGGAGCATGGTGGGGCAGTTGTCTCCCTGCAGCCCATGGGGGCCCACGGGGGATGCAGAGATCGACTCGCAGCCTGTGGGGGAGGTGCCCAYGCCGGAGYGGGTGGATACCAGGACGCTGTGGTCCGGCGGGAGTCCCAGTGGAGAGGGAGGCCTTGCTTCCAGGCTGGAGCAGCCTGTCCTTGGAGGACTGCACCCCGTGGCAGAGCAACCCACGCTGCAGCAGTTTCGGGAGGACTGTCTGCCCGCGGGATGGACTCACTCTGCAGCAGTTTTGGGAGTGCTGCTGCTCGTGAGAGGGGACCCACGCTGGGGAAGGTCACGGAAAACTCTCCCGTGGGAGGGACCCCACGGCGCAGCAGGGAAATGACTCCTCTCCCTGAGCAGCAGAAACAAGATCTTGGGTGATGAACTGACCAAAACCCCCACCCCGTCTCCCTGCGCCGTCTGTGGGAAGGAGGGAGGGGCTGGGGGGAGACAAGGGTGTCTGTAAGGGCTTATTTTACTTCTCATTCTCCTGCTCTGACCTTGTTAGTAATAAATTCACTTTGTATCATTAAGTTGAGYCTGTTTTGCCCTTGAAATGTTTTCTCCCGGTCCTTGTATCAACTCATTAACTCTTTGTTAAATTTTCTCTCCTCTGTCCAGTTGCAGAGCAGAGGAGAGTGAGTGAGTGGGCTTTTCATGGATGTCACTGGCATTTGGCCAATGTCAAACCACGACATAGTCATATAGAARAATATTCAATAACATTTCCTAGCATTATTATATTGGGAGAATTGAGCCTCTCCTATGGACTGTTATTGTACAGACCAGAACATACATTCCACTGTGGCCATTTTTTTCAGTGTTCTTTTTCAACTATGTAAATCACAAACCAAACCACATTTGTTTATTCTCCTGTATCTTCACAAATATTAATTATTCTCAACTCTCCATCCCAAAATGCCAACTTTCATGTACTTTATTTTTAATCACATTTCAACAAACAAATTCCACAAATTCTCATTTTCAATTTTCAAGTGTCCACTTGTTTCTACCTCATTTCTAGTTTAACTTAGGGGAATGCAGACTGGACTTCAAAGAGTCTAAATAATCATGAGCAGTAAACACATGATCTCACTTAAAATCTTCTGTCAACCTCAATTCCCCTTKAATTTTTTTCCTATTTTTTTGTCTGCTCAACAAGTAAACTTCAAACTTCATTCTTTGTAAATGTGATCTGCTGAAAGAACAGGAAATCATTCCAACCCAGTCTTCTAAAGAATAATAAAGTCATACCTTTTTTGTAGCTAATAAGAAAGATCTTTAAAAATAAAGATCTGGCCTTCTTATTTTGTATAGGCATGAGCTTTTTCTGAAAATTACCCAGGAATGTAAAAACTATTCTAATTAATAATAAAAAAATGGTCTTCTTTTATATACCTTGCCTTTGACTCTTACTTCATAGTCCCATTTGTGCATGAAAAACTTAAAAAAGATCAGATCCCTATAATTTTGGTGTATAAATAAACAGTTCCTAAGAAGTCCATATTATAAATGTACACAGAGTAAATTTGTGCTTTTGTAGAAAATGGCTTGTACTGTTCAATAGGAAAACATCAACAACAAACACCAGAAGTCTCAGTATGCACATTCCTCTCCCCAGCCAATGCAGCCATATTGACAACAATATGGCTGTAATCTCTGCACTGAAGCCAATGTGAAATCTAAAGATGAGAACACAGAAAGAAAATATGCCATAGAACAGATCCTCAGGTGGTGTAAACTCTCATTTCTTTGCTGAAGTAACTGAAGTATGACATTTTTCTCCAGTTGAGGGTCTTTCCTCAGTATTTAGGAGCTTCTTGAACAGGAAAACAAGCATTGATCACACTGGGAACAGCACTAATTGAATGTTTCTCTGCTATTGAATGTAACACCAGCACACAAAGCAAAACAACAATGAAGAATCAAATACATCCCCCTTTCTTTTCTTCAGGAATAGGAGGTAGATTGCAGCAGATGTATAGAAATACTTTGGACAACTCTTTATGAGGTGGCCAAAACTAATTATAAAGATTAAGGCAGGCTTATCCTTTGTTCATCAGCATTTTTTTGTACGTGCTTATCTTGAAGTATGTGCATTCCATTGAAATCATCAGAATAATCCTGTGGTTAAAGTTTGGGGGAAATTGTTGGATGTTACGCTAAAATGGATCTTATATGATGATTCCTAAGTTGTTGCTAAAGTTTTCTTTGCAACTTGGTTTTCTTCATGCAGTATTGACCAGTTAGTTAATTTTCCAAGATACCATAGAGTGCTGCTGCCCATTTTATGTATATTTTACACACAGGTAGAAAGTTGAAGCAGAAAGAGACTGAATGTCCATTTCAGGGCAATATAGGGTTTCCAAATCAGCTTTATAGTTTCATTAAATACATTCACCATGATTGCAATTTTGCTTCATCCCTAATTAGCATTGTCATGTATAAAGTATATATTTAGTATATAGAATTTTATAAAATATTATTGCTCCTTCCTAAGTTATTCTGAGACCAATGGTGTAAATCTCCTTTAGGTATTCTTTCTTTTCTTTGTCTAAAGCGTACTTCTTTGACTGGGATCATTTGTAACATTATGGTTCAAGGAAACATGTTTACAAAAACAAGATATATTTTCAGGCCAGATCGCAAAACCAGTCTTTAATTGTCTTACTTCATTCGGTGTCTTTGATTAACACATTTTACCAGTTAGTATTCGTGGATATCTTTTACCAAAATTTTTCAGCCTCTAAGTGCTCTAAGTGCTTCTTAGCATTGCAACAATGAAATGATGCTGGGATTATTTTATGGAGATGTAGATGTAGATGCAGATGGAGATGCAGATGGAGAATGTAGATGTAGATGCATACATATGTGTAGTGGTGGCACAGCCCCCTAGAGGGCTGTGGCAGGATGGTGCCCATCAAGTGCTCGCCCTCCAATGGGTAGAGGAAGGCGGATCCGAGGGCGGCGACGAAGTTTAAAGCCACATCCCCCTGTTCCAGAATCTTCTAAGTTACTCGGTTCATGGTTGGTCCCCAGTTTGTACTCCCGCCTACCCTTGTTTCCTATAGGTTATGTACCCTCTGTTACCACCCCTTCGTCCCTATCCCATTGGTTGTATTCCTTTTCCCCGCCTCTTCTGTACYCAGTATAAAACCCTATGCACAGCCTTGTTCCCTGTTCTTTCCCTCTGAACCCCTGGAGAATAAACYCTCTGGATTTCAAGGAAAGGACCTCTCCTTCATTCTTTACCTTCGGTGGCGCACCCGTGAGCTTATAGGCAGGTAGAGTCACTTGGAGGCCAGCATCTAAAGCCTCACTCGCTCCTGAGGAGGAGCCTTCAGCTCCCCAGCRAGGGCGAAGCGAAGGCGGCGCTGAGCACTTCCAAACGAGGCTTAACATACGCTGAACTCACCTAGTCTGTGGCAGCGCCGCACATATGTATATTTCTTTTCTTCAACCCTTCTTAATCCTGAAATTTAAGATGATTTCTTTTCTAGATGGGTAGGAGGTAAAAATTAATAAGCAATTTGAAAAGAAACACATATACACATATATTACATTGAGTAATTTATTACTATGTTGGTATGGTCTCTGCTCAGGTTTGAACAAGTTCTGCAGCTGCAGAGCACAAATTTCACCCCACACCTCTGAAATGYTCTATTTATTGCAACAGAGTACCCACCATTGTTCCACGGAAGCAAATATATATCATCTATACAGAGATAGAAGTTGTTACAGTTTTTGAAAATGGACTTTTCTAAAGCTGTTTGAATAACCATGCAAAATAACACCATGGAAAAGAAATTTTACATTTATCTCAGTGCTAGTAAACATCATGCAGTAATAGTCCAAAGAATTGATCCAGAATTCCCTGTCTCTGGACTTGTCACTAAAAACCTAACCTGAACAACCCCAACCTTCTTAGCAGATGAAACAGTATGTCCCCTGCCACTGTATGGATGTTTCGGATAGATTTTCCCTGAAGACCTACTGCCACATCTCAGAGGCTGTGACTTTTGTTAGTCAAAGAACATCTTGTTTAATTTCCTTCCATTTAGTTTTTCTTTGATATCATTCTTTCAGAGACCACTGAAATCCCATAGTTCACAGGGCACAATCTGTGCAGGTATGAGTGACAGCTATAGAATCAACTCCCACTTTACAAGAACACTTTCCTTGCTCAGAACTAGTTTTCTTCTTGTGTTACCATGACATTCAGGATCACTTGTATGAAATCTGTTTCCCACTTGAAAAAAGATGTTCYTCATGATGGATCTTACTTCTCATTTTACTACAGCCAGTACTTGGTGACCTTGAAGACTTGCTGCAAAGCCCATCTGTTTGTTGAAGCTTTCCCTTCAAAAAAAAAGTAATTTGATTGGCAGGACTGATTAAAGTTACCTATGAGTAAAGTTAGGACCTGTTGTTTCAGTGGGAAGGATATTGCAGTAGAGACAAAAAGAAAAGAGACGATGATTTATAGACTTTAAAGCTTCTTAATTATTTATTTCTTTCAAATTGTTTTAGATACTTTTTTACTATAGGTCCAGAGCATGGAATAAGCTTTGTAAACAAATCTGTATTAGCAGCACCATCATTTTAGAACAGATTGACAATGTCCACCTCAAAGTGTCTTTGTCCTTTTGTCTTTTGCTTCTTTGTTCTAACTAAGATATCTTATTCTACTTGAATGGTCTAAATAAAAAAAATTCTTCAACTTTGGAATTTTGAGTTAACATGACTTGACCCAGCTGGTCATCATTGTGCTTCAACAATGACTTCATCCCTATAGCAGATAAGGTACCTTGATAGTCTCTTCGTTAGGAGCGAAACTGTCAGCCACAATTTCATGGTAAAAGATAAAAGGAAGTACATATTTCATTTTTGTGGGAAGATATTTCCCAGATCATATTTACAGCTTCCTATGATATATTATTTTCTTTATTGTGACTCTTGAATCCTTGGATAGTTTTGAAGTCTTAAGGAAAAGAATGTCTTCCTGCATTTATTCTCAGGTATCAGTGAGCCGTATGAGAGTCAATTTGGAAGGCTTTGTTCATCACAAGTGCTATTTTAATCTTTTCTTACCATTTTTGAAGAGGAATAACAGTTTTAATTTCTCTCCTACTCCTTCTTTTTGTTGTGTTCAATTCTGAGCTCAGCTAAGAACATTATTCCTTAAAAAAAAATGTGTAATTTAACATATCTCTGTAGTTTACGAAATTCCAGAAAGAACCTATCCACTTAGCCTAGAGAATGCATATGAATGGGAAATTACTAGGTCATTTTTAACAACCTAAGGAGAGCATCTTAAATATTTAGAGTAATTTCAAGTTTCCCCAAAAGCTCAGTGACTTTATATAACAAATTTGCAGATTTATTTTACAAAGCTGTGAGTACCTCGCTGCATACCCATATAGTAGCAAGACAGCACAGCACAAATAGCTGCTACTCCCTCACTGCCTTGTGGCACATGGCATCACACCACTTCAGGAAGAAATGCTATGGATGTTTATTCATTTGATGATTGCTACACAGACTTTACGCAATCTAAGAAAGAAGATTTGAACTGTTGGGCAGACATGGGCACGTTATTAGTAGTGCTTGTGCCTGAGCAACCAGACAGAGCAGACGGTCAAACAGACATAGATGTGTAAACAAAAAACATGCATATTCTTCCACAGTACAGACATGCCTTTATTTTTGAACCGAGTATATTTGCTCTATATTTGCACACATGTGAGCTACAAGATTCCCTTTAACTTTATATTTCAGGTCTTCAAAGTTTTCTAAAATCTTTGTCTTTCACACTAACATCTGTTAGGTATTGTATATCTTTGCATTGAAACCATTTTTGGAGAGTGGGAGTCTAATTATTCCCTTTACTCTTTTCCCATTCTAATACAGATAGACTAAGGGAACTAGCCAGTGTCATAATACACTGTATTGCACAGACAAGATATGCATAGAATTCTGCAAAAACAGAGAGAAAAAAATATTATAGGTAGAATACCTGGAAAGGCACCTGCTTAAGAAGCAGGACCTTGACCAGAAAACAACAAACAAACAAACAAACAAACACCCCCCTTAAAAATCACGTAGACATCAGTATAGTTTATCTGGAGTTCTTTATTATGCAATTAATACTTTTATCTACTTCAAATTTACTTAAAATTTAAATTTAAATAGTGTCTTGAGAAAAGACATATTCTGAAAGTCCACTGTTTGTTAAGCTACACAATATATTAATCAAACAAAAGAATATTAGCAGAAAAAGCTGAATTAACTTATCTTCAGACAACTTTTAGTACAAAAAAATGGAGAAAGATCTTAGACTCAGAACAGCCCAGGCTGGGAGGGGCCTGGAGAGATCAATCATATGATCCAAACTCCCTCGAAAAAGGGAGCTTATTGTACGATATGCTAAAAGCTAATTGTATCATTTGCAAAAAAAGAGTACTCTTTGAAATATTTAGAAGATGTTCAACGAAAGGAGACTATAAGAAGGATGCACTGAAAGACAATYTCCTGTAATTCAGCAGAGAATTTCCTGCTTTTTCATATCTCATGGAGCAATTGGTCTCAGCCCTCTACCGAGGTCCTTCTAAAGCTGTGAAGCTTGGATGGACAATTTACATGCGTCACTCTTACATTTGTGAACATGAATATACTAATGTTTCAGTTCAATTGCTTACAAAGTAGCATATTGCCCATTTGAGAGGCCCTACAGTATCTGAAGCAATCACTTGAGACTGTACTAAAAGACTTCAAAGCTGACAAACAACTGCCAAATAGCTCAAATCTGCTTTTACGAAATATCATGGCTATGAATTGAATAAAAAAATAGACACATAGTACCTAACTGGTATGTTCTAACTTTGAAATATTTATTTGTACTGTCTAATAGAATTTCATAATAGCAGTAATAATTGCTTTTATATCTGTATGTAAATGATTTTTAAATTAGCAAAAATATATGTACATTTGTTTGGGGTTTCTTCACCTAAATTTTACATATTGAATTGACATATAATGTAATTTTACATTGTAATTTTCATCTAGTTATTTGGCTAGCCTAACACTATTAAAACCAATATAGTTTTGACAATTGACAGTTTGGAATTTGCCTTACCATAATATGCGTTGATATGGATCAAACACTGGGAACATTAGCAATTTTGGTTTTATCTTCATTATAATTTTGTCAGTCTGATAACTAAATATTAGGCATAGACATCTTTAGATTACTTTTAGTCCCTTATTTACTTTAACAAAACTACATCTTTTCCTACAGTAGTAAAGAGTCAGGAAACTTTCAGAGGCTTTCATTCTCTTATCTTTTAAAAACCATACAAAACTCCAGGGCATCCTGTTACTTAGAGAACTGCTGTGTTGCAGGAATGCCTTTCACAGTCAGACCTTGAAATGGTCATTCACGCTTTTGTTATTTCAAAATTAGATTATTGCAATTCCCTGTTGGCTGCTTGCCCAATAGGATGCTGCATAAACTCCAGCTGGTTCAGGACGCGGTTGCCAGATTTCTCTTCTAAAAGGGACAATCCAAACATATTCCACTCTTTTTGAAATCTTTGCTCAGATTTCTGGTTAAACAGCACATCAATTATCAAATAGCCCTTCACATTTTCCAGAAGAAACTTGATGTTAGTCTAATGCACTTTATCAATATTTTATTTTAAGCCCATGTTTATGAAACAATATCCAATGAGGAAATCATTCAGATTGTCCCAAGGTCAACTTCTAAATTGTAGTGAGGTCCTATGCAGTATCAATTGCATTATTTTTCCCACTTAATGTAAATGATCCTAAGTTTCAAAATAGATTTTTACATACTCATTTGAGTCAATGGATTGTCACAGGTTTTCACTAGCTGAGATTCTGGGCCTTGATTTCAGTATTCTTTTTAATTGCATTTTGTGTTTGACTGCACTAAACACAGGGTCTGAGGGCTTTGACATTTTCACTCAGGTTTCTGTTCTAATGTTCACTTTGGACTGAGACTCTGCAAGCTAATGGTTTCTGTTTGAGTTCATCACAGAACAAATTCTCACAGATAAAAAAATTAATTCAAAAGAGGAAAAAGTGTTGACATTTTCCTCTGGTAGCTTACACTGGTTGACAAAGCTTGACATACTTCTCAGCTTTTTCAAATTGAACAAACCTGATTTCAGATATAAGGGACATCTGGAAAAAATTAATGTGTTACTGAAATTGCATTAAAACATACCAAAAAATGAAGACAGAGACACTTAGAAATTAAGAAACAAATTACTTCCAATAAGCATGAATTCTATTTTTAAAGTACATGAAATGTGATTTAATTATTAGTCAATCTAAACTACTCAGTTCTTAAACTGTCTTTCTTACAACAGTGCCACATATTGAAGAACTGTTGGTTTTTTTTTTTTATGAGCAGGAGKGGATTAGTAGTAATTGTAAGGGAGAAACTAGTGTCCACTGTAAGCCCTTAGTTTGATCAGATGCTGCAAAGCCACAAGGAATTGCTACCTGGAGCAGCAGTTTTTAAGATTCTGTACTTTGAATGCTGCAGGTCTTTTCAGAGCCAATTTTTCAAAAGCATTAAACTTCCTGGCAGAGGTGACTGGTGTCATTTTCAGGAAGCTTCGAAGATGTTAAAGGCAGCCTACAGAAGGAACTGAAAAGCTCATCTATGCTCCTGAAACACTGATCCCAGAAAATCATCTTTAACGTTAAACCAAGTGATCTGTACTGTCCCACGTTTGCATGGCTACAGCATGTGGCCTTCTAGGACAGGCAGGCTGTGTTCACATCCTCGTACATCACGTTTCCTCTGGGTCTAGCATACAGATCCTATGGCTTCACTATTGTTATTTTTTTAATCTTTTCAGTGCCTTCAATTTCAGTTGTCATGATAGTACGGACAGTATGGCCCTCAGAGGAGCAGCCAGTATGGTTTGAGTCATTGAGTGCTCTGAAAATATTACGTGCTTTGCAGTGAGTGTGGAGTAGTGCAGGGGTGGCTAAAAGCTCAAGGCACAATATCTCAGCTAGACAGGGGAGAAGAAGCTATAGATTTATGCATGCTTTGTTCTGAATTTCTTCTCAGAAAGAGTGCATTAAACGTGTCATACGTCACATTATATCCATTGTGAGCCTACAATCATGGTCCTGGTTGCTGAGTTCTTTTAGCTTCTGAGATACCCAGATCATGCAGAACAGGGTTAGTTTTTGGTGTAGGGTTCCCTCTCTCTCTCTCTCTCTCATTAGGTTATTTATGAACTTATTTATGTTTGTTCCACTTTGGCACTTGAGATAGGAGTAGTTGCCTATTCTGTATGCCAGATCTTGATATAGCTTTAAATTTCTATGGCTCCCGAAAACTGTCCTTTTCTTTGTGGTGCCCTGCTTTGTTGCAATTAGTCTGGGGTAAAAAAAAGGAATGAAAGGGGCTCCCTGTGAGCACTTAATTTTGTTTGTGTTTTGATTAGAGAGGAATTCTTTTCAGGAGAAGATTAAACTCATTTGTTTCAAAACAGATTTTTAAAGACAAAAGCTCAGCAATAAATTAAAATTACACWGTTACACAGTTCATTGCACACTATTACAATATCTTGCAGTGCTGGTTTACAGAATCTCAGACACTAAATACATATTCAAAAGGGGACAAGTAGATTGTTGATTCTTGTCAACAAGGCAAGACATAAACACATAGACATAAAAAATGACATATATTGCTAATAGCATTCATTTCTCTAGGCAAATTACCAGTATCAGAGTTTTATTTACATCCCATGAAACTCCCATTCTGTTTAATATTCCGCATTAAATTACACCATGTTTTTTAGTAGGATTATTGTAGTGAATTTGAATTAGAGAAATGAGAAGGCTTTTCACTATTTTCTGCATACTGACAATAGAGGATCTCTTGTGTTATTCCCTGCTGGCAGGAAAGATGGGGAGGGTGAAGAGAGAGAGATGATACACTATTTCACTACTCTGTGTACATTTTTCTCAATAATTGAAACAAAAAAATCTTTTCTTACTTATGAAAGTGAAAAGCAGAATGTCTACTAAAGGATAAGAAGTGTTAATTAAGAAAAGAAAATATTTAATTGAAGACATAAATTGAGAACAAAACATGCTGCAGAAATGTTATGCTTACTAGAAGTAGTAAAAGTGGTAAATGAAGAGTGCACTTATCTGTGTGCATGTCTGTTTGCTACACGCTCTACTCAGAGAATGCAGCAAATACCACAACTTTTTCCTAGTGTTCTGTAGTAGTGTTGTATACACATAAATCGTATGATAGAATTTAATCAGATAGTCTGACTATTTGGGGGTAACATACAACATATGAACGAGTACGCAGAATATTTCTGATTCAAACAATGTTAGCAATGTAATACTAAAACTACAAGAAAAGAAATAGATTTTCTATGTTTTCCATGGTGGAAATAGAGATTATCAAATAGCATAAATCTAGATATACTGAGCAGATATTTTCAGTTTTTCCAGTTTTTGTTAGCTGAAATATAGCAAATCTATTCTGAAAGGGCTGCAGCTATTTAGGTCCTTAATTGGATGATTATTTAATTTACAAATTAAAATTGAAATGTTCTCTTATAACTTGTTTTCCTAAACTAAAATATATTTTCAGTTGATATAATTTTTGTGTCTTTTAATAAATGAAGGATTTAGAGTACTGCAGTATGAAGCAGTAAATAAGACATTGGATCTGCCTTCATGTTGCGTTTTCAAAGTAATAGTTCCCCATATATTTTGAGTTACTTCTGGTCCCAAATTCAGGTTCTTTTATAGAGTTAAATCAGGAAAAAGTAAAGACGTCAGGCGTTGTGGAGAAAATCAGACTAGAAGATAACAGTGATCTTTTTAGCCTTACAATGTTTTCTCTTTTTTTGAAATATCAGAGACAATTAAAAGTGGTTTTCATCTCACCTAAAACTGGACAGAAGATAGTTATCTATATCTGAGTTAGACATCCTTAGTACTTGTACAATTGAGAAAAAAAAGTGTGTTTCAGGACAGTTCATTTTATCTTGTTTAGAAATGGCTAATTCTCTATAGAGACAGTAAAGAATTGTAGAGCCACTAATTCAAATGTAAGCATCCATGTTGCAGAGATTCACATTTACATTTGCTCACTTTAACCCCTGTAAAACAATGGAGTAATTAGAAAGACTAGAATTAGAATTTCTCTTTTTCTTTTCGTCTTATTAACTGTTTTCAGAGAAACAAACACAGACACACACAGAAGGCTGTATCACAGACTTTTGCTTATCTCCCTCTCAGCTGTTACTCCAGCTATCTGAAATTGAGGAATTCGTGCTTACAAGGATAATAATTATCAGCCCGATTTAAGAACTACAAATGCGTATCTTGACATGTATATAAACAAACAAAAAAATAGAGCTGTACCTATACTTATGCTAATTTTTTCAATGCATAGAAAATATTGACACCATGTATTTGCCTTTACCACATCTGATTTTTAGTCACAAATAATTCACATGATGTTTGCCTGGGTTTTATTGTCTTAGCTTTCTTTTCCTCAGGTGTACCTCTTTGAAGGATTACTGTGGGATTTTTGTTTGGGTTTGATTTTTTTTCCACTTAAATCTTCATTTACCTTCATGCTTCAGATGAGTTTAAAGAAAATTTTTTTCCAGGAAACTTGATTAAATGAACACCAATTCTGCTAGGTGAATAGTAAGGAAATGCCTTCCTTTTGCAATAATATGAGTGATTAAAGTAGTCAGAAAATAATTTGTTATCCATATATTTGTCCTTGAACTGGTCACTTTCACAGAGCTTGGCAAATACACTGAAATTATGTATACACTCTGCCGATGCAACACTTGTTTTTATTTGTGCATAACATAATATCTACAAGTTTACCTTGCAGCACTTAAATGCTTGATGTTATTCCATTTTTTCTACCTGCTTATTTTATGGTAATTATAATATTAATTTTTTGCATCTGAGAAATCATTCAGGATAAGTCTATAGAAATTAATATCAACATAACAGTTTTGTCTCCTAAAGCACATGTTATCCTCGGTCACAAAGTATTAATTCCCACCTATGAGTATGATGGTTCAGAACAACATGGGAATACTCACTAGGAAGTTGTTAAATTATAGTCGGACATCTCACAAATGTAATGAAGTATCTCCTAGACTGATATCAGAACTATTAGTCACATGGAGAATGAAATATTAAATTTTTTTCTCTATGAGAAACAATAAAATTTTTTGTAGCAGCAAAAAAAAAATTTTGTGTATTTAAATATCATACTTTGACAGGAAATTAAGAGAAACAAAAAGCCCAAGAACTTCTAAAACATAAATGAAAACAAAATATAATATGGAAAATTTGTAGAACTATATTAATATGTACTTTGTGTATGCCTCTTGAATGGGAGTTCATACTGTCTTTTCATTATTCAGGTGTATCACTTTGAAATGTAATGAGTCACACAGATATTACTTAAACCTGATTTCACTGGTAAGAATATAAGGTTCAAGTTGAAGCACATCTAAACTATCAGTGTGGACATATATGTGCATGTTTTGTCAAAAAAATACAGGTACAATTTAATAATAACACACAAATAACTGTGATCATTCTCAGCCATTGTGGAGAGCAGCTGTGAACATTTGAARACAATCAGCCATCATCACCACTTTGTGTTCTGGCCAGCTGTACTCCATGTGTGTCACATTTATCCATATCTCTCTCTCTCTACTCTCTCTGTCAATCTTTGTCTCCATATGAATGGCAATCAGGAAAGTAATCACTTTTTATTAATGAAATTTCCATCATCTAAAAAAACCATAACATTAAAAATATCGCTTTTTTACAGTAGATATCCAACATTGGGTATAAGAAAGAAAGAAAAAAAGAAAGAACAAAGGAAGGAAGGAAGGAAGGAAGGAAGGAAGGAAGAAGGAAGGGAGGGAGGAAGGAAGGAAGGAAGGAAGGAAGATCAGAATACGGCTTAGAGACTGGAGTTTTCATTGTCAGTTTTGGAACTTTGATATTTTCAATGTATTGTGTGCAATAAAATACTCTTTGGTCAGTCACAGAGGATAAATATTCAGCTCAGACATAACTATGTCAATTAAGGATTTTTCTCCTTTTTTTTTYCTCCAGTAATAACTCAGATAAAAAGGAGTTTTATTGCTGGGGAGGTGTTTTTATTTGTGGAGAGAAGTTTCACTGCTCTGAGGTATTTCCTTCCCAAAGAGTTAGTGAATTAAAACTCAGTTTAAAGAATTTACTTCAGCTCTGGATTATTTGCTATTTTCCATCTCACAATTAAATAATGTGTAAAACTATAACTGAAATGATGCCAGGTGCTTGTCACCTTGCACTAGGAAACCTAATCCCATATTTACCTGTAATTGTGCTCTGAAACCTATTATTTTCAAGATTCTAAACTAGTTCTTCKCTGCCCAAGGTAGCTAATTAAAGAGTATCTAGATCCTGCATACACACAGAAAACTACTGAATAATACATGAAGATTGACTGAAGTCAATTTCTTTACATTTTTATCTTTTATTCATTACGAATTTTCAGAAAAACAAGGTTTTTTAAGGCAAAAATAAAATACCACCATACTTATAGTCTTTTATAGTAGAGCTTAAAATGTTGTGAAGTAGCAGTGGCTACATCTGAACATACAGAAAGCTGAAAAACATATACTATTAAATATTTTCACTTGCTATAACAGTTACTGAACACACAGTCTGCTTTTTGATACACTGATTTTTAATGCAAATCACTTGCCTACATTCAAAGAAGAAATTAAGGGAATTACAATAGAGATGATATTAGCTTAAATTTAAAAATTTTTGTTGTTGTTGTTGTTTGGGTTTGAGTTTTTTGTTCATTTTTTTTTCAAAAAGGAAGCATCGATTTTTTAAGTGCTTCTCGAGGAATTTTTCAGTCTTTTATGTCTTTGAGCTGTTAATATTTAAAGACATATACTTTTCATATTAAACCTCTCAGCTGAGTGTAGACAACAGAAAGGAGTTTTGCTAGTTCAGAAATACATTGTGAAAAACTCAGAATTTAAGGACATCTCTTTCTCAAATAGTGTAAACTTTAAGTTCTCAACTTTCAGAGGGCCAACTTATGCTTCCTAGACTTCACTCTCAGAAACCTCAACACTCCTGCATTCAAGAGATGTGATCTATGACAGTGTAGTTTAGCATTCAACAGCAAACATTAAATTCACATTTTTGAATATATTTAGTGTGTTCTGGGTGAGGTTACTGGACTGATTTCACATTACATTTCAAGAAAAGTTTTTAAGTTAACTATTTGACTGTTTAACACACCTAAAAGGCAACTGTGCTTTCAACAGCACAATTGTTTTTTGCACTCATAAGGAATTTGATATTTTCTGCTGATACACATGGTACCCTGTATCGACAAAGGCTGAAATTTAACAAGTGCTTTTAGTTTGTTAATTTCTGGTTTTCTTTGTTTTCTTGGGCTTAAGAGAGGAAACCTCATATGCAAAAAATTACATGTTTTATAATATACTGATTTTTTTCATTAAATAACTGCTTTTCTAGAAATAACAAGTGGAAGATGTCTGCTAGATCAATTCATCAGTCTCATTTCCAGGGCAATATTGATCTTTAAAACTGATTTTTCTCTACTTTTGACGCCTAGCTGTAGAAATGAAAAATTATGAGAAGAACAGTTTTATGCATCACTTTGTCAAGAAGTCATGTTTTGGAAGGTTAATCTTAAGTTTTCATGAAGGTAATTTCAAGATTAATTTCTACAAATGTGTCTCTACCTGATGCTTGTATCACTTCAATGTTACTTCGCAGATGCAGCATTCTTCACTTAATATCTGTTCCCTGAACCTCATGGTGATGGGGACCTTTGCCTCAGCACCAAGCTTCCACTAGGATTAGGGTTACCATTCAGAGAACCAGAAAGCCTAAAGCTCTGGGGCTGGAAAAGGCATGCCAAGGAGATCACAGCAGGGTACCAACACTGCTGCCTTCACACTTTTATAATCTGGACCACCTACCGTGATGGGCATTTCAACCTTATCTCCAACTTTCCTTTATAGTCAGGGTTAGATTTCAGAGAGCCAGAAAGGCCACATATCCAGGGACACTGGGGCTGGAAAAGTCATGCCAGGAGGATCATGGCAGGGCACCAACGTTGCTTCCTTCACACCCTTCTGTCCTGAGGCACCTATGGTAATGGGATGAGGAGAAGCCATATGAGGAGCAGTTAAGGTCATTTTTCTTGTTCAGCCTGGAGAGGAGGAGACTGTAGGGAGACCTCATTGCAGTCTACAACTTCCTCATGAGGGAAAATAGAGGGGCAGGAACTGGTCTCTTCTTTCTGGTGATCAGGGAGAGTTAGGACCCAAGGCAATGGCTTGAAGCTGTGTCAGGGGGGTTTAGGTTAGATATCAGGAAAAGTTTTTTCACCCAGAAGGCAGCTGGGCACTGGAACAGTCTCCCCAGGGAAATGGTTACACCACCAAGCCTGCAGAGTTTAAGCAGCACTCGAACAATGCTTTGAGGCACATGGCGTGATTCTTGGGGTGGTCCTGTGCAGGGCCAGGAGTTGAACATCGACAATCCTTGTAGTTCCCTTCAAACTCGGGATAGTTTATGATTCTATGAAAGTTAGTGCAAGGGGTTTTTGTTTTACCATGAAAATGGGTGGAAATGAAGTGCTTGCTAGTCTTTAATCTCACTGTCATAACCAGGTCTTATGCTTCCACAGGAGTTTGCAATCACTATTTATATAACAGATATTTTGCTGATGTAATTGATAATGTTTTTCACATCTGGCCTTCACCTCTAGCAGGTTTCACAGATCTAAACATTTGTAGTGTGGTTTTTCCATCCCTTGCTTTCTGCTGTGCTACTTCAGCATTTCTAGTGTAATCCAGTGATCCTGCAGCTTTCTCTACATTTCTAGATTTCTGTTAAAGCCAAAAAATAACCCATGATTTCTTTGGGTCATTTCTTCCATCTAACTCAGGCCTAGTCTAATATCAACATTTCTGATCTCTTTCACCATTTCCTTTTACAAATTGTCTGCTATCAAATTTATGTATTTTAATTCTGAGTTTGCTTCCATGAGAATTCTCTTTTGTTATCTTCTGCTATTATTGAATTTGTCTATTCTCACTTGCAATGATGTTCTCCCCAATTATGTCATTAATAATGTTGAAGAGACTTGTGCAAATATTGCAGGAAACTACTGAATCAAACTAACATATATATCAAAAAATCATAGGGTCAGGTGATGACTCATTCGTGTTTTATTGTGAGTAGTTTATGATCTATAGGGTACAATTTATGCAGCCTAATTTAACATATATAAAATTGATGTACATAGGTGCACTACCTGCTTAAGTTATTCTGCTTGTACAGTCAAATAAAAGAAGGATGTCAGAAAAAGAACTGAATCTGTTTTAAGGTAGGTGTCTAACAATAGATCTTGCCTAGATGTATCAATCTTTGTCCATTCATTTATACAGAATGTGTATTTAACTAGTTTAGACAAAAACCCTGAATTTTAAATGGTATAATGGTATAGTTAGGTGAATTGACTTTCACACATGGTTATAAAATGACATTTTCAGGCTATTGTTGGGCAAGGTTCTGGAGTAGTCTTGATATAATTGTGTTAACAAATAGGGGAAAAAGCAAGCGGTAAAATTCTACTAGATCTGTAGAAAAAACAGAAAAAAACAGAGGGAAATAATTTTCTTATCCTGTCACAGTTTATGCCCTTAAAATTATAAATATATTTTGTTAACCTTACACTTTACAAATAATTTTAAATTTAAGAAATAGTGGAGACAGGAAGTCAGGTTAGTATATAAACATTTCATCTATATTGTACCACCTGGAACAGTACTGGGAACTTTCTAGGTTTCAGCAGGCCTCAGGTTTTGGGATGTATCGGTAATACTGTTTATGTTTGGAAATCAACACACAGATTACCTTCAGTCTTCTTCCAAATCTTGTTAATTATGTGCAGGAATTAAGACCTTTTCTGCTAAGTCCATGAAGGCTGATAAGATACATCAGTTATGTGTCCTGCACTACACATCAGATCAGAAGAATCACAGAATCATAGAGTCGGAATGCTGTGCATTGGAAGGGACCCTAAAGATTGTCTAGTTTAAAACCCCCTGCCATGGGCAGGGACACCTTTCGCTAGACCAGGTTGCTCAAAGTCCCATCCAGACTGGTCTTGAACACCTCCAGGGATGGGGCATCCACAGCTCCCTGGGCAACGTGTTCCAATGACTCACCATCCTCACCATGAAGAAATTCTTCCTAATACCTAATTTTTTCTTAATATCTAATCTAAGTCTACCATCTTTCAATTTAAAGCTGTTCCTCTTTGTCCTCTCACTGTACGTCCTTGTAAAAAGTCCCTCAACAGCCTTCTCGCAGGCCCCCTCCAGGTACTGGAAAGCTGCTATGAGGTGTCCCTGGAGACTTCCCTTCTCCAGGCCGAACAGCCCAGCTCTCTCAGCTTGTCTTCTCAGGAGAGCTGTTACAGCCTTGTGATTAACTTAGTGGCCCTCCTATGGACTCGTTACAACAGGTCCATATCTTTCTTGTGGTAGGGGTCTGAGAGAGGAACCAAGACCAACCCAGGTTGTTTTTTCAAGAACAAAATTTTGCTTCAAAACTCTAGTGGAGTTTGTATGTTTCAACAGAACGCTGTGATGATTATGGCTGATATAGTTAGATACTGTTCAGATGCCAACTTCTGAAATGCTAAAGACAGAAACTGTTATTGGTTAGCATAATCCTAACCATGAGCAATTATGCGAGCAGTGCTAAAAATATGTAATGCAGAACACATTATTTTAATACTGTGGGTAGCCATTATGTATATTATGAATTCTGCAGTCTTGCAAGACTCTGAATCAAGATATGACATAGTTCTAAAAGGTAATCTAAAGTCATTGGCTGACACAATAAAGTCTGATGGCATTTACTACACATACTATACAACCAGACAGATCACCTTACTGTAATGGTGTCTTCGGCCTGAAAATATGGGRTTCTAAGGACATTGTCCTTAAGTTAAAAAAAACAAAACAACTCCATCAAGAAGAGAAGAGAGACAAAAATGCAAACAAACCCCAAAACCAAATAAAACCCCCTATTTACTTCAGAAGAGTTTCATTTAGAGAGCTTTTAAAGAAAGGTCTTAAATTTCAATTAGTATCCCAAAGAATGAATGAAAAAAAAACAGAAACAAAATCTCATTAGAGGAGGAGTCAGTTGTCCCTGGATTTCATTTTTGCATTCTAACACATAGTTTAGGTTTCATATTATCTTACTTTAGACATTTTAAGTACAGATACCTACATCTAAACATAGACTTCCTTTACAGGTAAGGGAAAAATGTAGAACTCATGAACGGAAATAATTGCATCCAACACCTTTATTTAGACAGATGAATAACACCTTAACAAACACTTATTTCTCTAAACAAGAGCGAGAGAACCATGAGTGACTAGCTGAGATATCCACACTGACTGTGTAATATCTAAAATTAAATAAAATCTACCCCACTTAATATGATTTGTGTAAGATGTTTAAAAACACATTTTGTTTCATGTAGAAACAGCTGTAAAATAAGTATTGGAGTATGTGCTCAGAAATGACACTGAAGATTCATAAATGCATGGTGTGAAGTGGTTTATAGTCATTTAAGGATGGGTCTTCTGCATTTATACTGAACATACTGAAACACTACAGTTTTCCAGCAGTCATTACTATGAAAAAATAATTGCAGTCTTGAAGGCATACTCTAAATTTTGCATTTTTGATTTACTGTTTGCATTTCTTATTTTAATAACTGACTTACACTTAGACTTATATCTAAAATTATAAAGGCTTTATGCACATGATTAGTTTCATTAGCTGAATTAAGAAATTCATGCAGATGTTCCCTTTTTCTCTGCTGCTTTAAATGAAAAGTTCAAGTAGAAAGATGATAATAACATTTGCATATTTTTGTAAATTTATTTGCATGCAGTTTTATTCAAAAATGAATTTTGCATTGTAGATACATCTCAGCTAGTACTGATGCACAGTGTTCAGTTCTCAGCATAATTGCATTTTAAGAAATATTGATGCATTAATGTATACAGATTGTATTCTAGGCAAACAAGAAAAAAGTTTAATTAAGCACTAAATATGTTTTGAAATAATATCTGTTTACATTCAGATTTCATTTACAGATACAATAATTACATTTTTATTCATGCAGCAGTGAAATACTATTCCATAGATTATAGTGCAATACTAAAGCAAACCTAGACTGTAAGGCTCATCTAATTTATTTGCACTGCTAACATCTAGGCAACCTAATGATGCCAATGATCTCTCTGGTTTTCACCAACTTTCTCTGTTTACTAGTCTTTCAGTAGCAACATAATCTCACATTTAAAAATCCAGAAAGGAATAATATATCACATTCAAAATGAGTCCAAAATGCAAATGACAAGTGTAACAGAGATAATAGCAGAAAGAAGGGTTTTGAAGCTCAAATAAGYGCTAATTTTCTTTCTGCAACTTTTGCAAGACTCATTATGTGCAAAATACTTTGTTAGTAATTAAATGAGTAATTTTTGATAYCTGATTTATAAATGTGGATGTAGTGGATGGAGTGCTATAGGGCTCTGTAGACTTTTCATGTTAGCATTTGTGATCTATCAATAAAGGTGTTACGTATGACCATGCAGGTGTTTAGACATAGATAGACGGATAGATAGGTTGATAGATAGATCAAAGATAGAGAGTGTGTGTGTATATGTACCTATATCCCAATATCCTGCCATCTCCACAAATTCTACTGGTAAAAAAAAAAACAACAAAAAGCAAAAAAACCAAAACCGACAAGGATGTGGCATTTCATTAAAGTCAGACCGCTGGATTCTAGCATTTATGCAATAGTACGTTGTCGCGGTGCGCTGGGCTCGGCTAGATGGTAAGGCGCCCGCAACCTTCCTGGAAGCCTCATGCTGTCTGGCAGTGCCTCGGAGCGGTGTGTGACAGCCAGTGGGAAAAGGAACAGTGCCRTGCTTTCCCTGGATTCCCTCGCAGGTTCCAAGGCTCCCCGAGCCTTACTATCTGGGGTGGTGGCTAACACCTGCAGCCGGTTAATGTGGGGGGGCCGTGAGGCCACCACACCAACACCCGGGATTCCCACCTGCGCAGGTGGTCACACAGGCAGTCACACACTCGACACCTTAAGACAGGGGCAAAGAGTTTGGAGGCGGACTCTCCTTATGATGTTCCACAGAGGTGCTTAATAGTGAAGGGTCAGGGAAGGAGAGCCAAAAGAACAGGGTGACACAGGCTTATATACTGAACTGAACAGGGGCGGAGAGAACACTGAGCGCCAATCACACAAAGGTAAGAGGGAGGAGAAAAGGCGGGGTAACAGTACACACAACCAATGGGGGTAGATGAGGGGAGGAGCAGGGGAGCAGGGCCAATGGAGCGTCAAGTAGGGAAGAACTTGCCAGAACATAACCATATACAGAACATAACCATATACAGAACATAACCATATGCAGAACATAGATTGACAGACTAACTGAACAGGAGAATGTACCAAAGCAGGGCTTGGGAGAGAGAGACCTTCCTCACCATTGCAACCGAGGGGGAGACTTTAAATCCTGACCTCGGAGCCTTTTTCTCCAACACCAGGGCTCTCTAGCCTCACTGGCCCCTCGGTCACTTAGGTGGTTGGCCCATCCTCCACAGCATCCCCAGCTGCAGGCCAATCCGCCACCACAGTACATCTTGTGCATGTACTGGGTAGACAATATTATTTTCTCCTATGTTTAGTCCAAAAAAGTTTTCTCCAAAGACCTAGTGATACTCCAAAAAGTGCTTAAAAATGTTCTTCTTAAGCACTGTATTTGAATTCTTACAGTCAACCAGAGGCATATTCTCAAGGTTCTTCCTACTTTCCTTACTTAAAACTGAGATCTGACTAGATGTTTGGCAGCTGCAATACCAATATTTTCCTTAATGACCTGGAAATTTAAAAAGCTTTTAATAGTTACAAAAAATATCTCTACTTCACCTTCAGTAACAAAAACAATCACAAAAAAACCATAGACAACAAATGAAATAAAATGTGACATATTTTAGCTAACTCTTGTTGATGGCATTTCTCATTTTTGAGTGCTCAGAAACAGTTTTGAACACATTAAAATTTTTTAGGCTTAGGCTTTTTAAAGTGAGAATCCATATCCTTTCCATAGTCTATCTACTACCTATATTTTTCCTAGTTCATGAGCTGTCGTGGTTTAACCCCAGCAAACAACCAATCCCCATGCAGCTGCTCGCTCACTCCCCCACCAGTGGGATCWGGGAGAGAATCAGGAGGGCAAAAGGTAGAAAACTTGTGGGTTGAGATAAAGACAGTTTAACAGGGAAAGCAAAAGCTGTGCGCACAAGCAAAGCAAAACAAGGAACTAATTCACTGCTTACCATGGGCAGGCAGGTGTGCAGCCATCTCCAGGAGCGCAGGGCCCCTCACACATAATGGTGACTTGGGAAGACAAACACCATCACTCCAAACACTCCTCCACTTCCTCCTTTTTCCACTCACTTTCTATACTGAGCATGATGTCATATGGTCTGGAATATCCCTTTGGTCAGTTTGGCCCATCTGTCCTGGCTGTGTCTCCTCCCACGCACTCCCAACTTCCTCACCAGCATGGCAGTATGAAAAAGCAGAAACAGCTTTGGCTCTGTGTAAGCCCTGCTCAGCAGTAACAAAAACATCTCTACATTATTAACCCTGTGTTCAGCACAAATCCAAAACACAGCCCCATACCAGCCACTGGGAAGAAAATCAACTATATTCCAGCCAAAATCAGCATTTGAAACTATACAGACCTTCACATTTCACATGCACTCTCCATCCAGTTTCCCTATCTTCAGTTTTTCTTGCCATAGTCACCTACTGTTGCTGAATTTAAGTGGATAAAGTTGCAAAGATGAGCCTTTCAGTAAAAGAATTGACTTTATAAGTTTGATTTTGTTTTGCCTGAATAAAAAATACTATGTGGAATCCATCGAGTTGGAATATAAAGTTAAGGACACGCTTAATGTGAGTAGATACTCATATCTGCRTGTTTGGTTACCTCTGTCAAGTTTCTACGTATACAGTTATTATAATTGTCACATAAAACCATTGTAACTGTAAGCCAGATGTAAAGTTCAACTATTTGATAAAATTTAATCCAAATTTATTTTATTGGTATCGTCTGAGAAGACAGAGAAAGAATAAGTAGAGAAGAAAATGCAAAGTATCTCTGATTGTGAGGGATTTTTTATATATATACAAATATCGTACAAAGAAACAGAAATGAGTTCAAAGAGGAGGTTTTGTGGGGTTTATTTTGGATAATATTTTCTTTGAGGTTATTTTTATGTGTATGAATAGCACATTTCACTGTTGGATTTGGGATAAATGAAATGCAACTGTTGCTTGTAGTGATATTTTTGATGTTGTTTTACAGCAGGTGAGCAGTAATTACATTTCCATCTGTGCCATTTTTCTTTTCTGTGTACATACTGAACTTGCCTTACAAGTTGTTCCATCCTTTTTAGAAATATTGCTTAAAAAGAAATACCATTCACACTGGCCAATGGAGTAACAGATGGTTTTAACTCTTATCTGTAAAAAAAAGTATTAAAATATAGGCAAGTCAATTAGGATGAGATTTCCAGTAAGGCTTTTCAAGGGTGAAACTTTAGATCTTTTAAAATCTGTTTACATTTATCTAGGAGTGGTAGTCTGGATCGTCTTATACAACAGTGCCTAAATGTTCTGGGTTACCTCTACAGTGTTAAATGCTCTGCTTCAAGGTGTAACTCCTGGCCTTCAAGGCCAATTAATACAGCATGACATACTGTATGTCATGCAGAAAGCCACCTCCACAGGTGGCTGAATGTGTGCCATACACACTGGACAGTCACAGGCTTTCTTTTGGATACATGGCCCTAAACTATATATATTTGGGTTACAGAAACTGGAAGCTGAACTCTTGTCTGATATTACATGGGGATTGAGTCTCAGTTCACCAGAATTTCCATCGCCTAAAACTGAGGATTTAAAGCACATGCCACAGCATACACCAAAAAGACATTTTTGGGGGCTTGCGAACACTACAGACATGCTAAGATTAAATTGGAAGCCATGTGGTGTCATGCTTAAAGGTTATTGAGAGCTGGAATGAATTAAATGTGAATTAAATATATGCTCCACAGAGGCTTTGTTTCAGGGAGAACTAGCTGTTTAAAATCAGTGTTTGGTTTTAGTACTTTTTCAATCATGTGAGAAAAATGGTTTACACTTTCAAACCAAATGTACATCCACCAGGGTGTAATGCTAAAATTATCTTCCCCTCCTTTCCGGTAAGCATCAGGTCCCAGAAGAGAATTCAATATCACTAAACTTCAGAGGAAAAAGCTAAAATACACGCTTAACTATACCAACATTTTTTTACTTGCTAACGTTCAAACAGTCTTCTCAATGTAAGTTTCCTAGATTGCTCTTTACAGAAACCTCTGGTATTCAGGGATTTAGGGAAAAAAAAGAAAAAGCACTGCAGAAAATTTTTTTACATTATTTCAGGTAAATGTTAAATATTTTGATGTTGCAGTACCTGAGTTAAATGTTTCTTCCCATAATGACTTAAGCACCCATGTTATGCATGTTGTTCTCATTAAAAAATCCATATATTATGGCCATAAATCTAATTTATCCAGAACTTCATCTGCCCACTTACAAGTAAAACAAAATATTGTATCACCCCGATAGGGGTGTTTCAAGGTCTTCATGTGACACATAAAATGAAAACCCACAAGCAATATCATAAAACATTAGCAATGAAAACATATATTGGCCAAGAACAACTGCTTTAAAAACTGCTTTAAAAACTGCTTTGGCCTTTTTCTATGCAAAGTAGTAGCAATCTCTGTTAGCTTACTATAGGCAAGAAGTTGTCTGCAGAATTACAGTTCTGGAAATTATATAGAGACATGTATGGATGCCAAGTTCACCAGATTTCCCAAGACTACAGTACTGTCACTTCCCAAATCAATTTCTTTGAACTCTTCGAAAGCCTCCCTCCTGTTCAGTGGGATACAGGATACTCCAAGTCTCCTTTTGACACTACAGACTGAGATTTTTATTTAAACACCAAAAAAAGATACCAGAACTAGATCACAGTAAAATACAATTAGTTGTGGTCACATACATATAGATTTCTTGCATGTAATAACGTTGATAACAGGACATATTGCTGTATGCTAAGACTTACAAGAATTTGGATTTCAAAGATTAAAAAATGTTCTCTTTAACCTATACAAGGAGTAGTTTTGTGATTTGTCCACAGTTTACAGCTCAGTCCCACTGTCACTTCCTGACTCCTTAAAGTGAGATGGGAAGGAGAATCAGAAGGTAACAGTGAGAAAACTTTTGTGTTGAGACAAGTACAGTTTAGTAGGTACAGCAAAAGCTGTGTGCACAGGCAAAACAAAACATGGAATTCAATCCTAACTTCCCGTGGGCAGCCATCACCAGGAAAGTAGGGCTTCAAAACATGCAACAGTGACTTGGGGATAAAAACACCATCTCTCCAAACATTATCCCCTTTCCTTCTTCTTCCTCCAGCTTCATATGCTGAGCATCATGCCATATGCTATGGGATATTCCTTTGGTCATTTGGGGTCAGCTGTCCCAGCTGTGTCCCCTCCAGACATCTCGTGCACACCCAGCCTCCTCAGTGGTGAGCTGGGGTGAGAGGTAGAAGAGGCCTTGGCTCTGTGTAAGCACTGCTCAGCAATGGCTAAAACATATCTGCATTATCACAGTTTTCAGCGAAAATCTAAGGCACATCCCCATAACAGCTACCATGAAGAAAATCAACTTTATTCCAGACAAAACCAGGAAAAATAGAGTAGATTTCCACCACCTAGAATCCATCAGGTTTCCTAATTGCTCATCTAGAAGTTTTCTAGTGTAGACCATTTTCCTGGTGGCAATGGAAAAAACGTGAGTGTCCACCAGATATTGCACAAGTTATTAAAGAGGGTACTTCGCTTTTCTTACACAAAACTATATCCACATTCAAAATATCAGAGTAAATAAAGTATACACACACATTTTCCTTGCATATCAAAATATTTCCAGCCTATTCCAACTATTTTACCCTTATTTACACATTTTCTCTGAGTAAAAAAAAAAAAGATATTTTAACACATAATGAAAATTTTCCCTCAATGTGAAAGATTGTGGAGTTAATAATAAGTTAGTTCCTAAAAAACAATAATTGTATGAGTAATTTGTAGCTGTCAAGGCAAGAAAAATACCTCTAAAAATTCTAAGAATTTGTTGAAAATAATAGCATATTATTAACGTAGATATAAAAAATCTACGGTTTTTCAGCTTTCTTCTTGAAGCCAATAATAAGAATATTAAATGTAACATAGAGCAGAAGGCACATATAGGATACATAGTATATATCCTAGATATTTTTCCATGTATTTTTATGGAGCTTTTAGGCCATATGGATGATTGGTTGAATTTTAATTCATCACTCAATTTAGTCGTTGTGAGGATAGAAGAAAATAATTATATGCACATGTATTAAACTGGTTCCTAAAGAATGCAATTACACTTCACACTAATCTGAAGCCACAGGATTTTGAAAATTGTGGATTTTTTGTCACCTGCTTACAAATTGTCAATGAAATTGTGAAAAGGTATTAAATGATGCAACACAACTAGATTAAGACATTTTTTTTCAAGTTCGAAGGTCAATAAGCATGGCCAAACAGATGAATTGCCTTAGGAAGTATTCTCTGTGGGCTACTTATTGTTCAATATTCTATTTTTTTTCAATATAACATCTAAACCAAATAAAATTAATTGGAGAAACAATGAAGAGCAGTGAACTTAAATTTGTGCTGTGGTAGTACAAACTTGTGTAAAGGAGAAGGAATGTCTGTGAACTCATACCAAACAATAGCTGAAACTGAGGAGTTTTGCTGACAGTTATAAAGTAATGTACACAGAGTTCAAAATTCTTAAGTCAGGCACAGAATGACTTCAACTGAACTGCAGCATGACCTCCAGGTGACCTTGGGGCTTTTTAACACTTCTCGCTGTCTAGACATTGCAAGAAAGCATCTTAAATGAGTAGACAGAGATCTAGGTTTGTATAATGTAGTAATTTTTTTTTTTTTTTTTAATCAGAGCTGTCTTATGAACTTTACATATTTTGTACGAGAGTACCATTCTACAAGACCCTGCTTATTGTGGAAACTACACAAAAGTAGCACTGAAACTCCAGAAATAAGAGTTGCAAAAAACTACCAGTTAAAATATAAATATAGTGACAATGTGCATGGAAAAAAATCTGGTTTACTCTGCTAGTTTCACAAGAGTATTTTCACACTTATCTTTCCAGTCTCCATAATTGTAAGAGTAAAAATGGGTTGATTCCCAGATTAAAATTCTCAGACTTGCAAAAAACAGTTGAAAACCAGGATGCAGAGACACAGGCTGGAGTTGGCTTGTCATGTCCAAGAAGGGACAAAAAAAATACTTATTTAAATTTAAGAGAAGGAGATCCACAGATATTAACCTATCACCATGTCTCTCTTCTAACCTACACAAAAACTACCACTGGTTTTTTGGTGTTTTTTTTTCCCTCTGGCAACTGCTATGCTTTGAAGACAGTTATTGGATACCACAACCATCTTCCCTCTTCTAGATCAGGAAAACAATGTTATTAACATACTATCAAATGCTTTTTATAAAATTTTCATTGCTCATATTTGAGTTTTCTCTGGTTTGTTTATACCATCATAAAAGTTAGAGGCAACAAGCAAGCAAGCAAGCATAAGGCCTGAGGGGAGAAATTCTGTATAATTTTACAATTAACATTTCAGATAACACATTCCATGAGAGCATTTCCCCTTCTGGTGAAAGCTGCATTTTTTTTTTTTTTTTTGTGTACATCCTCTGATGAAGATCCTAACACCTTCCTGCTGTATTTCTACTGACAGACATATTAATGGACGGTTGTAGCCTCTTCATTTGGTTTTTCCTTCCCAAGTGTAACACCTTCCACATATTTTTGCTATTTCAATAATTTATAGGAGATGCATATTTTGAGTCATAATACTGCCCTTATACAGTCTGTTATTGAGTTTCTTTATAATCGTCCAGGTTTTGCTAATTATGTTGCTACAGGGGTGACTTCCATGAGAAGCTACTAGAAGATGCCTCCATGCCCGGCAGAGCCAATGCCAGCCAGCTCCAAGACAGACCAGCCGCTGGCCAAGGCTGGGCCAATCAGGAATGACAGCAACACCTCTGTGATTTAAGAAGGAAAAAAAGCTAATTGCACAGAAGTAATTGCAGCCAGAAAAGAGCTGAGTGAGAATATGTGAGAGGAATATCTATGCAGACACCAAGGTCAGTGGAGAAGGAGGGGGAGGAGGTGATCCCAGCACCGGAGCTGAGATTCCCCTGCACCCCATGGTGAAGACCATGGTGAAGCAGCTGTCCCACTGCAGTCCATGGAAATCAGTGAGGAGGCAGAGATTCACCTGCAATCCATGGAGATGATCCACACCAGAGCAGGTGGATGCCTGAGAGGAAGTTGTGAACCCATGGGAGGACCATGCTGGGGCAGACTCCTGGTAGAGACCTGCAGACRTGGGGAGAGGAGCCCATGCTGGAGCAGGTTTCCTGGTAGGAGTTGTGACCTTATGGATGACCCATTCTGGAACAGGCTGTGCCTGAAGGACTGCACCCAATGGAAGAGTGACCCACGTTGGAGCAGTTCACGGAGAACTATTACCTGTGGGATGGACCCATATCGGAGAAATTCATGGAGAAATCCCATTGGACAGACCCCACACTCGAGTAGGGGAAAGRCATTTCTCCCTGAGCAGCACCAGGAACAACCTGTGATGAACTGACTGTAACCCCCATTCCTTGTCTCCTCACACCACTGGGGGAGAGGAAGAAGAACTTGTGAAGGAAGGAGAGGTGGGAGGACCATGGTTTTAACATTTATTTTACTTCTCATCATCCTGCTTTGATTTTGTTAGTTATAAATTCAATTAATATCCTCAAGTTGAGTCTCTTTCACCTTACAGTATTTAATGAGCTCTCTCTCCTGGTCTTTATCTCAATTCATGAATGTTTTACTATATTTCATCTCACTGTCCACTCATGAGGGGAGTGATAGAGCAGCTTTGGCAGGTTCCTGCAATCCAGCCAGGGTCAACCCACTACATGATGCTAAGCTAGATCATACCCTATCTTTTTCCCTACCCTCAGGCAAGTTACCCCGGTCAAGGAGGAAAATGAAGCTGATTTATGCAACTAAAGCAAAGACCATTTGCACTCATAAAAATGGGAGTGGGGGAAACCCACTTTGGTTTCAGTTTCCATTACTAAAATACTCTCAACCTTGACCACCTTCACATCAAAAACTTGCATCGTCAGTGACTGTCACTGTAGGCATTAACAGTATCAACTCTGTGGCATTGCACACTCATAGCTAATTTAGAATATGTTTATTAAAGACTAACTGCTTTAAATCACACAGTGGGTGCTGTTAATGAATGTCTGGTAAAGTTTGGTTTCAAATTTTARAATTGGATTGATTTATCAGTTTTCTAAATACTTCTGTTACAAGGATCTGTGATTCCTTAATTGCTATATAAATATCTATGTATATGCACACATGTAAGTATAAGTACACTTATTCTTGTTCACTTGCAAAATTTAACATTACTTTTTGGTAAGCTGATACTTTTTTCTTTTTTTTATTGATCAGTTTACTACACTCCACATATTAAAACTGACTGATAAGTATTTTTGTAGAATCCCTCATATCTTTCAGCTTTGTGAAGTCTGTGAAGTAGAAAGATTTGAGTGACAAATTCTAATCAACATCCAGTTTTCTATCTGTTAATCAGCATTTACAACGACCTTTAATGTTTCTGTGCTTTCTATCTCAAGCATTGATTTTACAGCATCATTTGTTCCGTATCTTCACTGTTAATGTTATCATATTAAAAATGTTCTTAACTGCTGCTGATTTTTCAGTAAATGAGAAAAAGTTTTGAAATCTTGACAGGCTTGCTTGCTTGTCAGGTATAGTACATTTACGAGAAAAGGCAAATGTTATGGAAAAATAATCTTCATAATAGGTTTTCAGCATTGGGTTTATAAGAAGATCTGGTTTGAGATGATCCTTGAAATACTTTACTATTTTACTTCCCCCGATACAATCTATTTTTTAGAAAAAAATTTATCCTTCTTGAAGATAGATAAAGATGTAAGAATTCCATTTTAGAAATTGTAACTTGGAMGTAACAAAAGAGTCATACTTAAATCAGCTTTGTGTCATACTCTTATCATAACTTTCACCTCACTTCTCTAGAAAGACAACATCATATCTGGGATCTAGAAATGCCATGACACTGTAGCATATCATTTTGAGTAAAAGAGACAAAGCAGTTCTCTTTTCCCAACATAACTAAACAATACAAACTTCCAGATTAAAAAAAGAATTGAAATCTGAGATTGATAAAATTAATTCCTAATGAAACATTTTCTTTCCTGACAAGCTCTATTTCAGTACTACTTGGGAAAAGTTACAATGGATGACATAGAGCTATGCTTCCTTAGCAAAATTAAAAACATGCCCATTTTGAAAAGTTAAGTATATAGGCTCTTATTTTCAGACAGTAAAAATTATAGGCTAAATGTACATGTGAACTTTATGAATACCAACTTTAAAATGTTGCTGTCTGAGAGCAGGAAAATGATTACAACACTGCTTATTGCACTTCTTTTTTTCTGGTGCCTCCCTCTCTCCTTTTTTGTCTCTTACATGCATACATAAATGCACAGTTTGTATACTGATAAAATTTGAGGCATCAGTGGTTGTAAAACTTGTAAATATGTACAATTAACTAAACATACATTCTTCCTGAAAAGKACTATTTGAAGTTTAATATATTGTGTGTTTTATTAAAACTTAAACACATTTTTGGTTCAATTCGGACATACAGTGCACAATCGTTCCCTCTCACATGAAATGAAATAAAAAAAATATTAAAGGAGTAAACTCTTCTTATTAATAGGTTGTCCTGGTTTGAAGGACAGGTGTCTGTCAAGGAAGGTGGGGAACTTCCCTTGAGCACAGGAATGACCCCCTCCCTCCTCCAAATTACTGTACCTTTGAAATTACGGGGCTCTCAGGCAAAGATGTGGTAAAAAGAATAACAGTTCTTTACTAGGGTTATATAAATTATATACATATATATATATAAAACAAGACGGTTAAACGGCAACCATAAGAGAACAGACAAACCCTTTATCAGTTCCTTGTGTGGTGTTGGGAAAAATCCGCTGCTGGGGCAGAGAGGCTGCGGTGACTCCCCCGCAGCTGCAGGGGGCGCTGTGGCGTGAGCTCTGGCGGGGAAAGGGTGGAAGGTCGCCCCCGGCGCGAACCCACGGGGCAGCAGCCTGGCTCCACCAACCTCGGCAGCGGGCAGCGAGCAGCGCAGGCAGGCAGGGTTGACTGGGGAGCGATGGRTCTTGGTATCACTCACCGACAGACCAGCAGAAGGCAGGAAACAGCCGAGACGAGCAGCTCTGGCTGGAGGTTGGTTACAGCGTAACTCTGAACCCTGTGCCGCGGCGGGACCCTCGGAGATGTCACAGTGTATCCGTGCTCTGGAGCCAGCCGGCGGAGGCGTCGCAGTGTAGCAGTGTTGCCGGAGCGAATCCGGCACTCGCTGCAGACACGACCGCCTTCCCCGAACGCAGAGTGGGCAGTCAGGCAAGCCCCGGTCTCCACCCACCTCTCCCCTAAGTCTCTGGTAGTTCTCCCGAGATGTTTCAGCCTCTGAGGAAACATCCCCCTTCAGTATTTCCAAGTCTTTGTTTTCTTTAATTGAGGGAATTGTCCTGGCTTCTGGGCTGGGCAAGTGGTCCCTTTTGTCCTTAAGTACCGTCCATTCTGCGTCATTACCGTGGAATGCAGCTGAACAGATAACTCCCTTTTGTTCTTAAGTATCGCCCATCAATTCCCGGCCAGCCCCTCCCCAACTACACAGCCTTCCTGGTACCCCAGGGGAAAGGAAACAAATTTTAATTAMTTTTTTTTTTTCTAACCCATAACATAGGTATTCAGTTTTCAAGGCTGAGCTAAATCTAATTCGAAGTAATCTGCTTCCCTCACCTCCTGTCTTACAGTGTAATGGTAGGATTCTCCAAACCAATTGTTTCAGTCATTTGGGTTGCTTTATCTGCCACTATACAGAGTCATAATCACATGAGAGTTGATGGAGAGAGGTAGAAACCTTCAGCAAAAAATTCACGACTTACATTCACTAATTCTTTCACAGTCAGAAATAAATTGTATGGAAACATCAAAGCTCACAACAGGAATGCAGAACCCTAGTTTGATAGCAATCATATTACCCACAGAAGACATGAATGCAATCAGAAAAGAGAACACAAGGAAAGAAATATCCTAGAAGGATCACATGATATTTTTTTTTCTCTGAACTGCAACAAATCAGCATAAACCTATGAAATATTTCAATTTGGCTAAAATATCTTTGGGGAAAAAAAATAATCTGTGAAATGATTTTAAAGTAGTTCTAAATACATGTATTTGAGAGTTTATTGAGTTCTCTGCCTGTTGGTGTTTGAATTCTGCAATATATTTGATGGTTTAGAATATATGCAATTTTTAACAAACATAAATGTTAAATTCAAGCTTAGATTCAATATTAACAGCTGGGGCATTTTCTGCTTAGCAATGGAATTAAGTGTCTCTATGTTTGGAAAACTGGAAAAGGATCAATGGAAAATTGTATTGTTTCTCTGCCACTACCTGGAATAAAGAGATTACTTTCAGCTTTGTACTGTATTTCTTACTCTGTTAAGAAAATGTACCTGGTCTCATGCATCTTCATCCAACAGGTCAGGTATTATATTATTATGATTTAATTGCAGAGAAAGCAATCTTGATTGTGAGTATGATTGAAAACAGCCCTTGAAGCTGCAATATTGACTGCCTTGGAGTACTATGCGATTTGGAATACTCGGGTAAGTGTAGTTAATGGTGCTTTATATAACTCTTGCTCTAGTTTCAGTGATCTTACCACATTTTTCAAAGCATGATCTGCTATGTATTTCTTGGTGATTCAGAAAAGCACAAATGGTGGTATCCAATTAATTCACTTTTTCTTTAATAATACTTTTTATTTTCTTTAATAATACTTCAATATTTGAGCTATTCACCCCAGGCTTCCATCATAACCAAAACAGAAATAGGCTTTTTTTTTTTTAATGAAGTAAGCCAAAACTATTTTAGACTTCTGCATATGGATGAGATGAATCATTCCCTAAAAAATAGCTATTGCTCTCAACTGATTATAGAGGAAATATAAAGTAATTATCTCAAATATAAACATCTAAAACTGTGAAAGATTAAGCTCTGGCAAACTATCAGGTAATTGTCAAATCACTCATGTAGWTTTATGATACAACTTTTCTTTTTAAGACAATGAACTTTTTACCCTTTTGAGAATTACTGAAATAAAATAAAAAAAAAACCAACAAAACCCTCTTAACTTATAATCTTTGCTGTATTTAAACTCTTAGTAGTTAATATATGTGATTATCTTGTTTGTAAACTTCATTGCTTAAACCATTAAATCTTTTAAAGAGACAACAAGCTGGATAAATCTATTGTTGAATTCAGCTGCACATAAGTTCTTAAGAGGTCTTCAACTTAATTTTTACTTTTACATTTTCTATTCTTTATATATTCATTTCTCTAGGTCTGTACCATTATCTCACGTCATGTATAGATAGAAAATTTCTTTGCTGTTCAAGGGAATTTTTATGTTTCATGCTCACCCATTCTCTTTTCCACAGTATATAAGATCATTTCCAAGCTGATTAGGTAAGTTCATACATATCCAAAAGATAATGTACTACCTCCACTCTTCAGTGAATAAGTATACCTATAAAAATATTTTCTTGCAATCAAATTTTAATGAAAGTTTATCAATGGGGGGAAAAAATAAAAAAAGCATTCCTTCACCAATGCCAGCATTTTTGTTGTATTTTACGCCCTGCTCTTACCTTTTCTTTCTCATAGCCTACAGCAAGACATAAAATTCAATGAGATACTAAAAAAAAATTAGTATACAGTGGGAACTGCAATGGTTAATAAGACTATATGAGGTATATTTCACCTCTAAGTCTTGGGCTGGAATGCAGCAGAGGCTGATAAGGGACTGAAAGGTCACCATCCGGCAGCTGCTCTAAAGGTGCAGTACAAGTCACCAGCAGAAGTCAAATCCCAGTGGACAAACATCTATAACACAAAAATCATCAAAACACCTGGTGTTCACTGGCAATCTCTGACAACAGAATGAAGATTGACATGAGGACGCAATTGCATTCTCATCTTTARGTGCAGTCCCCACGGACTAGAGTTGAGATACATGAGTTAATATCAGTGAGTGACTGCAGATGTATCTGCTTATGGTGATAAGAAAATTATTTCAATTTGTATGACTGTCACAAGCTAATATGCTTTTTAAAATCTTTTCTAAAGGAATAATGACTGCCCCTTTAAAAATAATTTTGTTATTCTCTGCAACAGGCAAACATTGGCATAAATTCTATGATCACAGTACTCCTTTCTTTCTTTTGCACTCAGGTAGATGCAGGGATGTATTTGAATGGAAATCTTTATAATTCAGTATTACATTGTGGTAAAGCTAGCATGTCAGATAGACTTCTAAAGGGATGTTCTTTAAGTACACTTGCAGGTTTGTCCTTGAATAGTTGATTGGCCCTGAACTGTTCTTGTTTTTTGTACTAGTTGATTTCTTCAATGGCTTCCCAATTTTGACTGTCTTCTTAATTTCTGTTCCTCATTTTCTCCATGGATTCTGCTTCCATTGGTTATTTTTAAGACTTAATTTCCTCCTTAATACTTAGATTGTTATCTGGTTAATAAACACACTGTAGTTAATAAAAGGGAGGAAAAAAAGGACAGCCTCTGAAGAATTCCTGTTGGCAGTAGTCCTTACAGATATCTTCTGGCTTTCAGTAAAGCATGGTTCCTCAGAGGTTGTATTTTGAGTTTTGGAACACAGTTCGGAGAGAATCATTAAGTGCTCCATGTCATCTGAGATTTCCTGTGTACAGATAAAATTAAGACATTGTGAGTTACATATCAAGGTATTATGAACATGCATGAGAAATAGGATTCTGTTTCTTTCACACTTTATCTAGTAGTGTTTTGAACAATGAACTTTGACCAATGCCTGAAATAAGCCCCCTTTTTGCTCCATTTTTCCTCTTAACATCTTATTCATTAAGGATAACACAAAAAAGGTTTCACAGTTTATTAGTATATTATGATGTATAAGCTAAAAGAAAAATTTGTGAATTTAGAGATTGTTTACTACCTACATTAGCCATCTACCCTGGTTGTGGGATTTATCCTTGTACTCTCATCATAGATTTTCAAGGCTAAAAAGTTCTCTTTTTTCAGGCAATCATTTCCATTGTTCTGTCAGAGCCCTTTGATTTTTTTTAAGTGTGAGCATCTTCTGTTACCTGGTAACTTCTAATCAAGCTAAGGATATAGAAAGAGCACTGAGACCAATATCTCTTCTGGCATTTCATGTCCCATTTATTCAACACTAAATGAAAATGTGTTTCCCTAGATAGACGGCTTATTTTTCATTTCCTTTCACTTAACGTATATCATCACTACAAAACCTTCTTTGAACCTGGAAAAATGTTAATTACAAGCAGATAACCTCTGACATACAACTTGACTAGAATAATATACATTTGCATGTGAACAGTTTTATTCCCTAAGAGTATGTTGCATGTCTTTGCTCACAGTGTCTGGCAGAATGCAATTTGCAGGTGGTCTGAACCAGAAATCTATTCCTACTTTTGAATCATTTTCTTATTACTTAAAATTCTAATATATTCAATCTAATCTGTGTAACTTCTTATAATGTCTGGTCTTCCAGGACCACAGAGTTAAATGCTTGAATGTAATACAGCAGGAACAAYCAGATATTTTGGATGTAAAAGTTATGAGACCTGGATCTGAGCTTCAGCTCCACCACAGATTTCTTTCATGATTGGAAAATCACTTATAACAGACCTTTAAAGTATATTTGGACCCTAACGTCGACTGATATTGCACAATTGAGTTAAAGGGCCCAAGTATAATGAAAATGTATGTTTGTTTTCTCCAGTTGTTAAAAGTAGAGAGAATTAAGAATGAGAATGAATAGTGAGAATTTTTCTTAAAGAAAAAAAATGCTAGTCAGGGTACGTGTCAGTCTTTGATATTAGTATAGACTAGAAAAAAATTAGCCACACTAATTGAAATAATTTTTGGGAATGAGCACATTCAGGTGGCCCTTTTGGCAAATTTCTGTAGTCTTCAAACACTAGTAATGAAAATTATAGTTGTAGTAACTCCTAGAAGTATGTAATGCGTTAAAACATTTAAATAATATTTTCTATTTCAGCACCTATATTCAGAGGAGGTGTCATGTAGGTACATGAAAAAGCTTCATTCAGATAACAACCTCAAACAATCTTTAATTCACAACCAAAACCACGGGCCAAAACTTAGCAACTCCAGGGACCTTTACACTGTGCCTGTTGGGATATCATTACTACATGGACAAAGATGACCCAGAGTGTGCACTCAAGACAGAATCACAGAATTTCCTGAGTTGTAAAGGAGCAGCAAGGATCAGCTCTTAAGCAAATGGCCCATACTGGGATCAAACCCACAACCTTGCCATTATTAGCACCATGCTCTAACCAGCTGAGCTAATCTCAGGAGATTTCACACATGGAAGCCTCTCCCTCAGGAGTAGCAGCACATCATGTCACTCCAGCCAAGGGCTGAAGGATCACTCAGGGACATCAAGCAGAAAAACACTCAYCTGGGGTTGATGTGAGGGCACTAAGTCCCAGGAAGTCTCTGTGGGTGCCATCCAAGTTCCCAGGGCAGGCTTCACCTCACAGGCCCACTGTATTTCCTGGGGGAAATACTTCAGTCACTGCATTTAGTGGGGATAAAAGTGGAGGTATCTTTCAAATGACACAGTTAACAACTACTCTACAATTATGTCAAATGTCTGCAGTAGAATTCCCAAAGCCATGTAAAAAACCTGCTTATTTTATGCTATCTTTACTAGGCTGAAATTCAGACTGATTTTGTTTAGAAGAACTTCAAATGAACTTGAAACCAATTACTGATTTCATGCCATTTTAGCATGGAACTTGGTCATCTCCCAACTTTCCATAGATTGTTCTATTTAATTTCATTCCAGTAAACAAAAATAGTAAATATTGTTAAAATATTTACATGTATTAAAATGTTAGGGTGGCATATTCTCCTGAAATTTTCGGGAAATCAGTTCTGGAAAGCTCCCAGAAGCAAGATGCACTTTTCTTCTATCATTCATTTTATTAATGGAATATATAGAAAAAGATATTCTAACTTCAATAGAAATGAAACCCTTTCTCAGCTTTGACTTTAATAGAAATTTTATTTAAAGTAAACTCACCACAGCACCCATTTCATAGGACTTCAAATTCTAAACTGGAATAAAATGAATAAAATTATTAAATTCTACTCATCAAGAATGAAAATACATCCATAGATGGTCTAAATCTAAGAAAATTATATCCTCACTTTCCGGGCATTGCATTTTTTCAAGTTTATTTTTATGAAAACTGTTTTCACAATTTTTCGATCTTCACTGCAATGGAAACCTAAAAAAAGTCTTCAAAAAGTTCCAGCTGCAATTTTTTTGTCTTAGAATACTTTATTTTTCTTTAAAGTTATTAAGTTAGCATTTTTTAAATTGACTTAAAAATGTTAATATACCTAAATACTGAAATTTCAAAAGTTAACATTTTTAACGTTACTTAAAATTCCAATAAAAAGGGAAAAAATAGAAAAGAAAGAAATCTACCAAAAAATAAAAAAGGACCTGAAACTTCTAATTAACATCAGTTACTATAACTGTCAAATAAGGTAAAAAACTAAGGAATTTGTTAATTCAATGATGATATTGTTCATTTTCACTACAGCAGTTAGGAAAAATATGGCAACTCATGACTGCCTTGTCTAATTTAAATTTTTATGTTTTCATTCTTCTTTAATTTTACTTTAATATGGTGAGGCCTGGCATGCTCAAAACGTTTGCACTATTCTGGAAACAGTCTGTAGGAGATATAAAACTAATGATCCATACTGAAAGGAGTATCCATTAAATGGGAACATAGGTTGAGCCAAAATACATTATTACTACACTGTATATATTATATGCTGAAAAGGTCAAGTTAGTCCAAAGTACTGGCATAGGTAGAAAGTCTGGATTTTTTTTTTTTTGTTAGTCATCTGGCTAATTTTAGGAAACTATAATATGAAATGGCCCACTTAGCCAATTATTCGATCTACAGAAGTATTGAAAAGAGATACTAAGGAAGGTAGTCAAAAGCACTTGACTKAATAGAATACTTTCTAATTACTTCTAAACTTGTTTAGCTCATAGTGGTAGCCATGGAAAATCTTTTTTGCAGATACAGAATGTTAATAGCATATTAAAAAGAAGCTGCTATTGATGCAGAAGCTCTGAAAATTAGAAACTGGGGTGATTATGCAGCCTTGTCAAATATAAAAACCCTTAGATGACCCATCCTGTATTGGCCATGTATGTGTAGAAGTCAGTGAGGATTAACACATAGGTGTTAACTCTCTGAAAGAGTGTAGTGAGGGGGGAGAGTGAGAGAAAGAGAGAAAGAGAAGGAAAGAAAGAAAGAAAGGAAAGAGAGAAAGAAAGAGAAAGAGAGAAAGAGAAAAAGAGAAAGAAAGAAAGAAAAAGAAAGAAAGAAAGAAAGAAAGAAAGAAAAAGAAAGCGAGAAAGAAAGAAAGGGAAAGGAAGAAAGAGCTATCTGTCAAGATTGCAATTGCCCCACTGTAAAATCAGCACCTACCTTGCGATTTGTTCCATTTCATCAATTAGTGAGCAAGTGCCATAAACACCGATGTGAGGTTTCAACTGCTCACAGGTTGCTATGTTTTGCTATACTTGTATGGTAACACATAGTAAATGGGGGAAAAATAATCTATTGTCTTTCTGTCCTCTGCAGTTCTCTTGATTCTATAAAGCAACAGTTGCTTCTTCCTGTGATAGTTTGCCTTTAGTGATACTTAATTTCCTTTCTAAATCATAAAATCATAAAACAGTTTGTGTTTGAAGGGACCTTTGTCATGATCCACTCAGTAGAGGGTTTATTTTAAAGTCTCATCAGGCTGAACAAAGACATCAGTCCACATGTCAGGGAATTTTTATGCTCTTAGGGAATTCTTAGTCGCCTTAACGCCAGCAACCAGCCCGCTATTTAGTCTCAGGCTAACGAGCCCTTAATTTTTACAACACACTTCAACAAGCCYCCAGCCCTCACAACAAACCTCAGTACAGAGTAAGGGGTAGAATATGACAGCYGCACTTTGCCAAGACAAAGATGAGAGACATGAAGGCAGAAAAGGGAGGAAGACAAGAGAGAAGATCACCAGTCCTTGGATCCCGTGTTGGTCCTGCTGCATAAATGGTCTGGATCTTGGGTCAACAAAGAAAGAGAGAGAGAAAGAGGAAAAAAGGGGGTGAAGGAGCCTGATCTGCTTTATTATCTCACTATTTCTAGGGTTGAGGGTTGTTGGGGTTTTTGTTGGATTTTTTGGCTTTTTTTCCCTAACTAAATTATGCATACAGTAAAAGCTCCCAGCAGAAAATATTCGGGTAAATTTTCCAGTAAGAAAGCTGGTTATTTATCTTTAGCCTTAATTTCCTATATTTTCACTACAAGACTAATGTTCTGTAACATTTTTGTCTCCTTAAAAGACGTTATGTCTAAAACCCCTAAAAACATTGTCAATTTTTGTTTTCAAGCACATTAAATTAATTTATCTGCATAAACACACATTTCTTAAACAAACTGTAATAGATTTGTTAGGCATGAACCTGACCCAAATAGGCTTAGGTTTAAAAAGCAGCCTAGTTTTCCTTTTAAGGTATATACCCGAAGACAGCCATCTCTATGTTTTATAAGAACACAGAAAAAGAACTAGACTGTAGTTACTCTCTGGAGAAAATTCAAATTTGCTGATTTGAAAAGCCCGACTTAGCATGGCAATAATGAATAGATATCTGTCTGCTTACTTAGATGAATTCGGAGAGCTTCACTAAGACCCATCTAATCAGATTGGAATGTAAGACCCTGTAAACTTTATAGCAGAGAATTCTCTGGGTTTCGGAAGCAGACAGTCAGGATCAAATTCTAATGTAAGATAAGCAATATCCACATACTAGATCCATAGTACCTATATACCTGCATCTGAGTTGAAATTTAAATCTTTTGAAGCAAGCGATACTGTTGTATAAATCMTGAAGTTGGCATTCTATAAAATCTCCCGGTGGCTATGATGCACTCTGTGCTAGAGAAAGGACTTCAAAATTTGGCTTGCTGAGAGCTTAAAACAGACAGCTCATAGTCACAGAAGCCAGAACAGTAATACCCCAGAAGCCAAGCACATTGCATTAGTAACGAGCAAATTCATAATGGCTTATTCTTTACAGAAGCAAATGCTAATAGACATTGACTTTCTGGTACAAGTTTCAAAGGATGAAGTCATGCAAAAGCTTAATTCTGTAAATTTGTTAAACTGCAGAATGATAAATATATCTTAAATGGCTTCTTAATAACCGAGGTTATTATTCAAGTTCCTCAGACAATGTAAGCCTAGTAATTTTTCTAGTGTCAACCAAAAAACCCAAAAAACCCCTCCAAAATAACCACTAAAATAACCCCTCCAAACCCTCTGGCTCTATAATACCGTCTATAATACTAGCTATGTTCACTGCAACACACATAAACAGAGTCACTTTGTTGATCATATATAAGATGAATCTAATCTCAAATTAGATAGTCTATTTCTTTTCTTTTTTTCGTATCTTCAGAAAGGATAAAGAAGAAAAACTGCTAACAAAAAATATTCTGCAACAATATTTTATAAAGTAGATCAAAGTTACCCCGTCTCAACTTTTAGATTTCTTTTTCGCTACAATGGCAACTTAGAGAAAGCATTTAGATTTTCCTGACCAACTGGGGAATCACATACTTAAGACTTTTTGAAAGATGACACAAGGAGAAAGTGATTGACCAATAGAGGYCCCTGAAATCCAATTAGTGCAGAATGAGTAATCAGAAATGACATCCCAGATATAAATCTGAGGTATTAATTGGACCAGCATGTGAACTATGTAAATAAAAATAAGCTATTTATTATGTGCTACCACAGGGAAAAAAAAAGCCAGAAGAACAAAGATCATGAATTCTTTCAGCAATTAATTACTCGTCTTAAAGAGTAAAGATTTTTGAAGTGGAAATCTTAGGAACAGCAGACCACCAAAAGCTGCATGCTAAGTGCCACTAGCTGACTGACCTTTTCTTTGCAACTGCCTATGTCCTTGCAACGTTTTTTATAAGGTTACAGTGTGAAGTAAAAGATTAAAAACATTTATTTTATTGTTGTTGAATTCACATAAGTGATGCAAAAAAATGTRGAGTGTGAATTTTTCATCAGTGTACAAAAATTGTGAAACTATTGCCAAGTCACTGAACACCAAGGAAAACCAGGTGATGACATAGGAGTAAACTAACAACAAGATTTTGGAAATGTGCAGCYTAAGAAATTTCAAGGTACATACGTTTGATCTACGGCCTATTTAAGAGGAAAGGCAGTCAAAACTAAATGCTCTGAAGTAAAGACTCTATATATAAASAAGACCTGTAATACATACTATTTGTTTCCAACATTCAAAAAGTATCTGTTAATAAATGCATTTGACAATAAATGAAAAGAAATATGTTTAAGGAAAATCAAGGTCTTCTTTCAGATAGTGATGAAATACACTTGAAGGTGAAATTACACATCAAAAATTAGAAAGGGGTCAAACATAATATATATGCCAGGATTTCTGTTCACTTGAAATACCATCAACTGAAACTGTGGACAACCTTACGAGCTAGAAGCAGGGTTTTTCCAGTGCATTTTTCTTCTGTTTTCTTCCCCTCTGGTGTGAAAAAGCGCCCAAATGAAAAGAAAGAGATTCAAATAAACAAGTACAGTCAGTTAGTTTAACTGTGGTTGTCCCAAAAATGTAACTGCCACTCAAGTATTTTGACAGCAGTGTGACTTTTAAAAGTGATCTCCTCTTTCAAGCTGAAAAGAAATTTCTGATTGGGCTGACCTATTGATAAAATCTGAAATGGAAAAACATATCTTATTAGGTCATTTAGTCTATTTGACTCCCAGATCAGCAGCACTTCCTAGGAAATATTTTTGAGATGCAAAATTATGGTGAGGTTGTGCTGCTGCTGATTCATACCTTTCTTTTTTTTCACTGTGGCTCCTAGTGATTTGATCTCTACACAGGTTCCTAGGCTAATGTGACTGTACGATATGCACCAGTAGCTCAGAAGTCATCTTCATCCATAACTTATGCTGAATGTGTACCTTTATAGGAAGATAAAAAATAAATCAGCACTATAGAGAGGCTCCCTGCTCTTCTGTATGCTCTGTTCTTCAAAAGGCACAGGCTTCAAACAGCAGGTCGRGTTAACTTCTGAGAGGTATTTTCAGCAACACCTCTCTTTTCACAGTGAACCATGTTTAGGCATATTTTGACAATATTTCCAGCTGTACAGTTAAATCATGTTGATCATTTATTTATCTTCCGGGGGCCATGCAATRTCTGCCACCAAGGACGTTAGCACAACTGTAATTTACCAGGCCTCTCAGTATGAGTCAACTACTATTCTCAGCTTCTAGAGACTGTAAAAATATACTTGCTCAGAATGAAGCAGATGTGACCAGACCATATGTTCTTTAATCTCACTCATATTAAAGTGGTGGGTTAGCTTTGAAGAGATCTTGTTGGTTCCTAAAGTCTTTTAACAGTATAGAATGCAAGATTCAAGGCTTCTCTGAAAAAATTCTAAGAGGGGTTTATGTTGGTAAAACAARTGCTTAAAGTGCATTTTATAACCARGGTTAAATGCAGAAAGAACTTTTGTTATAGGGAATTTGGAGGCTGCAGAGGCAAATCCCACAGACATTAATTTGCCTGACCTCTAAGCATATAAAAATAAATCACAAAGTATTTTCGTTTAATTACAAAAAGGGCTGGGGTGGGAAGGGACCTCTGGAAGTCACCTGGTTGAACCTCCCTGCTCAAGCAGGGCCACCTGAAACCAGTTTCCTGGGACGACACCTAGACAGCTTTTGAATATCTCCAAGAATGGAGACTATAACCTCTCTCCACAACCTGTTTCAATGCTCAGCCATCCTTGCAGTGAAAAACTATTTCCTGATGTTCAGAAGTAACCTCCTGTGTTTCAGTTTGTGTTCCTTGTGTCTTGTCCTGTCACTGGGCACTGCTGAGAAGAATCTGGTTCTGTCCTATCTGCACCCTCCCTTCAGGTATTTATATACCAAATCCCCCTCAGCCTTCTCTCTTCTAGGCTAAATAGTTGCAGCTCTTTCAGTGTTTCCTCATAAAAGAGATGCTTCAGCACCTTCATCATCTTTGTGGCCCTTTGTTGGATTCTCTCCAGTGTATTCATGGCACTCTTGTCCTGGTACAGTGCTTCAGGTATGGTCTCATCAGTGCTGAGCAGAGTGGAAGAACCACTTCCCTCAGCCTGCTGGCAATACTTTGCCTAATGCAGCCTCAGATATCATGAGCCTCCTTTGTGGCAAGGGCACAGTGCTGGCTCCTGTTCAACTTGTTATCCACCTCCCAAAAGATCTTTTCCGCAAATCACCTTTCTAGACCTTTGCCCAAGAAAATATGGTGCCTGAGGCTGTTGCCCTCCCAGGTGCAGGACTTTGCACTTCTTGTTGAGCTCCACGAGATTCCTCTCAGCCCATTTCTCCAACATATTGAGGTCCCTCTGGATGCCAACATAACTTTCTAGCATATCAGACACTTCTCCCAGTTTGGTGTCATCAGCAAACTTGCTGAAGGTGCATTCTGTCCCATCATCCAGATCATTAACAAAGATTTTAAACAGGATTGGACCAGGCTCACAAAGGGCAATAGATGTGGTTTTTTCTGGATTTTAGTAAGATTTTGTCACTGTCCCTCACAGAGTTCTTCTGGACAAGTTGCCCAGCTGTGGGAAAGGGGTTCAAGGTGCACTGGGTTTTCTTGCAGAAAATTAGCTGAAGGGCAGAACTCAAAGGTATACTCCCTTTTTATGTTTGGCTTTTGTTAGGAGCATTTTGTTCATTCACTTAGGGCTCCTGGCATTTTTGCATTATTTCTTGCTTGTTGAGATAAACTGCTCTTGAGGTAAGTAATTTTTGTGATATTGTAGGGCTTTAAACACTGTGACGTGGTTGTGCTGGTTTGGCTGTAAACCAGCAGGGGAAATTAACCCCACACTGAATATCTCGAGAGATTTTAGGTCAAAATTACAATTTTAATAAAAAAGGTTAAAATAAATGCAATAATACAGAAACATGGGCTTAAACAAACCGACAGAGTCATGGTACAACCTGACACCCTGTTGACCAGGGTGGTAGCTGTGCAGTCTAGTTAGGCACTGGTCTTGCAGAAAGGCCTGGTAGTCCAGTCCCAGTAGTGGAGTGGAGTAGCTGAATCCAGTTCCGAGGAATGGAGTAGAGGAGCTAGCTGAGTCCAATTCCGAGGAGTTGAGTTGAGTCAAGAGTCCTGTCAAGAGTGGAGTCCCGAGAGTAGAGTCCCGTCAAGTCGAGGGTATCTTCTCCAATTCAAAACCCTTGTTTTATGCTGTGTTTCTTGGCTGGCACCTCCCCCAGGGGCGGGGACTTTCACAATGGAAGAGCATCTTCCCGATGCTTCAGTAATGAGCTTGAATGAGCCCTAGGGTCCTCCAAGATGCTCCCCAGGGTTCTCAGAGATGATTCGGGGTCGTCCGATGGAGTTCAGGCTAATTAGTCAGGCTGGGAGGTGCTAATGGGCCATTAGCTGAGATCAGATAATCAGCTGGGTGGTGCTAATGGGTCATTACCTGAGATTAGATAACCAGGGTGGGTGGTACTTGCTGTTGGCTGGAGTGCTTATCTCAGTTGAGATAAGGAGTCCCAGGTGTGTAATTATGAAATTTATCCAGCTTTTGTGGATGGTAATAGAATATATAACTAACCYAGGACAGTGGTGTAGAATTATCACTTAATCATTCCCTTTTTTTTTTTTTTAATCAAGATTATATTTTATATGACATGAAGTCTGGTTTTTCATCAACATGTATTTCATCTTTTATGAAGAACAAAATGAAAAGGCACAATGAAATATTTTGATTCAGGTCACTCGGACTTTGTGTCCTCTCTGTGGCTATAGGCCTCAAGAGAGTTATTACTCAAATGACTCATAAGCCTTTTTTCCTCTCTGGGCCAAATTTTGCAACTGGACAATTCATATCACTTCTTTTTGATAGTCATGAAGCATAATTTTAACTACTCCTGTTGAACCAAATAGACTCTTCCTTTCTAACTTCTACACTTGGAGAATGTTGCATGAGAGTAAATAAATCCTGAAAAGTCCTGTAAGAAGCTACATTTCACTGACCTTGTTGAACAAGGTCTTGATCAGAAATCAAGCATTTAATTCTATATTTTATACTGGAAAACTAAGCTAAAGATATTTGAAAAGTGTATATAGCACTACAGACGCAATATAGATGTCGTATTTGTGAAGAATTCTTGGTGTACACAAGTTGAAGGCGACCGGATATTTTAATTAGAAGTCAGGTTATAGAATGAGTTTCTTTCCTTAAAAATATAATATATCCCCTCCTACTGTTCCTAGACTCTTAGTCTTCGTATCTTATTGTTATATGGAGATTTTCAGTTTAAAATAGGCAACAGTATGCATATTCATACCAACAGCATATGATGTTTATTGTTGTGAAAGACCATGTTACCCTTATAAGATCAAATGTATTTTGATAGACATAGAGAAATAGAAACTATTAGGCTTACTTGGTTTCTTTTTTTCTTCTTGAAAATTCTTTCTTATAGTCCAGCTGCACTGAAATACAGACAGCAAACAAAACCAGGTATATTGATTAATTTAAATAATATTACTCATTATTTACTGTCACAGATAGCAAATTTATGACATCGATTTATGGGAACATATAGTCTACCTGAGAATAGTAAATTTTTTATATAGCAGATGTAGTTGCCTCATTGTTGTGTTATTAACTTCAGAAGATATTTTCTGTGACAAGTTTTCGCTTTTATAGTCATGTGAATAAGTTATTGAGGGGTTTTTTGGGTTTGTTTTGGTTTGGGTTTTTTTGAGAAATAACAAATTTTATTTAGAATAGTATTTAGAAACTAAAACAAAGGAACCTAGGTAGTGTCCAGGTGCATTCTTTTATGAATGTAAGTAACAGAATTCCTACCTGTTTCCTTAGAGATTTTTGGATGAGTTATACAAGCACACAGGTTTCAGCAACAAAGCCGACTTAATTTAGATCCCATTCTTTGCCCTCTTTCTCCTGGCCTTCATTTCCTACTCAAAGTAGTTCAGTTCTTTACTAATTCAGTTACAGTGCTAGAATATGTTGTCTGTGGGCTGCAAAGAAAATCAGAGCACAGAAAACATTAATACAAGGACTGTCAGAAGGGAGAGGCAAGATGGGAGGTTGCTTTCAGTACAGATCATATTGGTTATTACTACTAATAATTAACCATATTAATTTTAATAATATTTAGCAAAACAAGCTAAAATTCAGCTACCCAATATCCCAATGAAGTTGTAGATTGTTTTAGACCTGGTTATTATTATGGTTTTTCCAAAGTTACATTAGTAGTATCAGGATTTTGTGGCTTGCATGTAGCTCTAATAATAATGTTTTATTCCAAAGTACAAGCTTTTCATGTAGCTCTTGAAAATCAAATACAGTCAAATTGTTTAGAAATTGTGACTGACTTGAGAATTCAGTCAATAAGAGTCAACCGCAAACATAATTGCTGGGCCTCTCGGCTTCATGATCGCATCTAAACAGTTGTCATGGGTTGTAATTGGATGAAACTTTGGACAAATGAGTAGCTGTATTCGCCTAGCGAAATTAGCATATTGGAGAAGAAGAAGAAGAAGGAAGTGACGCAGGGTATCCTCCGTCTTAGGCAGCTCTGAACGAGAGGGACAGGGGCTGTAGCTCCCCTGGGGGGCTTCGGCCCCCTGGAGCCCCACCTGGCTGGCCCTGCTGCCTCCCTGAGGGGTGGCAGGAATAGATATGCACATTGGACTGTGGCAGCACCACGTTGGCGATCCCAAGACCCTAGAGGAACCCTGCCATTTTCTGGAGGCGTGGGTGTATTTGGAACTGAGATCTAATTATGCTGCAGGAAAAGACCACATCGGAGACTGCATGCCAAGAGAGAGAGATAATGAGAACTTCCTAAGATCAAAATTCTTCAGGTATATACTAAGAGATCCTAACCTTTCTTCTGAGTGGAGGGGAGAGAGAGAGAGAGAGAGAGAGGACCTGAGTGTGCAGAGAAGACAACATGGTAGGACCACACGGCAGTACCTCGAAGTAAGAGGGAAACAGACTGTAGCTGAAATCTTTTATCCTCTGTAAGCCTTGGTGAGCTTTAAATACAACTTCACTAATCTCCGATAAGCCATGGAACGTATTTGAGGGGATGGAGAGTTTATTTCCCACAGTGCTGGAGGAGTAGCTCATTAGAAGTGTGAAGATTGAAGATACTGAGATATTTGTGGAGATTGATGAGAAGGACCTTTTACCTTTATCCAGACTGAAAATAACTCATCTTATCCTAAAAAAAACCCCACCCCATAGACTGTTTCTTGGGAGAGGGACTGATTTTCTCACTGCAGTAAGTTTTTTGCCAGGCAGGGCTACTGCCTGAAATGGAGTTGTAGCAGAAGAGAGAGACTTTGTTTCTGTATTAAGAAGGACGCTTAAAAATCCCATGTTTTGTTTTAACTTCGTGCGTTTGGTAGAAGGTGACATTGGTGGGTTTTTGGGAGAAGGGAAATGTATCCTTATGTATTGCCTGAATATATTTATTATTATTATTCTTTMTATTCTTAGTAGTGCTAGTAAAATAAATTATTTAATCATTTCTCAAGCTTGCAGCCTTGTTTTCTGCCGTCCTTCTTCCTCTGAAGAATAAGCCATGGAGGTCTGGGGTCTACCCTCAGGCTAACCCTTGAGAACAGTCTAAGAGCATAATACCACTGGATCTATTGAAAATGTCTGTACTAGAATAATTTGCACATAATACACTAATATATATTAATGTTGTGTATGGGAACTGAAGAAGAATATTAATTTACCATATTATAGCAATAAATGAATCCTTTGACTTTTTCTTATTGCCACAAAATATCCAGCCGCCAGAGGAACTGGGGCATTAATATGTGTTTTCTGATGTACATCCAAATTACATAATAATAATAATAATAATAATAATAATAATAATAATAGTCACATGGTACAGACCCTCCAAATTACAGGTGTTTGAACAGCAGCTACTTTTTCTCTCAGTGCCTGTTGCAGACTAAAGCTATGAATTTCTTTCCTATCTAACATGCAAATTGCATATTTGATAATAAGCTTTTGAGCAACCTCAAATTTGGGGATTTAAATATATGATTTAGAATGTCAGCCTATATCATCGTTATTGGAAACAATGTTTAGTGAATAGCATATTAATTACTTCAGTTTACATATAGTCAGATACTTCAGAAGAGGATTGCACTGTTTCTAAATACAATAGACTCTGTAGGAATAAATATTTTCAAGAGCTTGCTATAGAGTTCTTACCTTTGTTCTAAACATTTTTTGTATAATTACCAGTTGAGCTCATTTTCTCCAAAAGATATATAACAAATTGTTATATTGTCTCACTTGTGTCCATGCTGTTCACTTGTATGTCCCAAAGGAAGAATACAAAGGTGACAGAAATTCACATTCCCCCAACTTTAGTAGCGTTAGGAAGATACTTGTGACAAACATTGACCCCCTAACTAAATTTCTTTTCAATAATCTGCTGTGGCCATACACAGCATTTGTAGTAGGTTAGTTTATGTTCTGTCCTTGTCTACCAGAGCTTTAGGGAAATGTGAACAGCGTAGGACTTGTGTATTCTTGTCATCAGGATGACTCCTCACTGGAGTTATATGGAATGAGTTCTGGAGTATCGAAAGAATAGAAATTATAAAAGCAGCTGTTCAAAAGAATTTTGCACATTGTGGTATGACCACTGAAAACTGAACAGTGCTCTTAAAATAGGTATTCCTCGGAGAATTCTTTTAACTTGAACATAATCATATCAGTAATCTCTCTTCTGTCTCATTCATTAAACTTAAGGGAGAAACTTATTGAAGATGCAACGTTTTCAAGTGTTCTAATTTTCCCAAGGTCACTTTAGGAGATAAAAGGAATTAAATGATACACAATGACATGCTGCTTGATTACATTTTTAACATCTCATCAGTGTTCTCTAGTGACTTACATTTTTCACTATCTGTTCGTCCTTAAGTTATAGCTCCTGTTGTTCTGCCTTCCGTACTTTGAGATTTTGTTTAATTATATTGAGATTCAGTCAGAGACAAGGTGTAGGAAAGGTGAATTAAAAAACAATCCCTGATAATCATGAAGACATGATCTACATTGTCTCCCTTGACATATCTGATCATATATTTATACAAAATGGGCTAGAGATGTATAGTTGGCGGGAAAAAAATATGGTTAGCAGTACTTTTTTTTTTCCATGCTTGTAATCCCATGGCTTTTCACAGACGAAAGTGATGAATTACTATCAACCAAGACAGCTTTTTGATGTGTCCTCTTGTACATGAAAAGCTGGGCTGAGACCACCTGAAGTCATTTCTCTAGAGATTTTGAACAAGTATAAAAAATGGTTTTGTTTTGGACTTGGTAGGCCTCAGAAATGAAAATGCCAGTATGTCGAGGACAACACATCAATCTAATTTGCTACCTGCATTCCCAATCCTATTCTTTCCCTACTGAAATTGCTGCACAGTATATGATACAACAGCAGCCATATTCCACTATTAAGCTGTCGTTCTTTTCAGGAAGTGAGAGTGTGTCTTTTCAAACGAGCTTTGATTGCAAAGGATATAGGTGCAAACAGCTAGTGAAATACTCGTTTATTAATTTTAAAGTCATGCAGGGAACCCATTTAATTAAAAGAGAGACATAATGGGATGAGAAATTATAGTTAAATCACTCGATGCCATCAAATAGCATTGCATTTTTATTTTTACAGTGGGATTATTCTGCTTTGTTATTTTTCTGTCTAATAAGACAAGAGCAAAAGCAAATGTGAAAAACCCTAAGGTTTAGTTTAAGTAGCTTAGAAGCAAGAGGCTTGGGAAGCTGTGGTTACATGCAAATATTGTTTCTTCTTACTTTCATCCATCTGAATGACAAGAATGATTTCTGGTACCTTCTGACTACAATAGACATACTGAAAATAGGATTTTCCAGGGCACACAGGGTCAGTACAGAAAAGGAATTTCTAGAGTACAGAAAGGTTATACAGTTTCTGATTTCTGTATAAGGACTCTTTGGATAACAGCAGCATTTCCATCTGTGGTTTTTTTTTAATTTTTTGAGAATTAGTAAAATCCTAAACTTCCTTTATTTAAATGCGGTTTTAAAAGTCTTCACTTTTTGAGTACATGACAGCATTCATCATTAGCTAAGTTAATGGAGGGACAATATACATATACAACTCATGATCAGTTCTAACAAACTTCTACATCTCTGTTTATTTTATTTTTCTAAGCTTTCTTATACCCCAATTTCAGTACACTAAAGGTACTCTTAGTCTTTAGGATTAATAAAAATCTGAGTTATTTCATGTATGATTGTTTCTTTGCACGTATGGTTGTGCGAGGTGAGATGTAATCTAATTAATAATGTGGATACAAATTTTAACTTGAAATACTATAGATTAATTCAGATCCATGAAGTTATAACTTATTTTTTTTTATACTAACTTTGTACTGCACCATAATATATGCAAAATGTTGCACAAAAAGGTTACATTTTACCATTATTTCCTTGTGACAGAACTAGCTGGCACGTTATCCAAGAATATTGCAATTAATTTCTGAAAAAGAATACTAGAAATAAGAATATGTACATTTGATACAGCTAGGCTAAAGTTGTACCACATTAATTTTATCTTATCAATCCACTGAGGAAATATCGATCTTTGTTGAGGTGACTAAGACAATTTGTTATCCAACAGGATAAGTATTGACTTCAAATATTGTCCTATTGGGAGAAAACATTTCTTCATATTCACTGAAATACAAAGAACACATGCAGCTGAGCTTGATTGCATCTATCGTAAAGATTAATACAAGGCCTTTGTGGGAAATCCTACACAACAAGATATTCTAGAAAGCATGGCACACATCAACACTGTAGTATGAATCCCACTTCTGAGGAAGAATTTCTTGCAATTAGTTGAAGTTTCTTCCGGGTATGAGCAAACTGGAAACTATTGATAAACTATATGAGTTGTACAATATGAACAACAGTTCTAAGTCAAATCATTTATAGATTATTTGTATAAACCTACTGTTAAATGCAGACTATTGCGAAATAGGAAGATGATAAAACAGGCTTTATGTCACAATATTTTTTCCAGCTAATTAAGAGAAAAATTATCCTTTTGTATTGAAAGTTACAATTCTGACAATTTGACATCTAAACAATTTTAATCAAAGAAATTAAACTATATAACATTTGTGCACTTCCTATAACTGCTAGAATGAATGGGTTGCAGTATCAGCTTGCCTAAATGAGTATATCCTTGGCAAACCATATTACACTTGCAGATGTTCAGACATAGAGCTAAGCAATGAAACATAGCTCTGGTAAAAGAGATGTATTAAGTTAGCTAGGTTATTAGTCAATCGACTATGAACCACTCAACCTCTTAAAATCCTGTAAGGAATCTGAGCTGATAAATTGAAATATAAATGTAAACTGGAAGTCCCTATATCTACTGAAATGCTGAAAATCCCTTCTCATCTGCACCCCACTGGAGCTAATTCTTCACAAGAACTTGCTATTTCACTTCACATTCTTGAACATCCCTGAATTTGTTTCTGCACACACCCAGATTTTTTAATAAAAATCACATTTTGTAAAGCTTGAAAAACAATCTAATATTAACATTGATAATTTCCCCACAGATGAATGCTACAGCTCTATTCCTTCAGCTGGTTTAATTTATATAGCATGTTCCCCTTTTTACCGGAAAAATCTCCTGCAAGCCTACAGTTCTGTGTTCTGACTTCATCTCAGGCTGTGGTAATCAGTGTAACTAGATGTCCTTAGAAACGAAAATATTTATGTATGTCTGCTTGATGAACAGACATTGTCCTCATGCACTCAAGCACAACCAAATTCTACATAGAGTGTGGTGGTAGCAGCTAAGATCAGGCTTCTCTTATAGAGGAGGCAAAAAGTCRGAGTGTGTTCGCAGTAAAGTTACTCTGTTTCCTGAGACAATTTAAGTCTCTATCTTTCACTGCCCTAGAGACAGTTTTAACTATCAAGCTAACCTGTTGATATATTTTTTTCTGGTTAAAGCCCTGTTTTATGAGGCAATGAGTTGCTCTCGTATGCTGCTGAGATGCTACAACATCAGTCAGAGTTCAAAATATTCAGCAGCTGACAACAGATACTCAGAAACTTCCCAGCTGGGACAGAATTTCAGCTCCTGTTTACAGAAATGCGTGTGTGAGTAAAAGCAAATTACTAGTCATACAAAACAAGCAGTTTTCTTGCTGTGAAAAATAGATACAAACAGGAGCCGCATATGAAATCACTTCTGTGTATGCACCCCTGAGTCTGTCTTCTCTGAGTAAAACTGCTTGAATGAAATAGGACCTAGATTGGGTGAAACAGTATATATCTTTAGATGAGATTTAAAATTTCCATTGAGAACACAAATAATCCAGTTATCTGATTTACAAGTGCATTATTCATTTGATCAAACTACTGTATGCTTAAGGATACACATAATAAATTTATAGACAGACACACATCTTCATAGCTCACTGAGTTCACATCTTTCCTTTCATATTCAATTCATCATCTGAACCTGTACATGTGCAGAATTATTCTCTTTCTTATTTTGAAATCTACCAAAGAGTAAAGAGCTTTATACAACTATGATAGTTGTGGATTTGTGTTTCCTGTCACATTCCATAGAGTAACTTCCAGTACAGATGAAGCTTGGTAAATAATTTTAATAATTAGTGCATGCACAACAGATTTCATCTAGTACTCATTCAGCCTGCAGCATGGAAACATCTTTCCATTGCATAGTTAATACTCTACATCGTTATTCACAGCATCTGATGTCCCATTAAAAGCTTCTTAGAGCCATTACATTTTCCACATAAATAAAGTTATAGTATGTCTTGCCCTTCTGTTTTGAAGATAACCTTCCTGAAAGAGGCTCAGAATTTAATAGCCCTTATTCAGATAAGAAGTCCTGCTGAAATCAATGGAACTAAGTAGTAACTAAGTCATAATAGGCTTATTAACATTCCACTTGATCAATAAATGTCGATAAACATTTTTAAAAAATACTTAAAGGATAAAAATCATTATAAATTTGAGTTAAAAAAACAGAACAAATCCTTAYGTGTGGACAGAAGAATATAATGGCTGCTCTCTCTCCAATCTGAAATGCATCCTATGCAGCCTCAAAGGAGAGAGGCAGTACTGCAGATGTGGGGAGAGTTTGGGAGAATGAAGCTTAAACTGAGGCATTTCAGGCAGGGCAAGGTATGAAAATTGAGACTTGAAAGTAAAAATTGTAAACAATGGCAAAAGCTGGCCAATTTAAAAAAAAAAAAAAAAGACTGACAATTTTGTGTAAAATTAGAAATTTTGAATTACTAATATTGTTATGCTGCATCTTAACTGAACCAGATACCCCAGTTTTCACACCATATACTACAGACTTAAAGTATTCCAACAGAACATTTCTATATTCTAGGTGGCTCCTCATGCCCTCAATCCCAGCAATTCTGTCTTGGAAAAACTGGGGGTAAGAGCTGTAGTTCTTTTCTCAGTACCAGCTGGAGCAGCAAGCTAACACCTGGAAGGCAATAGTGGTTAAGGGCTGCAAGTATTATCCATCCAGGAGAGGACTACTTGGAAATGCATAGTTGCTTTCCTCCCCAACAGCCTTCAGTGAGGCTATATATAAACCCAAAATCTGCTATATGCTGGAAGAACAGCTAGACAGAGGGTCTGAATTATGCACAGGGACAAACCAAGGAGTTTCAGAAAATGAGAAGGTGAAATTTTTAGTATCAAATTTAGCAGTTTGAAAATTTGGCTATAACTCCCTCTTGCTAAATATAAAAAATGCAGTAGCATCAGAGAATGGGTCTGATCCAATTGCCCAGGAAATCAATGAGTGTCTTTCTTTTGACTTCAGCTGAACTGGCACTAGTCCAATATCCTCTCACTTTATCGATTTCAATCCTATTCCTTCTTTCCCTTCCCTCACTTTTCACCTTCTACAACTTCTCTTCTGTCCTGTACCTTCTTCTGCTAGCAAGAAGTATCATATTTACATGAGATTCTAAGTTCTTGGCATTTAACTCAATCATGATACCATGCTAAATTGAAAGGCTCTGTTTTGGATAGTTATTTAGTTATGGCTGGGAAAAAAAACACTGAACAAGCATTTCAAAGTATAAATAAAATGCAGGTATAAAACTATAATTGGACAAAAAGTATACAAATACTTCATGTAGTAGAATAAGCCTCCAGTCTTAAAAAGTTTAGGCCTGTTTCTGCGATTCAAAGGACACTGCAAGTAATTACTTGAAAAAACTCTGAGATTATTTCAACATATTGAATGCTTGAATTACTATCACATAAACCAATTTGGAAGACATCCAGCCACTGGGTAACAAAGGAATTTCCTGGAAAACTGAAATTGTATGCCTTATAATTAATAAATATAGAATCCTGGAGAAGACAAAGATGTGTCATTCAGAGTAAAAATAACCCAGTCATTCTAAAGCAAATATACAGCATGATAAAAGTTTTCACATTCTACTTAAATACAGAGAAAAAAAAATCTGGATTTTTTAAGAACACAACCCACATTATTTCTTAACTTAATTGTGTAGGTAACTTTCTAAAACTTAAAATAATTAGATGAAAGTTAGTTAGGATGGCAAAGGGCCTTGAGGGGAAGCTGTATGAGGTGTGGCTGAGGTCTCTTGGTCTGTTCAGCCTGGAGAAGAGAAGGCTGAGGGAAGACCTCACTGCAGTCTACAGCTTCCTCGTGAGGGGAAGAGGAGATATGTCGCTCTCTGGTGACCAGTGACAGGATCCAAGAGAGTRGCCTGAAGTTGTGTCAGGAGAGGTTTAGGTTGGATATCAGGAAAAGGTTCTTCACCCAGAGGGTGGTTTGGCACTGGAACAGGCTCCCCAGGGAAGTGGTCACAGCACCAAACCTGACAGGATTCAAGAAGTATTTGGACAATGCTTTCAGATACGTGGTGTGACTCTTGAGGATGGTCCTGTGCAGGAATGGGAGTTGGACTCGATGATCCTTGTGGATCCCTTCCAACTCAGCATATTCTGTGACTCTGTAAGTCCTTTAAGAGAAAAAGCTTTATTTAAAAAATAAAACCAACAGAAACTCAAACCATCTCATGACTAAAGGTACTACTGTTTACTAAAGATACTGCTGTTTAAACCTTTCGAACCCAGAATCAAATGATAGCCCCATTATAAAATAACTTCTTTATATAACAGTAAGTGGTATGGAAGTACCAATAATTTCACAAACAAAAACTTTTTTTCTAATGAGTATAAGTATTCTACTGTTCTAAAAAATCATTTGCTTTTTTTACCCTTAAGGAAACTTTCTTTTCTGGAACAGAAAGTGTTAGTAAAGTGTGACTTTCAATTCTGAACACAGAATTGTAGTTACAAAATATATATTAATTACTATAATTTAAGTATAAATACATACAATTTATCTGCCAAGACAATAATTTTTTACTTTACATATACTTAAAAACCTATTTTTTTTTAATCTCATTAAATATTCTACCTTTTATTAGTAAGAGATATTAGATTAGTAGGGAAAACACTGCCTTCATTCTACCTAAAGAGTTACTAGCATAACATTGGAAGAATGTCTTAGTATGGATTTATTCCAGTTTAAATTCAAGGAAAATTTATCTCAGTTATATTAATAGTAAGATTGATTCATTCATTGCCAGCCAAATTCTTACTAAGATATTTACAAAATATATGTCCTAAAAGTTAATGTAAGTGCATTATAAACTACAATAAATTATTTTTAATTATAAAAAAAGTGTTCTAAGTGCTAGCTCATTGGCTTACTTCAACAGCTAGTTCTATTCCTTTTACTTTTCAATTTATTGGGAAAAGTGAATTGATGATGAGATTAGGTTATGGACAATTTCCTTCATATTAAAATATTTATTCTGCCAGAAGAAGAAATAATCAAGACCAAACTCTAGCCTACATTGTAAATAATAATTTTGGGTTATCATTTATAATTCAAACTTCTTTAGCAGTCTTGCTTGTTTCAATCTCCTGATTATTGTTCAATCATTTGAAATTGAAAGGAAAAATAACAAGAACAATGATAAAACTAAACACGAAAACTTGTCTAACAATATCAATATTAAGAAATCTATGAGAAGTGTAGTAGACCTAAGAACAAGCTAGGAACAAAAGGAGACATTAAGGTGATTTAGAGACTGCAAGTGATAAAAGATCAGTTTCAGCAAGTTTCTGTGACAGAAGAAATTGAAGAGATATCTACCAGATATCGGTATAATTAAACACATTGAGAAAATGCAGCATGGTGAAAAAGCAGCAATGAATAGCTATTTTAAGACACACAAATGGTGAGGTAGGTGACTAACACAAATCTTGTTACTTCCATTTTCTTTGTTCTGTTCTAAACCATTTAACATCTCTTTAGTGTTCATTTCATCCAGTGCTGCTAACTCTTCACAGTTTATGAGCCATGGCCATAATCCATATTTTCTGTGCTAAGGAAATAAAAAAACTGTCTGCCAACAAATTGTGCAACCTCACTTACACACACCCCCATTTGGGGCTTAGTTATCATTGCTCACTTAGGGTTTCCAGGACATTTTGTAACCATGTATTTACCAGGATTAATAATGATTTGAATTACCCCATCTACTTTGTAATTCATAAAATACTCTTAGTGGTAGGAGACTTTAAGTGCCAGCGCTGATCATTTCGCTTTAATATGGATTTGATCTAAAATCCAATTAGAAAAAGCATCAAGAGCATCTCAACAATAATTATGCCATTGTTTTCCATTCTTTGTTAACATTTCAGTTTTAATCCATATCTGTAATTTTAATTTAAACTAGAAGTAAGCTACATAATTAGCAGAACTGGGAACATGTTCAAGGCCAGACTGAATGTACCTGCATCTGTATTGCTAAATAAAGAGAGAGCCAGGGAGCAATATCAAAGATTGCACCTCTCTATTACTTAGTTTGCATAATTGTTAGATCTCTCATCTATGTATTCTCCACCTGGGTTTCTCAAGGGGTATCCTTGGGCAGAACTCAAGGCACTCATCGCTCTATGAACTACTCTCAAACAGCACTATGGATGTGACTGAACAGGGATGGCTTTCCCTGTCCCAGACAGTATTCTAGCAACATCCTAAAGGTTTTGGACTCTCATGTTCGCTCCTGCAACATTCCTGTACAGGTAACAGCTACCCTAAAAATCACACTGAAGAACACCATTCACCATTATTTTAGAAGCTATGACCAAAAAAAACCAAAAACACCACAATCACCTCTTTGGGCCACAGGCTCAGCTTCTGGGTCAGGGACACATGATGAATAGCAAGTCTGAGAAAATTTTGTAGAGACATATGGGTCTCAATAGTGTGACTCTAACGCAGTTTGTACCTCTAGGCTTTGAGGCCAAGGATCACTATTGAATTGAGGCCCCGAATCACTATTGTTTGGCTTCGGAATAACATGAAACACCTACATCTGACTTGTGCTTGTAAGGTGCCTAAATGAGGCAGTCAGCTCATTTCTATCGTGCATGAAGGGGTTGGTATACTGTCCCAATTTTCATTTGTATGCTGTCCCAATTTTCGTTTGCATCCATCTTTCATCTGCATTGTAGCACTGGAGACTCACAYTAGTACCGTATATTCAACAGAAACCAACAGAAGTATAGGACCCAAAGCAAAAGACATGTCAAATCTACTTGAAAATGTAGTTATATTTCATAATGTAAACCTGTACTAACTTTATTGGTTAACTGTCCATATTTCTTGCACACAGCCATTGACTGCAAGCCACTTACACCAGCATAGGCTTAGGGTAAGGTCCACATTTGGAGCAAAACCAAGCAGACTGAAAAACCCCCAAACCTATAGAAGACTAAGTTTTCTTCTTCAAGAAACCGTGAAGCAGACCCAGTTGCTAAAGCAACAGTTCGCAAACTTCCCTCATGGGAAAAACTAGACAGTGCATCACCTGAGACTGGGGGAGAATTACTGCACTTGAGAGCAGAGATGCAGTGCTCACCAAAGCACTGTGTAAGCAGGAGTTACACATGCACTGAAATTTTCGGAACTGAATCAACAAAACAGCCGTGAGTTACTCAAATTTACAATTTTGCATCACTAGAAAAAAATACAATGGTGAATCCAGCCACAGTTAGTCCTCTTTATTTGTGTGGTCTTCCTATAAATCATGACAAGCATCCTGATCCCTTGACCATTGCACTTATTATTTCATCTCAACACATTTTATCGTGAGGTGCTTATTATTGTGRGTAATATGCCTGATCATATTTGCCTGGGAAGGGAAAGTAGAATTCAGCATCTTGGAATACTCAGATTATCATATTAATTAGAAGTGCAGAGCTGCATCCATAAGATATTGTTACTTGCAAACTTTTTCTTAGACATGATGATAAACCTGATTGATTACAGTTTATAATAGCAATAATCTCTGCCATACCATTAATTAACACAGTTAATAACTAATTTGCAGAAGCTTTAACTGCCCTTGGCTTTCTCTCAAGCTGTTCCAAACCGGCCGTTAACTGCTGGTTACAATCGATTTCTCAGGGCTCTATTTAAAAGAAATTTTATTTCAGTTCAGCACCCCCAGAGCCTAATCTTGATTTGGTAAACAAAAAACCTTCTCTACCTTAGCAACAGACCTCTTGTTCCTCATTCTCTTTGGTATATAATTTCAGGAATATATGGAGATGTATGCTCTGCAGTTCAGGGATAAAGCAAAAATCAAAGCCCTGCTGTTCTTGATTCCAAATTTTCAAGTGGCAGGGAAGCCCAAAAAGGAAGAGCACTCTATTGACATCTGGTGGAACGAAAAGAGACAAATTAAATGCTCCAGCAGCCAACTCTTGTTTGTTTGCATATATTATTTTTTTGTATTTGGAAACTACTTGTGCTAATACCATAATGTATAGGGACATTTCTGATGACTACAGTGTATAGGAATGGCTGCCATTTAAATGTCTGCAAACAGAGGGGACATTTAACTTAAGAAAAAAGGTTTCTGTAACAGGGTCCAAAAGTTATGGATTTTATTTACAAGAAAAAAAAAAAGGAAAAAAAAAAGGAAAATATTTTCTAAAAGATAGTGAGTTTAAGAGGTATCTTTAACTTGAGAAAAAATTGTGTGCTTAGGAGCAACTTGTATTTTACAAGACTGTTAGACTGTTGATTTGTAGTGCTTTTTGATTTCTTGCTAGGAATTTGTAAACACTGAGAATAGCTAGTAAACCTGCTAGCAGAACAAGGAGGGGAGGAAAATGATGAGCAGGTAACATAACAAGGAGCAGTGAGGGATTGTCACTATGAGCAATGCAGGTCACATCACCATAAGGTCAGCAGTAGGGCTTTTCTAACCAGCAAGACTGAGTGATCCCAGCTGTGAGGTACATGTTGCTGCAAAAGCAGAGAAAGAAACAGCTGACTTAGGAATCACCTTATAATAAGAGARGTCCATGATATAGGTAGCAGTTAGGAGCTGTATGCTATCCTGCTTATGTTCTTTCTTACATTTTCCTTTCTTCCTTCAAGTAACACATTCTTTGTTAAGTCAAACAATTTATGTTTGTAGATGAGGAAAAATAAGAGCTGGCTATACACCAGAAAGTATGTTTTCCAGTGTTTATATAAAAGGATTTAAGCCTGTAAAAGAAAAGTTGAGATTAGCCTATTTGATTCCAAGTAAGGTCTGACTGAAGGATTATATGGAATTCAAATCTGTAATGAACATACTACTGGAAAGAAGCTACACCACATCATCGGTTTTTTTGCAGCTCTATTAGACCATCTTTCTTTCCAGCATCTCTATATAAATTTGTCCTTCCAATTATTGGCTCTCTGAAGGTATTGAAATGTTACTTTCCTCCTCCACTCAAATTAAAATTACTACCTTTCCACCAATGTCCTAATTTTTCAAACAAGTACTTMGATGACTGATTCCATTGATCTCTGACAGTATATGGGCTTCCCTGTGAACAGCCACAAAGCCACCCCATTGTCATTCTTTACACCTTTCATTAAACCTTGATGTGTGGCCAAAACGAAATGGAATAGAAATTGTGTAGTGAAAGGACCTGACTTTAAGCTTTAACCAGATTTGTCTCACATTTTCTTGGTGCCTTCCCTCTCTTTCAGTGATCTCTTTGTTTGGATCTTTCTGCATCACTCACACATTTTTAAAGTGGTAACTGACTGTTTCATATTTGTTTAGCTGGTGACAAAATGGGACCCTGAGCCATGAATGGAGTCTCTTGGTAAACCTGCAGAACAGAATCACACAAATAATGAAAAAATCTTCCACCTGTTCAGACAACGGTTCAGACAAGAGAAGCATGGAAGGGAAGACCACCATTCTAAACAGAAACATATTACTGCATGCAAATGGTTTCATCATATATTGGTGTTGTGTAGGTTTTGGCTTTGGTTTTTCCCATTTAATTCCATGAGAGAAAACATTCTACAGCTAACAAAAAAACAACCAATYAACCAATCAAAAAACAAACAAGAACCAAGTAAACAAGGAAAAGGAAATGAAACAGCAAATATTAGAATTCAAGTTGTTCAAGTTTTGCAACAAACATGACACTCTGAAAATGAAATTGACATGAAATAGATTAGTAACTAAACTGAGGGGTTTTTTTCATAGGCTGAGTTGCCAAAATTTCATTTAGACTTCTTTCTTTTTTATACTGGAAAAAAATCACATCAAGAAAAATTGCTAATGCGATATAAGTACTTTCAGAATGTCTATATATACAAGTCTTTTTGTACGTGGATAAGAAAGAGATTTAAAATCCAATACTTTCAGAATTAAAAATCTGCATTTGTTGACTAGATGATTGACATACACATATAGACACGGAGGAACTGACTGAACTGACTGACACTACCACCATGTGTGGAAGACTTGTCTCAAGGAAAGCACACTGACATTAGCTCTTSTTTATTTGAGCTCCAATTCAAGACTTCCAGTATTCAGCTAGCTCTGTCAAAGTCTTGTCACTCACTCTTCAGTGTAACATATCTCTCCTGTTCTTGTTCTCCCAGCCAATACTCTGGTCTATTTATTTGTTATCTGTTTTCTTGACAGCTACAGCCTCCTCCCATGCAGCTTCTTCACCAATTTGTCCATTTTTTCAAAGTATCAAAGTGAAATGCATCACTCTCTTCAGGAAAACTAAMATTAACTTGGTGTCCTCTAAACTTTGCATCATCATCTTAATTACATTTGTGTATAGTCTTCTTCAGATTCTCCTTAACATTTCTCCATGTCTGGTTACTAATTCTTTTCTTAAATATGTTCTGAACCTTCACCTGTTCTTCACCTTCTGAAGGCTTCCTTTGTTCATTTCAGACAATTTTATTCTGTTGATTTTTACTTTAGTATGAAATAATTTTCTACTTCCCATCCACTAAGCAAAGACTTTCTTTCTCTTCCTGCACATCTTTTGCTAAAAAACCAGAATGACAGATCATTTCTTCATTTGAAAGATGACAGTCTTTCTTGTCTTCTTTTATCTACAAATAGACATTTTGGGTCAATTTGGGCAAGGTTTCTTAGGATCAGTTCCAAAGAAGATCACAAACAAATGTTTGCTTAGGACGTGACAGGTAGGGCAGTGGAAATAAGAATCTGAGCATCCTAAAGAGTTTATCAGTAGCTTTAAGATACATCTATACTACTATATTGAATTTTTCCAGAACCAATAGTTGACATGGAGGTTGACAGGCAAATAAATTAKTTCTTAAGTGTGTCTGTCCATATCATTGAATTCTTTCATCCTCCAAAACAGGAAAAGGCACACAAACTGATAATTAAGAATGTCTGTAGCATGCAATAACTCCTGAACCATGCTCAGAAATTACTTGGGAGAGTGCTAATTGACTCAAGGCAAATTGTCAAGGCTCACTATAAAAATAAAATATCAAACAAAAGAAATAGACACTGAAGTTCCAGAGCATATATACGTTCCCTGGAACTGTTGAATTTATGAATATAAACATAGAAAAATGTTGCGGATAGGTAAAACCTTGCAAAAGAAAAAGACATCTCAGCATATGATGCATCCAACATATTCTCTATTGTGGCCAAGTAGAAATGTTAAATGCAGGATGAATCTTGAAACATGTTTTTTGGTTTTAGCTTCAAATATGCCTTGGTGCCATTTTCCACTCCCTGGTTTGTGTTGTTTTTTTTTTGTTTTTTTTTTTTNTTTTTTTTTTTTATTTATGCAGTCAAAGACATTTTACTGGGAGGGACACAAATCTGTTTTTCAAATTGCACCATATTAGCCAGCTACCTGATGAAGATGTGCTTTTGTTTGCAAACAAACCATTAAAGCAGAAAGGAAGAGAGAAAGAGCRTTACTATGGATAAAGCATATGAAGGTGATCTGAACTCTATCACCCACTTTAAATACTATTACATTACATGAAAGACACATTTCTAGTAAAACTCCCATCCTGGTAATCTACCAGATTAATGACATACACTGTTTTGCGCACATTTTCTCACCAAATGAATCTTCTGAATTGAAATATGATTTCAGTAACAGAGATAGTCAGTGATCTTTTGCAGCAGAAGTGTATATCCTCAAGGTTAATGTCTTTTGAATAGAAGTGGGAAATTAGGATTTGAAGTTCCTACTTTCAGGAAGGATCATGAAACTAAACCTTCATCATCCATATCTCAATCAGCACTCTAGCATCTGGACATCTGCATAAATTTGGAGATTGCTATACATTTTCAGATTGTGTCTGTCAGGCGTGTTTGAGAGTGCCAACTCTAACAGCTGCCTCAGGGAACATAGCCAAACAAAGAATAATTTCTCAGTCTCGACTGGATTTAGGTTTATGTATCACAACACTCCATAAGGCAGAAGAACACCTTGGCAAGGTTAGGATCGTAATTCTGTGTTTATGTTGTTTTACAGTTAAAAAAATAAGCTGCACCAGGGAAAATCAKCAGGTAAATGAGGTCTTCCTTTTCTTCAGTATTATTTGTCATTGTGAATTGTTTGTTATTGTGTCAAATCACTGCAAAAATAGCTAGATTCTACCTCATATGATTAGGATATTTTTTCTATTGCACCATTMCTATTGCTAATGTGTTGATTATTAGAATAAAGCCTAAATTTCTGCTTTTCATTTACAGTCCTTCCCCAATTTAATTTTTATATTACTTGGGTTTTTCTTCTATTAGAAACATAGTGTGGTTACCTTAGACTTTTAGTCTGTGATGCTGAAATGGTGGATAAGTAATACTTTAGAATCTATTTTTCAAATCACCAGGAGAAATTTTAATTCCTTTGCAGGGGAAACCATTAAATTTTCATTTCCTGGTGTTATTTCTAGTCAAAAGAATTCCAAGCCCCTGCACTTTCACTCTTTTCTACCTCTGAAAAGACTGTTCTTTGTCAACATTCTAGGAATCAGAATTTTCAGGTGCCAGGAGATCAAACTTCAACTCAAGTGAAAGGCAGCAGGAGCTAGAAGTTAAGCATCAGGCACCAAGAAAGCAATCGCCAGGTGTCAGAGTCAGTCARCATGCAGTTTGATATAAAGACCTACAAAGATGGAGTTACTCCTTAAGAAAAGCACCTTAATTTTGGTGCTTTTTAAATTTGGTAATATTTTTAAATTTAATTTTAGTCTCATTTCCTGTTCAAACTAGGATTGCATTAAATAAGTTTGTGTGTGTGTGTGTGTTATGTCCATTTTTTTTGTTATCCTCAAACACTTCTGAAGACAATTAATTTCAATGGTATTTGACAAAAGGTCAGTAATCTCTGATATGCTGAGTTCCTCAAGCTTCATGGTAAAGGGTAGCCAAGTAGAAGAGAAAAGCCTGTAAGTGTTCCTGTTCTTAAAGAGCTGAAATGTGAGTTCAACAGGGCTTGAAGAAAATCACAGAAAGTGTTGAATAGAGAGACATCACGGAAGACACAATTACCAGAAGACTTTTCAAATTACTCTCACATTTAACTAGAACGTGGAGTTGCCAGAACTGTGCTAGTAAATTTATCAGGGTCACAACATGAGCTCTAACCCTTGTGCCTGGTTATCTATGATGTTTAATTGTTAATATGCTTTCTTGCATAGTTTTTGACTTCAGCCACTTCTTTAGACATTTCTTCAGGCATAGTTTCTTGGGTGGCACAGTCTAGCAACCACTCCCAATATGTTCTCTGGCATCTGGGGGTGGAAGAATTTTGCAAGTGAGTGAAATTATGCCCAATCAACCACCCAGGCAGAACTTGAGAAATGTTGCTAGTACTGCCTAGCTTTCTAGTATATATATATATACAACCCCAAAATTGCAGACTTTCATTTCTTGCCAGACTTCAAAAACTCAGTGTTCAGCTGCTAAGCACTTTGAGAGCTTCCAAAACACTTATTGAGGGAAGAGAGTTTCCCAATTTGTTGCTTTACACTTGTGCTTTCTTTGAAATCATGTCCAAATTTGAGGGGTTGACCTTCTTTTCACACRGTTTCCAACCTGTTCAAATATTGACATATATGGACAAAATTAGATTCAGTTACTTGCCCCCAGAAGAGCTTCCTCACCAGCAGATTACAGTCCTCACTATGCATTTGGCGTCTTCTTACTTTTCTGCTGAAGTTGTGCAGAAAGGAATGCAAGATTCACTGAAGTAGAGAAAAAACATAATTTTGCATGCAAGAGACTAGGATGTCACTTGAAAAAGGGAAGATCCAAAATATAATACCTGTTTCAGAAATGGTCAAACTTTTTGTTACTGTCTATAAAAGTAAATTTCAGAATAACTATTTAGAACAGGCATAAAGGTTCAAGACTTTTCCTTTCCCAGCAAGACTTCCCAAGCACTCCCCAGTTAGATAAAACAGATATAGCCAGATGGTTAACCTGTTCTCATACGGAATGTGATTTTCAATAATTTAGGTGAGGAAAAGAAACGAATTTGCCTCTTCTACCAGCTAGGCAACACTTCTACCTGTCTCATTCTTACAAAAAAACCAAACAAAGAAACAAGCAAAAAAAGAGAACACTTTCTTCCAGCTTAGTTTAATGAAAATAACCCCTGAAAAATATTTGTTAGCAGTCCATTTATGTCACTATGCTAAGCTAACTGTGAAAAATATTTTCGTATCTAACATAGCAATATTTTGGAAGAGGAATTTCTTGCTTTGTGTTTTGATTGAACKGAGTTACAAAGTAATCTCTCAACTGCTGAGCTGTAATAAAACTGGCACAGTTCTAGGCATGCACAAAGAAATAAAGGTTTAAGAAATTTAAAGTAAAGAGACAGTGAGTGTCTATAATACAGACAGGCAGAGAGTTAGAGTAAAGTTGAGTAGTAATTTTTATAACCACAGATTTTATATTGAGTATGTAATTTTCACTGTGTTCTCATTGTAGGCTACAGAATTTGGGGGAGATTTAACTTTATGGGGTTTTTTAAATTAATCTGACAAATGAGATTGTATTTCTGGCTGATGCTGCTGGATGTTACCATTATGATTGATTAATTTCAAGTCAACACCTGTTACATTTTTCCCCCACCCCGGTTCAAGCAGATATTTAAAGCCACCTGTAGATTTTAAGACTTAGTTGAAAGAGCTTTTGCAGACACCTGTGCATAATTAATGCTGAATAGAAGCCTGAAATATTGTTCAGTTCATTACATTTGAAATCTACAGAAAATGAACTGTTGCATTACAAACTGTTTGGGTGGCAGCTTCAGAAACTCCATCATATAACTCTTTGTGGTGGCAATATCTCCAGTTCTGAACAAGATAGAATTAAAATACTCTACTGAAGATCATTCTGTTTCTCTGGTGAGAAATATACAAATTTCCTAAAAATATGAGCTTTTTCTTATTTTACTGGCTTTTCACAGTTCCGTACAAGATTTACCAGTGACTCTATGAATAATGTCTCTGTTAGCATTTTGAGTCTGTATAAAAATAGTTTAGGTACATTAAAAAAGTAAGATGTAATTGCATCCTGAATTGAGAAGCAATGGGAAGAATGACAGTATAACTAAAGTGTTGAGAGAGAAAGAAGGTCCAGCAGATTGGAACGCCATCTGAAAGACACCAAGAAGAGACTTGATGAAAGTCCTATCTTTTGTGTATACCCAGCAATTACCACAAAATGCTGAGGTGAGCTGAATGAGAAAGTTCTACGTCATTCAAGGAGAATATAGCATGATTGCTCAGCCATCCGTTACAAGAGGTAGAGGTGAAATGGTGTATATCAGAAAGTCATAAAGATTGATGGCATCTGCTACTTCCAAATGTATCTATCTACATGCAAACCACTTGCACTGTGAACTGATGGAAAACAAAGACTATTTGCCCAGGGAAGGTGCTTTAGTAGGCTTAATTTCCATAGTGCATTTACCCAGCTGAAGCAAGAATGTCCCAGAGAAATCAGCTGGGTCATGATAAGAATTCAAACCCACAAAACTAAATAAAAAGAGATTATTAGCTACATTGCAGTAAGCAAACAGTAAAGTCTTAAATGATCAATACTTGACAAGAGACATGTCACAAACTTCATGTATAGGTCAGGCACACACAAAGTTTTTCAAATAAATCGACTGACTTCTGGACAAGGCACATAAAATGTCACTTTTTATCTCCCAGTTGATATTTTTCTCACAGAGTAAAAAAATAAAAAAATTACCTCCCTCAGAGATTTGATCGAAAAGATAGTCACTCCTGATACAAGTTTAAGGGGAAAAAACTGCAATCAAGTGGAAATTTTTGTCACTACCTTAATCTCTGATTTGTAGAAGGTTGTGCTTTGGGATATTTGGTATGTCTGAGAATTGCCACCAAAGAGCCCTTCTGTTCTTTAATCGCTGCACTAAATCTTAACAAACGTGAGCATGAAAACTATTGTGCTGTACTTGTGAGGCATATATCAAAGTTGTATTTTTTAAAGCTTGGAAAGGCAGTTGAATCATGCATGCTCTTTATGGAGCTCTGATCAGGCTGATAAAGGCAGTTCAGCTTCAATAAATGCTTTTTAAGTGAATGTTTTGGAAAGCGAATAGGAAATTCAAAGCTCAAACTGTTGCCTAACTGCTCCCATAGCACTTTGATCACTTTGCTGCTGACATTTTGTTAAAAATGTCTTGTTTTTATTAAAATGTTGGGATCTGGGGATTTAGAAAGTTAAGTGTAGTCACTGAAAAAATAATATACAGTAAAACTGAGTGACATAACTTATTAAGTACTTTGTACACATTTCTTAAAAAAGAAAACTTTTTCCCTGTAGGGTCAAACACAGCTTTGCACTTCTCTGAAAAAAAGTTCATATTGTTGAAGCAAGACAAGTGCAGAAGATAAATCAAACAGCAGTACTTTGCCTGAGGCAATGCCCCCCTCAAGTTATAAGGCTTTGCTATGACAAAGTGTAGACATCCAATAATTTAAAAATTAATAACATATAAAAACATAATAAATGGAGAGTGTGAATTTTCTGTGTCATGCTTCTGTTAAATATTTATGTCAGATTATTTTCTGTTGAAGGACATCAAGGACAAGCTGTCATAATTATCTTACTTTTCTCATTACACAGAATATATATCTGTATCTATATCTGTATCTGTATCTATATATATATATCTTTGGCAGCATAAAGTTCCTTCTTTCTTATGTATTAGAGGTTTTTAACAATAGCTGATTTTTACTAGATAAATTGCAATGTACGACCGTGGATCTAAAGTGAGAATGAAATCTTCATTCCATACCAGACATGTTGGAACTTCAATATGAGCTGGAGTCAAAGGCAGCCAAATGGTATGCCACAATTGATCTTGCTAATGCATTTTTCTCAATCCCTCTGGTAGCAGAGTGCAGGCCACAGATTGCTTTCACTTGGAGAGGTGTCCAGTATACCTGGAATCAACTGCCCCAGGGGTGAAAACACAGCTCGACCATCTGCCATGGACCGATCTAGACTGCACTGGAACAGGAGGAAGCTCCAAAACACATGCAATATATTGATTATATCATTGTCTGGGGAAATACAACAGAAGAAGTTTTTGAGCAAGGGAGGAGAGTAACCCAAATTCTTCTGAAAGATGGTTTTGCATTAAAACAAAGTAAGATAAAGGGAACTGCACAGGAGATCCAGTTCTTGGGAATAAAATGGCAGGATGGACACTATCATGTGCCTATGGAGGTGGTTAACAACCCATTTGGATGGGACCAGCTGTGCAAAATATGCTTTACGCTGAAGCTGGGGATCATGTTCTCACCTGAAACCTCTGACAAAGAACATCAGGAGAAACCCAAGGTCCACCATTAGGGTTTTGAAGCTGGGGCTATTGAGGATCAGAAGCCCACTACATTCCAACTGAAAAAGAGATGTTAACAGATTATGAGGGGGGTTGAGCCTCCTCAGAAGTTGTTGAGACAGAAGCATGTCTCCTCTTGGCACTGTACCAGTGCTACACACAGGTGTTCAGAGGAAACATGCCCTCAGTGCATCATGTGACCAGTGTACACGGAGTAAGTGGGTAGCACTGATTACACAGTGAGTCTGAATGGGAAAGTCCAATTTAACAGGAATTCTGGAAGAGATTATTGACTGGCTAGAAGGGAGAGATTTTGGAGCATTGCCAGAGAAGGTGACTCGGATGAGATAAGGATACCAAGACTGGAATAGCTCAGGTAGACTCAGACTGGGAGAGAAAGGGTGAGCTGACAGGCCCATGAAACATCAGGGCATCTGGATGCATAGGAAGAGATCCAACATACAGATGGGCTCGTGACTGAGGGCTGGATGATAGAGGCTATTACACAGGTTATCCTCGAATGTGAAACATGTGCTGCCATCAAACAAGCCACAGAGGTGAAAGTTCCTTGGAACAGAGGGCAATGGCTGGGTTTCCAGTATGATGAGGCCTGGCAAATTGACTACTGCCATGAAAAATTGACCATTGCCATGTTCATGCCAAGGCAAGACCTACATACTCACCATGGTAAAGGCAACAACTGGCTGGCTGGAAACACACCCAGTAAACCAAACTGCTCGGAACATGATCTCAGGCCTTGACAGACACATTTTGTGGTGACATGGTACTCCAGAAAGAATTCAGTCAGACAGTGGGACTCATTTTCGAAATTATCTTATAAACTCTTGGGCAAAGAAACATGGCATTGAGTGGATGTATTACATCCTTTATCACTCACAAGCCTCTGGAAAGATTGAGAGTTATAATGGACTGCTGAAGACTATGTTAAGAGCGTTAGGTAATGGGACATGGAAGCATTGGGATGTAAATTTAACAAAAGCCACTTGGCTGGTGAACACTAGGGGATTTGCTGGCTGCCCTGGTCCTGCCCAAAYAGAACCCCTGCACACTGTGGGAGGAGATAAGGTACGACACATAGGGAAGTGGCAAGGGAAGTGTGTGTGGATTTCTCCTCCCATGGGGAAAGGAAAACCCATTAGCGGGATTGTCTTTGCCCAAGGACCTGGGTGTACTTGATGGGTAATGTGGAAGGACAGGGAGACCTGGTGTGTGCCTCAAGGAAATTTAACCTTGGGGGAAAAATAATCTGTGGTGTAAGTTGTGTGTTACAGGAAGTAAAGTAGCAGGAATGACATGAACTGATGAAGAATGAATTTTGCAAGGAGCGAGGAGAATGCAATGATGACCGGAATTGGGCTGATATGAGTACCCAATGATAAATTGTGCTATTTCTCCGGTCCTGAGTACCGATCCTGATGGAATGGAGCTCAAGTCATGCATCCGGAGAGGTGGAGGAAGCCCACGAAAGGAGAAAATTATATCTATCTGTGAAAGGACAAGGGGTAGTAGTTAATGAAAATGTACCAATCTCTATGTTGGGTATAGAGATGGTTTAAAGATGCAGTTTAATATGTGTTGGTAAGCAGAGATTTCAGTAATGATAACTAAGTACAATGAAACAATTAGAAGATAGATAAATTATGTGGGATATGAGTATGAACAAAAAGCATGGAATAAGGGGTGGAGATTGGGTCTGGCTGAGATGGAGTTTATTTTCCCACAGCAGCCCTCCATGTGCTATGCTTTGCATTGGTAACTGAAAAGGTGTTGATAACACCCTAGTGTTTTGGCTACTGCTGACCAGTGCTGGCACAGCATCAGCGCTGTTTCTCAGCATTGGCTCCACATCAAGGGGCTGGGAGTGGGCAAAATCCTGGGAGGGGACACAAGTAGGCCAGCTGACCCAGTTAAGAAAAGGGGTATTCCTTACCACGTGACATCATGTCAGATTTAAAGCTAAGGGAAGGAGGAGGAATGGGGGACATTCATTATTTACAATATTTGCCTTCCCAAGCAACCACTATGCATGCTGAAGCCCTGCTTCCCAGGAAGTGGCTGGACATCACTTGCTGATGGGAAGTAGAGAATAAACATGTTTTTTCTCTTTGCTTATGAAGGCACAAGTTTTCTCTTTTGCTTTAGTAAACTGCCTTATCTCAACCTACAAGTTGTTTTCCATCTAATTTTCTCTCTCCTGTCCAGCTGGAAAGGGGAATGGTGGAGTAGCTTGGTGGGCACTGGGCATCCAGCCAGGGTCAACCCACCGCACCTCTGCATTAAACTTACTCAGAATCTAATATATTTAAAAGGCATCAAACATAAACCATAACAGTGGGTTATGGACTAGAAGTGCTTTAGTGCTTAGTGCTTTGCAAGTACGACTTCTTAAACATATTACTATCCATTGGGCAGTGACAACTGTTATTTTTTTCCCTTTCAGTGCTAGTTGGTAGGATGCTGAAGTTCAAGACAAATCCTGCTATTGGAAAGGAGAGCAGATTTTATGAGAAGAAAGACCAAAAAATAGTAAAGAATTGACTATTCATAGTGGATTGACATGGAAGATTTTCTTTCCTGGAATGACATTTTCTAGAGGGGAGCGTACTGAGATTCTGCAGATTTCAGCTAATGTAGTGTCATTATCTTACATTCAGGAATCTTATTAGAAATGGGAAAGATTTAAGGAAGAGATGCTTACCTTCAAAATGTATCAAATTTCCAAGAAGTTTCATGGGAGTAAAACAGATTTTCATTTTGAGACTGTACTTCTATGAAGAGGTCAGCATTCCCTTAAATAAATAAATACATAGATAAATAGATGGATAAATACATTCTGACATGGATGAGAGCCTTCTAGCAGATCTGTGTCTTGCTTTGTGAAATGATTTGCTGTGACTTCTGTTTATTAATTCCCAAGCATATACTTTTAATTCTATAATCCTAATTAAGGTGGTTTTATTTTTCTTTTTAATAGTAGTGATCATCTTGATTGACGTATTCTTGTGAACTAGCAATTTCTTTCTTACCTATACTTCATGATATGCTGAAGTATAGAAAATAAATTTAAAAACCCAGTGAAATGAAAGTGGCCTATTAAGAAGATAAAATTTTTATACCACCAGTGGTTCGATTGAGTTTTCTGCTTTGTTTTCTTTCTTTCCATGCAAACTTGAGGTTTCTTAGCATAACCTCTACATCCTTTCGACATTGATGAACAATTCTTAATTGTTGTTTTACAACAACACTCTAGAGGAGAAGAGGAAATTAATGTTTCATTCATTATGATAGATAGATATTACTGTATAACTTTGTTCCTTTGGTTAGACAATATATTGAATTTAAATGCTGTATACAGACACATAATATTTATTTTCATGCACAAATTTCGATAAAGGTTCTTAGACAGTTAATTCAGCACTTAAGCTTTACTTTGCTTCAGCATATCTTCAGTATTCCTCTTTCAGCATAAAACCAAGTTTACTCTAGTGGCCTCCTTCCACAAAAATACACACCACACCCCTCATTTTGCATAATCTGCCATGGGTTGCACATCTGCAAACATAACAGCTCATTTTACCGGATAGGTGGTGCTATGATTCTGTGTATCCAAGGGCAGACTTCAGCCATAAAAGCTGACAGCAAGTACCTCTTCACATTTTATTCTGAAAAGCAACTGGCATTTTTTCCCCTTTATGCTCTGAGGGAGCTCACAGAATAATAGGTGAAATGTCAAGAATAATTAAGAAAAATGATGGTGTTATATAGCAGCACAAGAAATTCATCTTTTTTGCTCTGATCTTCCTGCCCACCTTCCCTTCTGCTTTTAAATGTCATCTCTGTTCTCAAATTATTTAGGATAGGCCTTGAGAGAGGGTAGAATATTTTTTAGGTAATTTAACACACTCTTTGGATTGAATTCCTGATGTCTATTTTTCTTCATATCCCTCCAGATAAAAAGGCTTCTTTTAATTCCTTTACTGTGTTCAAGTGTGGTGAAATTAAGTAGTTTATTTATTTATTTATTTATTTATTATTTATAATTAAGTAAGAGAGATCAAGACCTTTTTTTCCTCATCCTCTGAAAATGGTTTCATATAGTTTATTTTACTGTCACTCCACTGTCTCTTTGTTCCCAAGTATATACCTTGAGAAAACTCTTGCCTGCTCCTTGGAAATAAGGTGTCCAGAATGCACTAATGCAGAGTTATTTTGAAATACTTCAAAACTCAGACTTGCTTCAGTTTTCCATCAGAAATTTGTTGCAATGTATTTAAAAATAACCACCACAAATATCCTGCTTTCCACTGACAGGGAGCAGGATGTCAGTCTTTATTTTACAGAATTATAAAATAGATAAAATTGTCTTTCTGCACTTTAAAAAATTATTTTCTGTAGTATAAAACCTTGATCAAAAAGCATATTGCCCTTTCACTGTGGAACTTCAGTATTTGGAGAAGAAAAAGAAGAGACGAGGCAGTAGGAGAAACTGAATGTGAATAACAAATATCTGTAGACATTCTACACATAGATGGAGATCACACACATAATTATTGTAAAACTAAAAATATAAAACATTTCTTGTTTAATATTATACAATTGATTACTAGGACTGCAAAAATTTTCTTTTTTTTTCCCCTGAAGATTTCTCTCAGCTGTTATTCCTGCAGTATCCTTGAACAACTTTCTCTTACTTTTTCTGCAGTCTCACCTTTGTTACCTTTCATGGCTCTAGCCTATGCAGTTCTGTCAGCACTCTTTCCCAGAGTTTTGGCAATTTTCTCGGATGCGTGAGCCAAGATTATGCCATTGTGTTGCATTAAAGTTAGGCTTTGGATCACAGAAAGATGACACTCTAGGTGGTTTAAAAGCACTTCAGACTATTTTGACTTAAGACTCAATTCTATTGCCTAATCATCACTGCTTAATGTCTTTTGAGATGTCCTGAGGTGCCAAAGACAACCCTATGGGACTGATGTGATGAGACGCTTACAAACATGAGCCATGAGTGTGCCCAGGCAATCAAGAAGGCCAATGGCATTCTCACCTTTATACCAAAAACAGTGCGGCCAGCAGGATCTGGGCAGCGATTGTCCCCCTCTACTGGGCCCTAGTGAGTCCACACCTCAAGTATTGTGTCCAGTTTGGGGCCCCTCACTACAAAAAAAAGACATTGAGATGCTGGAGAGTGTCCAGAGAAGGGCAACAAAGCTGGTGACGGTCTAGAGAGTAAGTCCTATGAGGAGTGGCTGAGGGAGCTGGGGTTGTTTAGTCTGGAGAAAAGGAGGCTCAGGGGAGACCTTATCACTCTCTACAACTCTCTGAAAGGAGGCTGTAACCAGGTGGAGGTTAGTCTCTTTTCCTAGGGAATTAGCAACAGGACAAGTCATATCCTAAAGCTGCGCCACAGGATGTTCAGTTTAGATATCAGGAAGAATTTCTTCACAGAAAGGGTTGTCAAGCACTGGAAGGGACTACGCAGGGAGGTGGTGGAGGCACCATCCATGGAGGTGTCCAAGAAACGACTGGATGTGGCAGTGCTGTGGTTTAGTTGCCAAGGTTAGTCAAAGGTTGTACCCGATGTTCTTGGAGGCCTTTTCCAACCTAAATAATTATATGATTGTATGAAAGTAGACCAGATGATATGTGTATTTTTCTCTACCAAGGTACAAACTCGAATCAGTAAAACAGCTTAAGTTTGTGATAAGCTTGAGTTCACAGTTACAGTTTTGCCCATTTCAATGGTTAAAATGATGACATAGTAAGTGCATTTTGTAATCTTCAAACCTTGTGAAATTCTGCATTCAACAAATAAAGGAAAAATGCAGGAAAATAAATAATTATACTTCAATTATGGAAGCTTTTATTTGTAGGCAATAAACATGGGTCTTATTTGGATAACAAAAGATGGGGGAAATTGGAGGTTTACTTCTGTCCTTGTTCTGTTTGGTTTTTTTACTGTTGAAACCAGATAGGAGAACAAATTTCCTCTACCAAAAGCTTTGAAGGATCTTCTTATTTATAACATAAAGTGAAGAGAAATGTTACATACAGTTTAGCTGGACTAGAGGAGGTGGAATTGTATCTTTTGGATTTATTTCTATCTATACAAAGAGTTACTCATTTTCACAACAGCTGTGTCAGGTAGATCAATCAATGTAATAATATTTTCTGACTCTCAACCACAAAATTGTAACAGGACATCGTGGAAATGACCTCTAGCCACATACTGTTCATCTTTTCTTACCCACTCAGACAACCAAACTGAGATTTGTCTCACCTAAATTGACATATCTGAAGTTGGACATTCAGTCTCACACTGGTGTCTAAAATGCCTCAGTAGTCAATAGGAAAAAAAAAAATCAAGAAATGGAAAGACACTTGCAGTCAGAAATTGGTATCAACATGAAAAGGTAATTCTTTATCACAGTGAGAAGGAATCTGAATGACTTATTTAGACTAGCCTCCTGCTTATTTTGATTGACTTAATTTTTATGAACCTTTTCCCACTTGACTTTCTTTAACACTGGGTTCTGAACATCAGGTTTAACCACTCTGTGATCTTACTATCTCTGTTTTATACATCTTCTTGAGTCACATTTCCCAAATTACATTAACAACTGGGGAAAGAAACAGAACCTACTGTCTCATACATTTTATCATGAGTAAAATTGTCCCCAAACAGCTGTTAGAGTTAGGTTCTCACATTTTATGCTCTATAGACATGCTATCAGTCATTTTGTTTTTTCATTTTTGGACAAATAAGAATAGAGGCAAGTTAGGCCTAATTAACAAGGCAAGCCATCTACAGTTTAATTCTCTAATTTTTCCACTCACCAAGATAATGTATCAAGAGTTAATGTACTAATGATAACATTTGCCCACATATTAATGTCTTCAGGTAAAAATGTCTTCAGTAAAAATTCAGAGTATGGAATTTGGAAAGATAGAGTCAAAGACTGTTACATTAATTATATCAAATTTATATCTACTGCAATTCAGAAAAACTGATAAAATTCATATCAACAGGAAAGGGAAAAGTAACATATTATTTCCAATATATAAAAAGAAAGTCAATATTTCAGAAAAAAAATTATAAAGAATAACAGATGATGGAAGTAATTCTAGTACTATCATATAACCTCAGATAAAGCACATCCATTTAAAAGAATATAGACTCCTTTAAAAAAGTGTAGGTTGAGTTTACACCTCTCACAGATTAATTGCCATTCAAAACAACCATGCTCAACAAACAGCTACGTTTCGTAGTCTGTGTTTGACCTAGAATTTTCTTAATTGCCTGAAATTCCATTTTTAGATATGCTTAGAATTGTTCTTGTCTGCTCTTGAGGATGCAGAGCCCTCAACTATCTCCTGATGGAATTCATAAGTTTCCTAAGAAGACCAGTGTAGTAGGACTGAAGTTCTGAAACTTGTACTGTGACAGTGCCTGACAGTTACTGAGCCACTTATAAAACTCTGTTTCAATTGCTTTGCCTTTAAAACAGAGCTGTCAGAGAAAGGTGATGAGGAGAGGCATTGCTCATGGTTTGTATGACAGACTCCTGGTTAAAGAAATCACTTGGGAGATTAGAGTTCAGTATTCTTAATCTAAAGGATTTCAAACTAAAATCACTTTCCCCCGCCCCCATCCCAGGAGTATGCCCTGATCACCACAAAAGCATAAGGGACGAAGGAAGGAAATAAGAGGGACAAAAGAAAATGGGAATACCCTTTGCACCTCATGATGAAGCTCTGTCACTAGTTAGTCAAGAAAGCAAGATTCATGAGCCCTGAAGGAGAACAAACACAACTCTAGATTTAGAGCTAAGAAATTCATATATAAGGAGAGGCACCGGCACTTAGTCAGAATTGTTGCAGTTATTTTCTCTGTCTTCATATTCTTGGTACTAAGTCCATGGTAGAGAGAAGTATCCTGCTAGTACTTGTGCCTATCCATGAAGCCTCTGCCCTGCATTATCGCTGACTCAATGCAGTAGAGTTTCCTGGAAACAGATGGTGATGCTGCAAGTTATCCCATGATTGTACTGGTAGCAGCTCTAGTACTGGTAGTTGGGAGATAACTGAAATTTACTACTCTTCAGACAAAAGAAGGGTCCTTCATTTGGCAAACAGAAAGCAGCTCAGTGAATCGCAGGAGAACTTGTTACCTTCCACAAAACTCTTCAATATTTTCTATTTTTTTTAACAGAAGTAAGCTGAAACAGTGAGAATGTGTTATGGGCTCCAGCAATGTGCGTTTAACATCTTGCCACCTTCCCATCACTGTTGTGACCAAATGTAGTTWTTTCACCAAAATAATCTAAGAGTCCAGCTTTATCTCACAAGAAATTTTCTCTTCCTCTTATTTATTTAATTGTATTTTTATTTATTTATTACAGGGCCTGTAATCCTCACCCCATTGATTTTTCATGTTTTTCTGACTGAACATCATCTTTGCATTTGTGAAGGCATCTTTGCCTTAGAGAGTGGAATTGTGGAGGATGAAACATTTAGGAAGTCAGAATTTGAAAAAAAATTTCCTTAATGCTTCAGGAAAATAGAAGAGAAATAATTTAACAAGCAATTCTCAATGTTTACAATTATAGTTATAAATCAAACTCTGCCAGAGAACACAAATTTTGATAAAGATGGAAACATGGTTATCTGTACTAATATATTGTGATCCCTGACACAGTTTTGATCAGGCCAAATAACTTTCTACGTGAACAGCTGAGGACAACTCAGAAGTTAGCACAAGCCATGGACTATGCCCAAAAGTCCATATCTGTTCCCAGATGTGGGGCAGGCTAGGTAAATAACAGAATTTAGGTGAACAGACAGGAACATGATGTGCTGGTTTGTCTCAGGTTTGGGGGCCAGTCTCTAGACCATTTTATTTAGTATTTTAGTCATAGGTAAAGACTTTAGAACATCCTCTATATCATTTTTTTCTCCATAAATTGCTCTGCTACCAGAATTCTAAGTCACTTTGGAAATTAAAATGTTAGGAAAAGGATCCTTTTACTTTAATCTAATCTACTGAAAAGTTGTTCATGAAGGATGCCTGCTGCTTTCCTATGTATGTATTTATACTCTCAGTTTATTGTTGAATAGATGATCAAAACACAAGAATGTCAATTTTTAAGGTAACTTCAAAAAACTCCTATTTGATTTAATTCTTATTTGAAGCCAAAATAAATATTCTCATTACAGAACAGACGTAGTTTGATCTAGAAAATAAGACACCGTGTTTCAATATGATCTGACTGGAAGCTGCCTTTGATCATTTAAACACAAAATTACATACATATAGACTATTTCAGTTCCTATGACCCACCAAAGTATGAAGCTACTGCACTACAATCACTACAAATAGTAATTAAGTATTGAAGAAATAATTTAAAGATTTAATTATAACATAAAATTTTGAATTGCATTTCAAAATATTCTGGAGCAATAACATTTCAATTTCTAAAACAGTGTTATAAGAGAGAAAAAAAATTGTATCATTGCAAATAATAAAATCTTTCTAACTGAAACATTTGGCAAAATTTCCCATTAGATCTTCTTTACAGTTGTGTGAAAAGACAGATCTAGAATGTTAATGTTTATTCACAGAGCATATGCATCACAAAAAGTAGCTATGCAAGTATCTTCTTAAGGAAGATCTTAAGCTGTCCAAAGTGTTTTGTCTCACCTGTTAAAAGGTTAGCTTTAGCTTAACAGTTTTATTTGTTGTCACAATTTTGGAATTGTAGGCCTATATCAGAAACTGACCTAAGTACTTAAAGGTCATTTCATATCTGGTAACACAGTGCTAATAATAATATTTTCACTAATAACATCAGATCTGTAAGCTTACATCAAAGTAAAGTCTTAGGCTGTTGATCACAAATCATACAAATAATGTTGAAGCCCTTTAAGGTCTTCTAAATTGATGTGGTTTTTGTGGGGTGTGTATTTTTGGTTTTTTGTTTGGTTTGTTGGTTTGTTTTGGGGTTTCTTTCTGTCCAAACTTTCAAGAGAACATATTTAATCATATATATTCATCATTTATTTTTCAATAAACCACTATTCTTTCTCTTAAGCTTAAACCAAAAACTGATTTTATGCTTATTAACAAGCATGTAAATGCTTGCCATTTAAAGCCTTTAGAAGATTTAGCTAAATAGCTCCACTTTTAGTGGAGGGCCTTTCAGGAATATTTTCCAATAGGCCTGTACTCTCCTGTTATAAGAATCATCTGCTATATACCTAGCACTAAATTACCTACACACTTTTTTTGTTTCAGGTGGAAGTCCTTCTTACTGTCGACCACTGAGTTGAAAACTGACCAAAATCTGAAGGTTACATGAATAGTTGGTTTTGCTTTCAACGAATGAATATTAAGTACACTGTGAAACACAGCATTAGTTACTGTAAGCAATTTCGAGTAAGTGGAAAAGGTAACATTTTAGAAATTGCAAGAGCCAATATATATGGAACATTAAGAACAGAACAAGTTTAAGAATATAAGGAAGAAGTATGTGCACTGCTTTGAACACATACTAATTAAGTTGTATAAAATTTGATCATGAAATACCAGTCTTCATAATAATATAAAATAAAAGGTACAAAATTTTTTTTTTAGTTAATGACTTAATATACAGAAATAAGAATAGGTACTCTTGCAGAATTCTTGCAAGTTAATCTTCTGTCTAAATATAGACATTATCATGTGAACTAAGGGTTTGCTTTAGTGAGTCCATTACCATGTCAAGACACATCTCATTTGGCTTCCAGCTCCCTATCCAGTGTCACACAAATCTCCCACAGATCCTACACAACTTCTGTCAATCAAATATGTATGCCACAGATACACTAGGCTATCTCATATGGTACTAGTTGCCTTTTGTAAGGATGAATCAAAAAAAATGTCCAGAGTATAACAGGAACTTTACAAGCCCTGATCACTGCCGCATGTAAGCTGTAGTGAAATTCTCTTGCTAGCAATACATAAATTAATCTACACCACAGAAATTAATCTCACTGTTAGACATTGACTAGAATTAAATTCAAAAGATTTACACTGTAGGCACAGAAAAAGGTTATTCCTGTTATGCATKCTTGTTTTCACATATAAAGATTTAATGAACTTAAAGAGGTTTTCTGTCGTGTTGAACAGAAAATAAAGTACTAAAAAATAAAAGAAATATATGGAAGAAATTTTATGAAAGCCATGATCTAAAGAAGTTCAATGCTATATTGTGAAAAGTGGCACACAAAAATAGTACAAGAGAATCTGGAAGACTGGTTATTGCGTTTCAGTGACAACAGAACACAAAATCCCAATAATTAAAATTGTGCAAATGGACCTTTTTTGATGATGCAGCTATTAAAAAAAAATAGAATTTCATAACCCTCATAAAGTTGTAGATATTTAGCAGCTCTAGAGCTGTAAAAGTTCAGCACAATATTGGGAATCAAGGAAAAGATCTCGGGGAATAAAACAGACTGGAGATGTGCGAAAAGGTAAGTCCAAGGTCAAGAGTCAATAACAGGAACAGATAATTAAAAACTGATCAGGAGTTAAAAGAAAGAGCTAAAAGAGCACTAGGAGCTAAAGTCATGCAAGCATTAGACATCAGGAATGAAGCAGAGGAACAGTACTGGATCAGAAAGTGTCCCAGAGCATTTCAAATGAATGAACACCTGTGTAATTCTTTAGCTTAAACTGTTATTCCACTGTTTTGCTGTAGAGTAGACTAAATCACTGCTGTTGGTTGTTTTAGCCATATAATCAGTTACTATACAGGAAGTTATCACATCTATGTCAGGTGTGTAGACCCCTACACATAGACAATAATTTGGGTATCTACTGCATGAGTATCACATCTGGGGCCTTGAGGGCACAAACAGGCCTGACTGTTCCTGACCAATCCCCCTGGGCTCTCCCCACCTTGCCCATGACCTATCTTAGTCCCCTGGGATCTGTCAGCCCCTACCCCAGTGATGCCACAGTAGGGCGAGTCTCCAGCTCCCCACAACCCTGCCCTGTCTGGCCATGGGCCCCACCAAGCTGACGTCACCTCTGGGTTTATGTCCTGACCTTGTCTCAGCCTGTCCCCCAGCCTGATGTCTGGGGCTGGGGCTTCCCAGTGCCCCTCAGATGCCCTGCTCCTGGCTGATGGGTAGGAGTGACCCTGGCTGCCAGAGCCTGGGGAGTCCCCCAGCTCCCGGGCTCCAGCCCATGCCACATCCTCCCAGTCAGTCCTACTAAAGTGCTATTATCCTACTGCGATGTTCTTACTGGGCGTAAACTAGCATAACAAAGATTATTGCCTTCAGCATAAGAATAACCAGACAAAATTAATTAATTGCATGATAGTATTTAACAGGATGTAATGGACTCATCTTTCTTAAATTTAGTGTATATATTTCAAATCCTTTGTTTTTTCACTAGTTATTCCATGCTTCCTGATGACAATTAGTGTTGAAAAACTTAAAAGAGGATAATAGGATACGATGTAGAAAACTACAACCAAATTAATAGAACAAAAGTATAGGAAAAACTTCTGGAGATGCCAAACAGTCCTTAGAGTACTTGTGACCGGTAAGCGTACACAAGACTTGTTCTTTGTTAATGGGATGTCAGAAAAAAGAAAGATAAGCCTAAATCATTTATTTTGGGTCAAATGCATAACCTATGGAAGATGTTGAAAATCATGTTTCAGTTCTCACAATTCCCAGTACTAACTTTACCCTTTGGGATTTAACTATACTTTGGCTTTGATGGAATTGCTCCAACACTGAAGCCTAGTAAACCAGTAATTCTTAAGTGAATCCTACCTTAATATAGCTATGGAAGAGAGGGAGGTGCCATGAATATTTTCTGTTGGCAGCTTCACTACAGCTAAATTAAGAAGCAGCTTTACCAGCTAGTGAGTTGTTGAGGGGAAGTATGAAGGTATTAGCATCTGCCCATATTTAGACTTTTCATTGTAGACCTCCTTAAAGTGCCTATCTCCATCCATCAAATATCTGACGTGCTTAGTTTAGACTTGAATCCTAATTCCAGATTTGCTGCAACATTAATTAAGACTGATTCACTCAGGCTTTCTAAGCTAATTGGATAAATTATAATTACTCCAAAATATATAGCAGTCTTCCCTTTGTGGTACAACCTTCTATTTGTTCAAAACCTTTACATTTCCCAGCAAAAACATTTTAGACTGCTAACTCAAGAATGAAAGGCTGAGTGGACCCCAGCCTAAATGTTACTCTTTTACCTTGCCTGCTACATCTTCTTCCTCTCCACATATGCACAGATGAACTTATGAAAAATACATTGCAAACATGAATTATAAACCCCCAGAACATATGGCAGGCCGTAAAGAGGAATACCTCCATAAAGACAGCCTTTGTTGAAAATGAAAGCCTTTTATCTTCCAGAAGAAAACCATGATAACCACCAAGCCTACAACCACTACTAGTGACCCACATCCTCTGCTAAAGGTGCGAAATCACTCCTTACTTGACACAATGCCACATGGGCTACTGTGATGGCTTTGAAAGCAAAACAATGTGCAACACATTCCAATACTAGTCCTGATACAGACACACTTAAGGCAGACACAGATCCTTTGGCACGGAATGGAAACAGCAGCCCCTCATGGCTCTCTATGCTCATTCGTCACCTTTCAGACCTCAAGTACTTGAGAAAGGCAGGTACTATCTGAAGTCAATTTAAATTTACAGAAATTACAGGGAGCTGCCATGAAAGAACTTAATTATGTAATGTCTGGAAGGATATCAGAAACACTTAGTCAAGGAGGTGAATTTTGCCAGTATGAGATGGATATATAAAACAACAAGAGGGATCTCTATGCATCTAAATCTACATTAGTACACACAGAAACTGAGCCTGCAGAAGGGGCTGAGGTTTTACCACCTGAAGTCCTCTTTTAGTGTCTTAGTGATACAGATGCATTACTGGACAAAAAACTTTAGGTKCAAGTTAAGTGTCTTGGAGACGCAAAATGACTTCAATTTTGAACTACTATCACATTACCCAAAAAGTAATGGCAATCTGTAAAGGATTTCGAGAAAGACAGGAAAAATTATTGAAAATGGAACCAATTTTGTAATTATTTTTATGTCTACAGTCAAATTCTCTGTAGTTGGGCCTCCAGTATTATGTCTTCTCTGTAAAATTGTACCCACTCTAATTGGGAATCATTCAGAGAATCAGTTGCAGTCTGAAACACACATTCTTGCACTTTGTAGACTGTTTCATGCTGATCTTCTCACTGATTTTTAAAGCTTAAATTATTCCTAAACTCATTCAGAGGCATCTCTTGTATCTCAGTTGATACACAATCAACTTTGGGTTTGTCCCCTTCTTCCAGTAGATATTCAAGAGCAGTAATGTATCCCAGATTATAAATTTTAGGGGGGTATTTTTTTCTTACTCAATTTTAATATGATAATTACAAAATTTACTTCAGGGTTAAATTTTTACTAAGACTGTATTACTTTCTCTGTTGCATGAACCACCTATTTATAAAAAGAAAACATTTTCTGCAATATCATGCAGCTGTAAGGTCTGCAGTGCTATCAATTTCCTAGCTAGATCTTACTAGTTTTGTACATCCCAGTGATATGACATTTTCCTAAGTGTATTACTACCTTGTATTTATCTAAATTAATTCCTTTACTCTGAGGKAACCTCTTATGACAGGGTATAATCAATCAATCATGCTTTATTTGTAGTAATTCAGCATGACAAGTCATACTTCTGCATTTAGGTGACCAGATTCATTCTGAATGTTTACACATGTGGTATTGCTGCATCTTTGCAGCTTCTTAGTGCCAAGTTGATCATTGTTATTCTTGGCTCACAGTGACAGTAAAAGTCAAATTTAGCTATCTGTATCCAAAGAAGGTGATGGAATGAAGGAATAAAAAAAAGTATGTCTGGTACTAAACACAACTTGCCTCTAAATACAGCATTGATGGGAGTAGTCTTACCCATGCAAACTGTGCGAAATAACCATCTTGCTTTAGTAATAAGGAATGTGCCTGCCTTGTACAAGACAGGGAATTTCTCTGACTGTGTGTTTTAAGTAAAGAGTGATTCTAGGCTTAGACTCACTAGGAGATGTTCTAAGGTGAAACCGATTCTAGAGAAATAAGTTTTTAAGTGTAAAAATTATTTGACATCCAAAAATTTGGTTCTTCCAGTGGTGAATGAAAACATGAGGAACTAACTTCAAAAATACTGATGGAGACAATTAAGTGACAGATAAGTTTTGGTGATTGTTACTTCTGTATCTTCTGCATTTTGAAAGCTCATGGTTGTATATTTGGACTAATTATAGGGTGCCTGACAGATATTGGTCCCAAAGGTAGCTTAGAAATAATTGTTCCAATTATAATAGGTTTTAAGATATTTATAAGCAATGTTTTTAGGAGATTGGTACAACAGAACATTTTCATGTGCAGAAAAATCCTTTCAAAATCTTTTATATGATCTTATATGACTGGATTTCTTAAATATTAAACATTAAATTTGCTACAATAAAGATTTAACTCTTCAAGGTTTTTCTAAATTGCATCATTTTCCTGGTTTGATTGGTAGACCAATACACAGGTAAAACTATTGTATGATCACACTATAAACTAGTATCAACATCATATCTCAAAAGAGAATAGGTATTAATGTCATGCTGATAATTATATACTGAAAGTGTAATTTAAAAAGAGAAAAAAAAGAAAAAAAAAAAAAGTTCCAACTATTTTCTGACCTTGTGAGGTTTTATTGTAGATGGTTCATATAATGCTAGAAAATAGCTGACTGAAATACTGCATATGCAATTTTATTCAGAATAAATGCTATTTAACCAAAATATTTGATTACCTGAATGGTAAAAATGTAAATACACCGATWTATGAAATGCAGGTCTAAACAGATTAGCCAAGGGATAAAAAATAGTCTGCTTTAAATGTATAAACTGGTAATTTGGACTCTCTCAAAAAAGTTTTTAAATTTACACAGATGGCTACTTCATCTACGCCTTGCGATAAGTGGGTGTGAAAGTTCTAATGGAACTAAACCTTACTGCWGATTAACAAAAAGCATCTGTGCTCCTGACATAAATACAACAATCAAGCACTAAAACAATAACCATGGAGAAGTATTTCTGATCTTTCTTAAAGCTCTTTAATGGAGAATAGCTATTTAATAGGATTTGAAAACTACTGCTTGGGAAAAATGACAGTGATAAACCAATGATTTTTTTTTCAACATAATTAACATTGCAGAGAGATTCTTTGAATTTCTGGAGCTCCGCAGGTAATTTTAGCTGGCATCACACTTTCCATCTATAAAACTGAATATAGGGCTTCTACTTTTCTACTCTATGTGCATATAATTTAAGAATTAGCCATAAGACTGTTTAAAGCATACACCAGATACCTTAGTTTAAGTTCAGTAATATTACTTGGTATTAGTCAATGTTTGGAAGTTTCACTGAAGCAAATATAATAAAAGGTCTTATTTTAGCTTTGAGACAGTTGAAGAGACCTTGATCAACTCCTTTTTTTTTTTTTTTTTCCCCTCAGCTATTCTACAGAGAGACATGAACTAAAATCCGTTATAATACGCAGTGGTCACAGTCATCCAGTTGAGTTCCAACCTTAGACTGTATATCAAGCTTAAAGCAGATAAATTCAAACTATAAAATATGTCTTTAAGTGCTAAGTTAATTAGGTATTTAAATAAATAAATAGTTAAGAGATGTATTAAAGGTTTTACATTAAAATTACTTGCATTTTGAAAGCTTTTTTTTAAGAGATGGAGGCTGAAATTACCTAGACTACAATATGCACAAATAAAGATTAGAACTTGTTTATAGTCAAACACTGAATGATCTATTATTTCAATATTTCCTGATTTTTTGCTTCCTTTTTTTTTTGATTAACATAAGTTATGTAGAGCAGTTTTCTTTCTTATCCTCAAGTACTTTTGCAAGTTCTTGTATGAAAAGGTACGCAGTGCCTCAGCTCAATAGTGTAGTCCTCTGACCTGAAGAGCAACTGTCAAACTGGTAATTCTGAAGCACCATTTGGTCATTTAACTAATCATGAAAAACTTTTTAAAATAATCAGAACATGTTTTATTGTACTATTAATTTTAAGCCTGACTGGAATATGAGCTTCTGCATGTGTTCTCCTGTTTTCCATGCTGGCTTTGATATTTATTGTGGTCTATTCTTAGCATGAATCAGAACTCAGGAGACCTTGTTTCAAGTTTTAGAGAGAATACATCATGTTCATTTTCTGGAATACATGAACAAAAATATTTCATACTTCTTTCCAGTTGATAGAAAGAGGCTTTTCAATGCCTCTTCTGTACCAAAACAAGAAGCAGGTGCACCTGATGGCAAAAATACAAGATGAAGCAGTGACTAAGCAAGTACAGAGGGGAAAGTTTGAGTGAAGTACAAAGTGATTGAGGAAATATAATTAAAACAGAAGAATGAAGTTCCAATTAAGCTTTTGATTTCAGATTTAAAAAAAAATATTGTCCCATACCTCCTTTTCTTAATGCTTTTCAGTGTTTTTTGGTTACTGCAGAGCTACAGGAGGAACCATTATTGGATTTTTCACTTGAGATGGTGAAATAGCCAAGGAGCTCTAAGCAAATAATACCTGGCTGTGTTTAAAGGGAAGATTTATAAGTCTACAGAGTTTAAAAGTCAATAAATAGTTCCTATGTTAAGCTTTTTACCATTCCTTTTTTACTTAAAAGTCTGTAATGCTTTCAAAAGTCACGGATTGAAAAAAGCGAGTTTTCATTTTGGTCAAAGCAATCAGAGATATAACAGAATATGTCAATGGTCCTGGGCAACAGGTCTTTAAACTGAGAATACCTTAGATGCAAAATGGAAAATTACAGAGAGCTTTAAGTTTGAATTCACCTGAGTACATAGATTAAAGTGTGTAACATGTCAGATGCCATGAATTCAGACACCTACATGATTTATCACGGGTTTCAGTGTTCCTTTTGCAACTGACCAAAACTGGTGTCAAGGTGCTCCAATAAGGAAGTTTTCTTTCCTGAATAACTGAAGAAGGATGAAAGAAGACTTTTTTTTTTAATGTATCATGGATAAACTGTTAGTCTTCTGTGAAGGGATAGTCAATCTTGAGAATGAAATTAGCAGTTTACCTTATGTTCCTAAGGTGTTAAGTTTACACCACCTACTTTTTTTCTCACAGAGACACATTGCACGCAGAAAATTCATCTGTTTTAGGATTCTCAGCCCAAACACAAAAAATTTACTTATCTCAACAAATATGATTGATGAACGAAAACAAGCTAGAAAGCATATATTTTAGTTGCTTGCAAGAGCTCTCCCTAAAATGAAGTGCATCATTAAACTAGAAAGAATATAGTTTTTCCTGTGGCCAAAGAGAGAGCTGCTTGTTTGTTCAGACAAAGGACTTCATAAAATTAGGTGTTACAGCACCATCTGGTGACTCCTATTTAATATCTTATGAATAAGTGCAACATACATTTAGTGGTAGTAATTTTTTTTAATTGGAATAAAGAGAATATTTTCTTGCTGGTATTAAGTAACAGTATTATTAGAAAGTAATGATTCTGTTCTGATATGGAAACATGCCCACTATTACAAGACCTGATTACTCTTCCATCTATCATAATCCTGTGTGCTGGCTCTTGGGGGCAGACACTAACCATTAGTCTATAAAAATGGACAGTAAGCCCTAAAACAGCATTCTAAGGAAAAATAATGTAAAAGTGACAAGATTCTTTTTTAGAAAGACAGGTAAGTGCTATGAATTTACAAAGACAAGTTCAATATGTATCATTCTAGTAGCTAGAATAAAAAGGCACCCAAATCATGATTTAAAATTCTTTCTTAACTATGTTCTTCATCTGTTTTTGGCAGATAGGTCACTAGTTGTACTAAGGAGTAATGAAGGCAGCCTGAACTAAGTTCATCTGTTCAACCASCAATCATATTTAACCAAATCCTAGAAAAAAATTTGTTGGAAGAAACATTTTGGTCAGGCCACATTTTACCTTTTAAAGAAAGCCCCTAGTCTGGCTCACTTTGGAAAGAAATGGAGTCATTATCCAGAGGTATATGTGCTAAAAAGCAAATAATCATATGTGAAAACATAATATCTCCAAGAAGCAACATTACAGTGAAATCCCTGATGGTTTTATATAGTTTTGCTTTCTCAGAGCACAATACAGACCATAAGCTCAGGGAATTATCAGTGCTTCCTAATTACATTTCTGATGGTAAATTACTCTATGAAAGGTAATATACGTAAGAAAAAAACATATTTAAACCTTTTATGTTTTTATCCATCAGAAGTCTTCAATACTTTTTGTTGAGGTATTAGTCTCAGCAGTAGAAGAAATCATTTTGCATAAGTTTCTGGTAGATTTTGCAGATGCAGAACAATATTTTCAGGGTGGGAGAAATGGAAGAAGGGTTCCTGGAACGGAAACAATGTCTCTCCATTCAAAGTAACTGCGAAATTTTGGACTTGAACTAATTTTAGAGGAATGTCAATTTTTTAAGCCTGATACATTTTGTTGCTGTTAGCAAGGCAGAGAAATTTAGTTTTTCAGGAAATTTATATACTTCAAGGACTTAAGAACAGTAAAAGGGAGAGGCATAGAGAGTTGGGACTCTCCAGCTTTGAGTGAAGAAAGCTCAAGAGAATCTTATCCACATGCATAAATTTCTGATAGGGAAAAGTAAAGAAGATGGAGACAGACTCTTCTCAGTGGTACCCAGAGACAGGACAAGAGACGAGACACAAATTGAAATACAAGAAATTTCATTTCATCATAAAAGAAATATTTTTTTCTGTGATGTGGTCTAACACTGGAATAAGTTTTCCAGGAAGACTGTGGAGCATATTCAAATCTCAGCTGGATAAGGCCCTGTGCAGCCTCCTGTAGGTGACCTTGCACTGAGAAAGACAGATGGATTAGGCAATTTCTTAATTGGAAATTGCCTAAATTCTTGCCAGCCTCATCCAGACTGTGATTCTGTTACAATCCATACCACGTGTACAAAGTGAAAGGTTGAGAAGACCCTTGATTTTCATGTTATTTCCTGAAACTCAAAAAAAATCAACATTCTTTAGGATAGCTCCAAGTATTGCCTAATGTTTTTATTGGATAGCACTTTTTTAACCCTTCTATGCTGTCTCAGTTGCCAGGTTTCTCCTAAATAGATTATCCCTTTGACATTTTAGTCAGTAAATATTATTAGAAGATGCTTACGCCTTTATAAATCTGATTTCCTTTTCTTAAGAAAGTTGTTCACCCACTTGAGCTCAGAGATACTTTTTTGTTTGCTTCTTCTGCTTTGAAAACCCTCCAGTTACCTTTTGCATATTTAATTAAAATAAATTCCTACATCATCCTTATATCTGAAGTCTTACACTTTTCAGTACTATTGATTTCAAATCTTCAGTAGAATCCACATCTGGGAGAGACTTTTAMGACAAGTATGCCAAGAGAGCAAAATTACATCCATATGGAATGCTATCAGTTTTTGATAGCATTTGAAGGTTGCCTATTAGAAAGGACCAGACAGTGAAAAAAGAGATCCCTTGTAGTCCTATTTAAGTACTTCTTGATTCTGGAAAAGATGGTTAATTTGGTAGCATCAAAAAGCCTTTAAACAAGATATTATTATTTCAATCATTGGGGGGTTTTTTGAGGTGGGGGGTTGGGGTTTTTTTGGTGTGTTGTTTTGGTTTGGTTCATTATTTTTTTGTTTGTTCATTTAGGGGTTTTGTTGTTCTTGTTTTGGGGTGAGGGTTTTTGTTTTGGTTTTTTTTGTTATGTTTTTATTTTACTTTTTTTGTTTGTTTGCTTTGTTTTTGTCCATATAAATAATCAAAGAATCTCTCAGTCAGAAAGGAATCTCAGCTGGTCAGTTTTACCTCCTGCTCAGAAAAAGGTCAGTGCTGAATTCAGACCAGGTTTTGCTCTTCTACCATCAAATCTTGAAGACTTCAAAGGACAGAGACTTTGCAGCCTCTCTGGCTGAGTTTGTATGCTTAATTATCCTCATAGTGTTTTATTTTCCTTATACCTATTCAGAACCTCACCTGTCTGAATTTACATTTCTCTTTCCCTCTTCGTGCTGCTGTGCACCTCAGTAAAGGCTCTGGCTTCATCTTCCCAGCAACCTACTTCCAAGTATTGCAGGGCTGCTACTAGATCCCCTCAATCCTCTTGTTTAGGCTGAATAAGTGTGATTCCTTCAGCTGGTCCTCACAGAATGTGCTGTTCTAGTAACCTGGATATATATGCTTTAAATCTGTTCAATGATCTCCATGGCAAGAAATAGGAAGTGTAATACTAGTATTTGATAATAGTTTTTCTCAATGTTCTAGTGTTGTTAAGATTTTGAGGGGGAAAGAAATTGTGAGGTTTTAGTAGTGTTGTGGTAGTAACACCTATTTTCTCTTTGTTTATCATCTACTATACCCACTGGTACTTTATGCTTTCTTCAGAACTCTCTCAACCTCTCTTCACAGGAGAGGTGTTTCAGCCTTCTGATCATCTTTATGGCCCTCCTCTGGACACTTTCCAACAAGTTTATGTCCTTCTTATGCTGTGAAATACAATGACAAGGCCTTGTTCATTGGTCCTCAAGGTAAGCGGTGCATCATAGCTTGTGCTCATGTGGCTAAAACTTTCTATTCCCTTCAAAAAGAGTTCTTTATCCCTAAAGTCCCCTGAAATATTCCCTCAGCTGTGCTATCCCTCAGATCATGAATAGGAATAGGCAGGGGAAATCTGTTTTGTACTAACTGTAGCCATTCTAGGGAGCATACCAAATGTGGAAAAAAAAAATTAGAAGATAATTGCATACTATTGGCTGTGCCTATCCCCTGCTGCATTTTGTCTGTTACTATAGATATTGCCCTCAGCTCCAGTTATGACTTTGGTTTTCACTTTGAGAGCATGTCGCAATTTCTCTAGAGTCATATGAAGAAACATTTTCTATTCACACAGGTTCACAGCTATGACTATCTCAAATTTATTCCAGTTCCAATTTGGGTTTTTTTCCAGCTCACTGTTCACTGACAGAGAGAGTGGACTGCACTTAGATAATACTGTAAAATCATCAGTTAAAGGAACATTTTGCACATATAAGTACATTGAATTAATCTTGAACATCCTTCTTCAGAGTTCTAAATGCCATTTTGTTTTTTTCATTATAAGCTTATCATAAGCAACAACATTTAATTCAAATAAACTCATATATGTGTACTAATTTCTACACTTGAGCATTATAATTTGAAAAAATCACGTGAATATACATCTATTAATTACATGTGTCTGTTTAATGACCTTTGCAGTTTGAGTTCCAGATGATCAGAAAAATATACCTGATATTCAAACATAAGATGTGATCAAGATATGAGTAAGAGACATAAGCCCCGCATTTGAGAGGACTATCCAGTACCATTTCTCAAATGAGATATTATTTATCACCAGTATAAAATCCTTGCAGGTTAAGAAAAAGAAAAAATTAATACTACGTATTACCTCCATTCACATATTTTAAGTGGTGAAAATTATTTCCATTTCCTAATGGTCTCTAGACCAAGACACTGCTAAGGCTTATACTGAGTTAGTTACATTATTTTAATATGAGTAAAATAGGTATCTTGCCCTTCCCACAGGATCAGTACTCCGGCCTACTTTGGTAGACTACCTGTTCAAAAACCTAGAGTGTTTGTCTTATTAACAGGCAATAGAAGGCTTTACTCTGAAATGTAGTCACATTGGATGGATCCAGTGACAAATTGTTAGTGCAGAAATGCTTTTAAAATAAGGTAGACTGTCTAAGCATATGTAATATACCAAAATTACTTCACTTTCAAAAATTATACACATAACTACTTACACCTTTCTTGGTTTTGTCTATCTTTTTTTTCACTTTTACGGTTAGATTTAAAGCAATTTCCAGACATCAAAACTCATGCATCTCTTTTAAAATTATGGATTACAATTASAGATTTAAATTATTGGTTTGTCAATATCAGTAAAACATTAACTGCAATAGAACCTGCAACATTAGCAAAAATGAGAACTTCTATTCAGGTACCAGTTTGTGGCAGATTTCAGTAGTTTGCTTTTGCCCTGAAAATGGACATTTTTCTTTGCTTTACATGCATTTAAATCTATATATCTTTAAAACACCATTTAATTACATTGATGCCTTGCAGTTTAAAGATTCATGTGCCTTATAGCTAAAAGATTAATAAAGTCAATGTGCCTTTCAAAACAGTCAACTATCTTCTTTTTTTTTTCTTTTTTTTTAAGATCCTTAATGAGGCTGGGAAGTCTTAGATTTGATTGAAGTTTGTTTACTCAATAAGTAACAGCTACTACAGTTTAGCTACTGAAAGTGATATAATTAACAACTTCTGTTAACTCTAAGGGATTCTAGACATGTCAACATCACAACTGATACTAAATGTGTTGCTGAACCACTTTTAAAACTGCACCTCAGGTATTGGTTCCTGGTAATAACTGTTTCAAATATAAAAGGGGGAAAAATAATTTGTTACCTTATTTAGAAATGACAGGAATGTCGAATAATTCACACATTCTTTCTGTGAAACCTTGGTCAGAGAGAACGTAGTTTGTGTAGGATATAAAAATTTTATCTGTGAAATCTAAGTTCTCTGAAGTCAACAGCGAAACTTGAAACACCTGATGTAACGAGAACCAGGAGTTCATACCCAGGTTCATAGAGTTTAGACAGATTAGTATGAACTGAACATTTTTCGTTCTAATAACTATATAATGTCCTTTTTTTAAACTGCAGTAGATAAATACCTATATTGATTAAATGTTATAAACGATGCTTGTGTCTCTGACTAGAGGATAAAGGACATAAGACACTGCCTCCTTGTTACCAGTCATTTATGAGATAAGACAGTATGTGTGGTCATTTGTATAGTTAAAATGGTTGTCTCGATCACTCTATCCAATGGAAAACCTTCATCTCCACTGTAAATTTTATCCCAGTGATGAATTTTCATGACAATTATGCCAGTAGAGAGAGACATAACTGTCTCCTAAGGTAGGAGACAGTTGACATCTGACATAGTTGAGATGAAAATTTTTCTGGAGGGATGTATCTTTCTTCTTCAGCAACAAAGCCCTTAACATATATAGTAGACACCTGACTAAACTGGCCCCTAACATTTAGGTGGCTAAGATGAAGGGAGATGACTCTCATAATTATGATTATGATGTTGTGTATGTTGCCTACAGGAAAAAAAATATGATTATTGGATTCTCAATAGGGGTTTTTCTATGAGAAATATATCAAGCAAATACAACATTGAGGAAAAAGAAATGAATGAAGGCACAGCGTCTGTGCATCTATTTCCAAGGAGTTCCTTCAAGCTGATATTAGGCATATCAACTTATTTTTATAATCAAATATATACAGGGCAAGCTGTGGGATAGAAAAGAGAACCCGTAGAACAAAACCTAATAATACTATTTTTCCTTTTCTCAGTGTTGCACATAGTATGATTTTTAGTTGCCCATTTCATAATGTAATAATTGTGATAGTGTGTTGTTCGTATTAATAGAGTAAATTAATATGATGTAGTGCAGAAGGGTCCGTCTCTTGACCAAATATGTTTTGCCTCTCACATATATCTAATACATATCCACTGTGCTATCAGAGAGTCACTATGAAACCTATATTTTCAGATTGGTTTTGATAAGTGCATTTCTCTTTTGTGATCAGTGAGATAGCCTTAGCTCATTATTAATTAAAACATTGGTTAAAACTGCTAGAGAACTTTTAAGCTTTTCTTGGGGCCTATCCTTTTATTCCAAAATCTACATTACAACTAATAACAAGTGAAATTAATAGCATTCCCTTTCATTAATTGCTTCAAAAGCTGTATCCTTTATGAATTAGGAACAAAGCTATTATTGTATTCTGCGGAAAGGAACATAAGTACTTGAACTCTGTCATTCTTGTGCCACTCAGGCCAGCATCTTATCCCGGGGAAAGACCCAATCAGTTCAGGAAAGGAAGCTTTCTGACTGACTCAGGGACAGAACACTAGAATAACACTTGCAGGCCACAAGACAGAGTCAAAGAAGTATGGGAACCACATTGCCTGAAGCAGGGATAGAAATAGAGACCAGCTCCTGGGAAAGAAAGGTGAAGCAACTGAAGAAAAAAAAAAAGAGTAAAACCAGGCTGATAAATAAATGCAAAGAAAAAGAGAAAAGGGGAAGAGGAAAAGGGTAAGTGGAAAGGGAATGGACCACCCAACAATACTTAGGAGGAGCTCTTATTAAAAGGCTTAAACAGGAAACTACAGAAGAGAAGGGAGGGAGGGAGGGAGGGAGG
>JACAXG010000164.1:1562902-1629686 GCA_018881555.1 Amblyornis subalaris | reverse complement strand
AGGCAGGCAGACATATTTAAGAAGAGTCATTTTGATGAATGGATGAATGAGAAGCCCAAGGAATTAGGATGGGATTGGAAATCACTAAAAAGAGCAAATGAAGGAAGGTAGGAGAGACAGATTATATGAAGGACAAGATATTGAGAATAAGAACTCCTTGAATAAAGGAAATAAAATAGGGACTTCTAGGGCAGTATTAGAATAAATGGGAGCTACTGAAAAATGGTAGTAGGGGTTAAGGCAGGAGACATCAAAGTAAATGTATATAGGGAAGGGATGGTCGGGCTCTCCACATTAGAAGGATGCAGTTGGAATGAAAATTCAGATGATAAATCTAGAGGTTTGAGAAACAGGCAGTTTAGACAGGTATACYTGAAGAAAATAGGAAAATAGAACCTGACTTGCTAAAACGTGATTCCTTCCGATGTTTGGAGGGAATGCAAATGACAGCAAATACCTGTGAAATCTCTTGCTGGTGCCCTCCCTTGTGAGAGTGGTTTAGAGAGCACGTTCTTGGTATTCAATCAGCTCAAGTGGCAGAGTGTGAGACATTTTGGTTGAGGTACCAAAGCACACAATTTATAGTAATGATTTTAATTAGCCTCTTAATAAAAAGGGGTGTTACACATCAAAAATTCATGTTCAGAGATTATTAATGGTCAAAAATCAAGCAGTAAGATGGCAAATACAAATTAAGGAAATAATAGAAGGTTGTTCATAAGAAGCATGATTTGAGGTCCGCATCCCTATGCAGAGTTTAATCATGCTTTTGGCAGGAATTTTATTCTATTTACTGTAGAGAGAGAATAATGCTTGCATTACAGACAGTGTAATGAAGTGGTGAAAGAATCCCCAAATATTCCACCAAATTATCTGAAGGTATGTTAAGCTGTATAAGCAAAAATTTTCAAGAGGAGGAAAAAGGGTTCTATGGGTAAGGTGTTTGATTTGTGTGGCAAACCTGCATCCTTTACATGTTCTGTTTCTAACTTGCTATGACTTTAAAGCAAACTGTATTTTGGATTTGGATTTTGGTTTTGGTTTTTGGTTTGTTTTGTTGTTGTTGTTGTTTTGTTTTAATCTATGTACACACTGGCACCCTAGAGTCTCATTTTCACCAGTAGTAAGTGCTCCCAGCTGCAATTAAAGTCAATGGATTTGTGCTATGAACATAAAATCCTCTAGGAAGCTGATTTCCCCTTAAAATCAAGACTTACATGAATCGAGTTTGACATCAAATATCAGTGCATCTTTTCAGTCTCCCTCTAAGTTCCCCAATTAAGACAATCTCTCCCTCACTATGGAGTGTCTGGAGACAAATTAATTCTTTAATCATTCAGATTCCAGAGGTGTAAGCATTATGGGAAAGTCCATGATGATAACTAAATATAACAAATCTATCTTTGAAAGAAAGTTTGAATATTTTGCTGTAAATATATGACTACTACATTTAATAATGAAGAGAAAAAGTACTGAATTGCTGTCCATTTGAAAATTACTATCCATTCACTGTATGAAGTGTCTGAGATAAAAATAATTTAATAGAATTATTATAATGGTTGTATTATCAGGCTCGAGAGGGATGAAATTATGATTTAGCATGTAGTTTCAACTTCTGAGAGTTTGGGTTTTCCATCTTAATATTGCTTTTTTGTTATAATTTGTTTTGTTAAATGCTTCTAACTAAGCTTTCCCATTGGTAAACTTCCAAGCAAATACAGATTAAAATCACTTTTTTTCCCTGATTTTCCAATTGAGAAAGACTTGAAGTTAATATATTGATGTTACCAGAAATTTTACAAGTTTTAAGCTTGAGATAATGGCAAAATCTAATATAACATTGTAAATTTTTTTGTTTTAAATCCTAGGGATAATCCAGAAAGTAATTATCCTTGCTTAGCTCTTGTTGTTGTTGTTGTTTTTTGTAGTTATTGTTTTTCCCTTAAAGAGATAAATTTTGATTTTTTTTTTTTTTAAAGAAAGAGAACTTTAAATAAATACAGGAACTATCTAGAACATTTTTCCACAAAAAGGGTATTTTCTAAACAACTTAAGCTAGAAGAAAGGCAATTTTTTTGCTAGGTGTAATCTGCAAACCATATGTTCAATAATAACAGCAACACTATCCCTTCATGTGTATGCAATAAGCAAAAGTGTTGCATCAATTTTTTTTCTCTATTTAGCACAAGCTTCTCACTAACACAGATGATAGGACTGTTATACTAAAAATAATGCAATTCAGAAAAAGTATCTATTGTTTAATTTCATTTTACATTTGGTTGTTTTTATGTAACTTGCATTCCCTTAAGAAAGCACTAAATTGTATGTGGTAATGTAACAGCTTATGCAAACACAGCATTTTACATTCAGATCTATCATACAAAAAGCTGTGAGTATTTATATTGGTGTTAATTAAGTCTGTGATGGTATTAATTTAGATAAGGAAAGCTGACCAAATCCCAAAGTACTACGGAATTTTTAACACATGTCTGAAAAAAATAATCAGAGACTTGCAAATGAAAATGTGGCGTAAGATCTCACTCTGAAGATAGCACCTTCATGACATCCAACCACTGAACCTCATTACCAGTAGACTGCAATATCATCATGGCTATCAGCTAATACAATATGAAACAAAAACCTCTTGTTCAGAGAGATGAGATTAATGACTAAGTCAAACTGACACTCCAAACAAAGAACTAGCTGGCACCACCTCACCACAAAGTGCATTAGAGAGGTAAATAACCTCATTATTTAACAGATTAAATCTGATGGAGGGGGTTGTTCAGAGTATGCCTCTCCTTAATAAAAAAAATAACAGCTCAAACTTCCAGTCTAAAATTGCAAAACCAAAAATTTTAATGGACTTCCCAGTAATGAAATTAGACATATTCTAAAATATTATATATCAAGTCCATAAAATTGGGAAGGTTTTGGAGATAATCAGTGCAGGTGATCACCTAGGTAAATCACCTATTTAAAAAAGCCACTACCAGATCTTCAGAAACATTTAGCTCTTCTGTTGCAACCATGGTGTCTAGTTTCCATTCCTTTAAATTTCCCTCATCCTTTCTAGGTGTAGAAATCTCCCAGTGTAAATGAGTTTCTTTTGCAGGGTTTTACCTATCCGCAACATGTTTCTGTGGATTTTACACATACTTTCACATATTTGGATGCCTATTTGTATAGCAGCCTACAAAACACTGAGAAGGAAGGTCCTATATTCCTGTCAGTGAGTTATACAGTAAATAGACTTATACACTCACTACCTTCCAAAAAGCTTCTGTCTGACCAATGCTGATAAGATGTATCCCTTTCTGGATTGCATCTTGTTCCAATTAGTTCTGGGGGTTTTATTCAAATCCTTGGCACAGATATCCAGCCAGGATATGGAACTTTGGTCTYTCCCTACAGTTTTGGCTCTGGCTTCAGACTCACTATCTACACTGCTGTGGTAGAAAGGCAGGAGGTGAGCTCAGACACTGGATGCTTTCCCACTTTAAGCACTCTGCTCAATTATTAATCTGATCTCAAGAGGGAGGGGGTAGCCCTTTGGCAGTATGAATATGAGCCAGTTCATGCCACTTGGCTTTGAGGTATTGTTCATTTCAAAGACCCCTTTATTTATCAGAAGCGATGTAGAGGTCAGCATAGCAACTGGCTTCTCAGGTTATCAGGTTCTGTTTGCATTGACTTTAACATTACCTATTCCACATTTTCTCTTCATACCAGTCTCTGACAGGGGGCATGGCCTCCTCTTCTCTGAGATATTTTGGAAATGATGCACTGCGGAAGAAGTAACGACGGCTGAGTCATGGTGTTTCAACTCTGAAAGGATTTCTGGCTTTCTTTTTGCTTTTATTGTAAAAGGAAAAGTTAGACAAAAAGCAACTCAGAGAGACTACCTAGAGTCCTGTGATCCATTTAAGAAACTGCAACAGAATACACCAGTTTTCATGCTGTATATCTACAGGTAGAGAGTAGGGGGGAAAATGACTAAACTAGGGAAAAGCTGTATGAAAGCCTTGAATTTCAGCCCTCAGACTTATATTAGATCAACTCTCTTTTTTCTTATGAACGTATCAGGCATAAATTATTAAATTTAATCTTAAATCAGTAGTATAATCAATATTAGCCTTATAATATCATCAATATAAGCATGGGAATTGCTTCAGTACATCTAAATACTAGAAGGAGGACAATGGTTTCAGTCATTAGCAATCTAAATTCTTTGTCAGTGCTTTACTCTGAGTCCCAATAACATAGATGGTACTCAGGAGAAAGAAATTAATTTTTGCTAAGTTAAATAAAATATTTTCCTGTGTTCTATACAAAGAGTTTGGGGTTTCGTTGGGGTTTTTTTTTTTGGCAAATAAGTAATACAACAAGCCATGTGGTGCAGTCAATGTGCTGGAAGGAAGGGATGCTATCCAGAGGGACCTTGACAGGGTTGAGAGGGGGATCCCTGTGAACCTCATCAATAAGGTTCAATAAGGCCGAGTGCAAGATCCTCTCTTCTCTCTGATGACCACTGACAGGACCTGAGGGAACAGCATTAAGCTGTTTAAGTTCAGTTAGGAAGGTTTAAATTGGATATTAGAGAAAGGTTTTTCACCCAGAGGGTGGCTGGGCACTGGAACAGGCTCCCCAGGGAAGTGGTCACAACACCAAGCCTGACAGAGTTCAGGAAGAGTTTGGACAATGCTCTCAGGCACATGATGTGATTGTTGGGGTGTCCTGTGCAGGGCCAGGAGTTGGACTTTGGTGATCCTTGTGGATTACTTTCAACTCAGGGTATTCTAGAATTCTATGATTCGATGATTCTTCGCCTGGGTCAGGGCAATTCCAAGCAAAAGCACAGGCTGGAGGAAAAATATTTTGAGGGAAGGCCTTCAGAGAAGGACTTGGGGGTGTTGATTGATGAGAAGCTCAACATRAGCTGACAATGGGCACTCACAACCCAGAAAGCCAATTGAGTCCTGGACTGCACCAAAAGCAGCGTGGCCAGAAGGGCAAGGGAGGGGATTCTGTCCCTCTTCTCTTATGAGACCCCACCTGGGATACTGTGTCCGGCCCTTGGACCCCCAATATAAGGAGGACATGGACTTGTCAGATTGAATCCAGAGGAGAGCCATGAAGATGATCAGAGGTCTGGAGTACTTCTCCTATGAAGACAGGCTGAGAGAATTGAAATTGTTCAGCCTGGAGAAGAAAAGACTCCAGGGAGACCTTATAGCAACTTTCCAGTACCTAAAGGTGTCAGCAGGAGAGGTGGAGAGGGATTTTTGACAAAGGCATGTAGTGACAGTGCAAATGAGAATGGTTGTAAGCTGAAAAAGGGCAGGTTTAGATTAGATATGAGGAAGAAATTCTTTACTCAAGGGGAGGTGAGGCACTGGAACAGGTTGCCCAGAGAAGCTGTGAAAGTCCTGTCTTTGGAGGTGTTCAAAGCCAGTTTGGATTGGGCTAAGAGCAACCTGGTCTAGTGGAAGGTGTCCTTGCCCATGGCAGAGGGGTTGCAACTAGGGGATCTTTAAGGTCCCTTCCAACCCAAACCATTCTATGATTTTAAAAATAAGATTCCCTGGTAAATTTTAGCCTTTTTTCTTTTAGCCTCGCATTCTCAAATGAATGCCAGAAATGATATTCAAAGAAAGTCTTTTCAAAATAGCTCAATATATATTCAGCCTGCTGACTGCAGGTGTTATATATGTTAGCTTAAATAGGAAAAAGCGCATTTTATCTCGATCTTTTTTTTATGGTTAAATTGATGATAAATATGTGGAGCTGAAAGGGAAACAGATTTAAAAAAGATATAGAAATGTTACCAAACAGCTTTATTCCTCACAGAATATATGTATTGACAGTTATAGTACAAAAAATCCAAACCAAACCAAACAACAAAAGGAAAACCCAAATAATTGGACAAGTATTAAAATTTTGTATTTATCGAAGAGCAAGGAAAAGATTCTTGTGTTACTTGCATGCAGATGAACTATGAGTAATTACATTAGATGTGTGGATTCAGAGGAGCATAAAAAGCCATCACAGGTAGTTCATACTTTTTCACTGACTGCATGCAGCAAATGATACTTMAATAACATCTTCCTTCTCTGAGGATAGCAGTTTCCAGGTTAATCTTTGGTTGCCACAGTCCTCCTTTTTTTACAGAGGAACAAGATCCCTGATTTTAACTTTACTAGAGAAAAGAGGTCAGAAGCCAAGTAAAAGAATAGGCCGTACAACCACAATGCTCCTCAGGGTGGAAGCCAACATTCAAGTTGGAGCTCAGGGAATTGCAAGACACCATTCTTTCCTTTTTCCCTTTAGCACAGAAGCAGCCAAGCCCATTGGCCGATCAGCTATCACTCATCTTCAGACAATCTGGGAAAAGAAAGATCTCACTGTTAGCTGTGTCAGTGARGCTTTTAGCTTAAAAAAAAAATTKCATTACTTTTCATCATCCCTTTACCTGCCATTAAAAAGTCCTGTATAACATCATCAGCCTTCTAAGCATTCTGGATGAATCCAGGACTTATGCAGATATTAGAGGATGGTGAATGTCTGAGACTCCATTTCTAATATCTCTGACATTATAATTTATCCATTTGAAATAAACTAAATTTGTTTTAGAATTAAAATAATATGTACTATGTCTTTATTGTCCCCCAGTATTTTCATCAGCCCTTTACTGTGTATCCATTCAAGATTTAAATAATTACATAGGAAACTAAAGGGACTCTTAATATTTATAGCACATCTAGGCACATTATTCTGGAGGTCAAAAGAATGCAGCATTTGGCATAAAACTGCAATTGAGATGTGCTACTGAACACCTAGGAGTGCTTGAGTCCTATAACAAATTATACAGCCACTCGTTCTACACGCTTTTTGTTGCTATTATCAGTTAAATTCTCAAAGCAATAATGCTAAAGCACACACCTGGAAACAGTTAATTGAAAAGGTTTCCTCCACAAAGGAATAGGAAAATATTGTAACTAATTTGTTCGATTAGTATTTGTTTGTTTCTTGTCAATAATGTTGACTTTCATGTTGAAAATGGACAATGAAGATACAGATTACATTCTTTAAAGAGAACCCTAACCTTGGTAGTACATACAGGCAATACATACTCAATCTTTCAGGCCTCTTACACAAATTCCTGATGTTACTAGATTTGGTCTCTATGTTCTTTAAGTCAGTAGAGCCTAAATAAGATTCTTCTCAAGCTCACTCTTTTTTTTTTTTTTTTGGAATGTCATATTACACAATTACAACTTTCCTTATTATGATGCTTCGACTACTTACAAACATTAACAAAAAGTCTTCTAATTATGGCATACATATATATTTATATACATATGGTACATTAAGATTTACATAAAGCTGAGATACTCCCATCTACCCACTTAGTTCCTCTCACAGCCATTTGCAGTTAATGGATGATTCCTATCAAGTATCTGCCTTAAGTGGTCAGAGGTAAGCTTAAGAGACCTGAATTCTCAGGAGGAGATTGTTTTCCAATTTAGGCATGCAAATGAGGCACTTGAAGTTAGATAGTGTGAAAAATTACACTATGCATTAAAAAAACAAACTTCCTGACAGACAGACTTTATACCATAAGGCACAGTTCCTTTCAAGGAAGAATTTCTGTAATGGTTAACAGTCACAGATAACTCTTAGTATTACTTTACATGTAGAACAGCTGGTACACCCACACAAAAAAATGTATTAAAGAGCTTTGTCAGTCAGAAAATGTAAATACTTCAGTTAAAAAAAGTTCAACACACTTACTTTTCTTTCTTTTATAAACATTTTAGCTAATTGCTTACAGCTTTAAAAGCCTCATTTTACCCCCAAAGCATCCTAGAGTCAGAAGTCTTTATCTAGCAGTTGTGGCAGAATGCCATTTGCACTAAGTGATCAGTGAAAAGATGTCAGCTGCATCTGATGTCATAAAACGAGATGTCTAGAAACCGCCGATCTGTTTGGGCTTAGTGCAGAATCTCCCATTGAAAGAGCAAATAAATAGCTCTATTTGTTTCAAGTAAAAACATATACTTAATTTGTGTCAAAATGTTCTCCTGAAAAGGCTGCTAACTAATCCACAAAGGAATGACCTGTCAGGACACAAAACTGAAAAGTAGATGCAAAAAAAATAGCAGATTGTGCATGTCAAAACTGCTGGCCTGTACTTAGATATGGTTTAGCAGTTATCTAAAATCTCTTTGGATTAAACTCTCAGTGACAAATTTCCAGATAATGGGGTGTCATAGCATTCACAACCTTCATTAAGATATAGAATTTCTATTAATAAACACAGTTAGGGCTGTGTCTTCAAAAATCTCTGTGGTAGGATTCATCTAAAGAGTTTTTTGGAGACAATGAAGAGATTTCCCCACAGTCCATATGATCTCTGTATCTTACTAACTAACAAATGAAGAACTTTCTTCCATTTCCAAATAAAAAGTTTAATTCTGGGTGAAGGAAATCTGGTAGGGAAAGGAAGTCTCTGAATAAGCTTCACACTCTTTAAGATCTGGACTGGTATGTGAAACCAAACATATGAAACTGTAAAAGACTAGTTTTAAACTAATAGGAACACCCAATCTCTGAATTTCTTATCTATGAAATCAGTAAAGGCTCTCAACACTTTCAAGAGATTTTCCTATGGTTCCCTCAGGATAAAGCACTCAAGAGGTGCTATAAGCATGTCAAGTTTGATACTCTTAAGATCTAAACCCCCTATTTTATCATGTTAAAGTGACAGATTTAAGATGCCATTAATATGCATTTACATAAGTTGCATAATTGCAGATCACATAAATAAAAAMCAATGCATTTCCTGAACACTGTATCTTAAACAAACCACCCCACTCAGAATTCTTAGTTCTGTTCTATGTGTGAGAGTCCTGATTTGCTATTTACTATCCATGAGTTTGTGAGCAAGTATGGGGATTTATTTCAATAAAATTAGCCAGAACAACATGGACATTCGTATTGCAAGGCTGCATAAAATGAATAAGGTTGACATCAAGCAGGCCTTGGTAAAACKATTTCTGAACATATTAGGAGCAGGAGGGATTTAAAGCAGAGGAGAAGTGGAATGAAAAGGAAATACTAAATCTAGCTGAAATGCCTCAGTTCTTCAGAACTTAATCAGTAAAATAGCCTCTATTTTTAATAAACCTGCAGCAAATTTAAAAATGAAAAATGTATTATCAGGTATTTCTAGAGTTCACTATTTAATTTTCACTTATAAGATTATCCCGATTTATAATTATATAAAATCAGAAGTATATTGATTTATTTAACTCAAGCCACTGAAAGAAGTAACATTCCAAGATACAATCAGAAGAAGAAAGGTGTTTGTTGACATATGTGAATATTTAGCAGGAAATGTCATGTAGACATTAATGACTTTGCAAAGTTTCTAGCATCATTCAAGCATAAATAGTGAAGGCTGGATTTTGACGGTTCTATGGGTTTTCTTTTTTTGGAGCAGAAATATAGGGAAGTTATTTAGTATCAGCAAATCTTACACAATGTGATGACCTGCAAAAAATATCAAAATTAATTGCAGATATTGCACACAATGATAAGAATGTTCCCCACACTCTATGTAAGCAATCGTGGCAAATAGGCGGCTTGCAAGACACAGTATTTGAGTCACTTCTAGTGAGAGAGGGCAATATTGTGGGTAATACATTGATCTTGGACCCAAGGGATTCCTATCTTTTTGACAGCTTTACCACAAATATCCTGTCTGACCTTGGAAAAGTTTATTAGGTTTAAATCCACAAAGGAATATAGTAATTCTGTAGTGGAAATAAGAAAAATAAATTTTAAAAAAATCCTTAGAAACTCTTATAAGTTACCCACAAATATTCCCCAAATATCTAAGTTCTTCTTCTGAATATGTTCTGAACATTTTTCCCTATTGCAGTTCTTAGCAGCTCAACCTCCATTTCATTTACCTGATCAAGATTCATGGAGTAGATAGGGGTTAAGCAGACTCTTCTAAAAATCACTAGACAGTACAGCATCTAAAATCTTTGGTGGACTCAACCTTTAATTTCTCAGTGTTACACTACCTCGGCTACAAAGTAGAGTAACAATGTTATTTTTTCTGTGTTTGAATATAGACCGCATTGTAAATTCTTCGAGATTGTTCATTAGATGCATTCACGAGTGATTCTACCTCTAACTCTGTTATGTCTCACTTTCTCTTATTGGATTTTTTGTTCTGTATAAACATTTAAATATCGGTTTGGAACAGAAGGCTCATTTCTCCAGATCTACACGTGGTAAATGTGGAAATATTAACTTATGTGATCTTCCTGGACAAGGTACTGAAGGCAGTCTATATTTTAAAAAGACTACCAAAACTTCCATGTGAAAAAAACCTCTAAATGTGTATGGCAGTAGGACATAGGCAGTCGTGAATCTAACTATGAAATTAAGCAAAAAACTTGTTTGGTTTGGGGTTTATTGTTTGGTTTTTTTAGTCAATAAAAAAATATACTTACTTTGAAGGCTTAATTAATATCTGTATGGATTGCTAAATGTTTGATTTATGTTGCATTTAACATAATCTAGGGCATTTTTAGAATTTACCTGATAAAATATTCTGTGCACTGAATTATGTTGTCTAATAGACTAAAATGTTTTACAAGATTCTCAGAATTCTCAGTAACTCTTTCAGAAGATCAAAAACTGGGCATAATAGCAGCAAATCAAGTATCTACCACATCTGATTAAAAAGCTCTGAAAAGTGGGGAATTATTTTCCTGAGACATGACTCTCCTTTGAGAAAATTGTTTTAAACAAACAAACAATTAAAACTTTTGCAGGCRGAAAGTTGATGGGGTTTTCTTTCCATTTGCAGAGTGCATTTGCATTAATTATTAGAATATCAGCTAACATGAACATAACTAAATATTCAAATGTGCCAGGCATGTTTGGATCATATCATGGAATTTTTAATACACTTGTTATAGTGAAGTTTGCTGTAGTTACAATTAATAGGACTTTAAAACAGATTTCAAGCAAAAGCAGCCATGCTGCAGATCTGTATCATCCTGATCATTGCTTTTGCATTTACATACAYAGATTACATTTGCATATCTTGATGACTTATACTTTTTAACTAAATTTGATTCCACAGGAGTGTTTATGTCAAGGGAACATGAACATTTTAAATTCCAAGTTAGCTCTAAATTATTGATTTCAGGAGTACTGTGAAGGTTTTGTGCATTACTCAACTTTATGTAAAATGGCCAACTAATGACAATGTTTAATTCTGAACTCTGTGTTCCATTAGATTTATAGAGCTCTCTCAGTTCTGAGCCAGAAGCACAGATATGACTTTGTAAAAAATTTATACAACATAACATTTTATCATTTTGTTAATTTCTTCAGGATAATATAGACATCTCTTCATGGGCTGCAGAACTTCAAAATCTGAGACTATTTTTGGTTTAGTAATTTTAGAAGGCATTATGCTTTTATGAAATATATTTGTAACCTGATATCCAAAAATGACAGACCTGGCCTCATCAGTCAATTTAAACATAATATCAAAATGGTGTTTCTGAAATTACTTATCTGAAATATTAAATCACAAAAATGTTAACAGCAACATTCCTTCATTCCCTTGTGATTCCTCTGGACTGCTTAATTTGCAAAGAGGCACACAATCTGGATTTGCCTTTGAAAAAGAATGTGAGACCCAGATAGTTGCTTTTTGTAGTAAGGAAGAAGGTACATATTATTCTTCATATTGGAAGAATAAATGGTGCCATCAAGTTCTCACTGATGTGAACTGAGACTGATTAAGCATAGGATATAAAAAGAAGACTTGAGGGGAAATGGAATTTCAGGAAATTACACTATTTCTGCAAGAAAGGGAGAAAATGCAGTAAAATCTTTGAGGATTGACATGTACTACAGGGACTGGTACTAATAGGAGCATTTCAGGAATTTTAATACTCAGACATGGAGAGGTTACTCTTCTCAAATAATAGACTTTGCTTACATAGCCTAACAACATTTTAGGATCATGTTGACTGTAACAAGGATGGAATTTTAACCTAGAATGTAATCAGTGAAGTCCTACAAATTGTGATATACATGGAAACATGAAAACAGGTATAATGAATGGAGGGATATAAAAACATAAGGATTTTAAAAACAAGAACAAAACCAGGATGTAAATAATAGGCATGGTATTTCAGAAGACGGATTGCAGTTGTTCTGATTGAAGATTATGTTAAAACCAAACCCAAACAACTAAAATGCCTAATAATTCGACCAGGTTGGACAATAAATTAAACTAATAAAGCTTTCAATTTCAGGACAGAAAGAAAGCAACCAAAAAGCCTAACCTATGTTAGCTTATTGACTAATATAGGCTATTGACTAATATTTTTTTTTTCTCCACAGTTATGAAACCAAAACCCTCAAGGCAGAAGTCACTCTGGAGAGGTATGTTTAGGAACTATACTAAAGGGACCTTCCTCTAGTGCCCAACATCCAGGCTTGGATTGTGGTAGTGACCTCTGTAAGAATGTGAAAGTAAGAAAGAAAGGAAGAAGCAAGAAGAGAAAGTACATGGATGTGGGAAACTTTGATTTTCTGACATTCATATGAAATGTCCCTACAAATATCAGTAGGTCTTAAATATTTTTTAATGTATCAGTGGACAAATTTATGTAAAAAGTAGTTTATGAAGTAACAAAGGTGCTGGTACGACTTTAGAGTTACTCTAAGTAAACAGCAGGGAGGAGCAGTACAGGGGCCAGTTGTAAAAAATTAGCATATATTGAGTAATAATGAGCTGATTCAGTTCACTTTAAATTGCAGTACTGTCCTGGGTTAGTTATATATTCTATTACCACCAACAAAAGCTAGACAAATTTCATAATTACACACCTGGGACTCCTTATCTCAACTGAGATAAGCACTCCAGCCGACAGCAAGCACCACCCAGCTGATTATCTGATCTCAGCTAATGGCCCATTAGCACCACCCAGCCTGACTAATAATCCGAACCCTGGATCATCGGAGGATCTTGGGGATCATCTCACCCAAGCTCATTACCAAAGCAACCAACAGAACATCGGGAAGATCCTCTTCCATTGTGAAAGTCCCCGCCCCTGGGGGAGGTGCCAGCCAAGAAACACAGCATAAAACAAAGGTTTTGAATGGGAGAAAATACCCTCGACTCCACGGGACTCCGCTCTTGGGACGGGACTCTCGACTCGACTGGACTCGACTCGACTCGACTCGACTGGACTCCACTCCTTGGAATTGGATTCAGCTAGCTACTCTACTCCACTCCTCGGAATTGGGTTTAGCTACTCCACTCCACTACTGGAACTGGACTACCAGGCCTTCCTGCAGGACTACTGCCTAACTGGACTGCACAGCTACCACCCTGGTCAACAGGGTGTCAGGTTGTACCGTGACTCTGTCGGTTTGTTTAAGCCGGTGTTTCTGTATTACTGCATTTATTTTAACCTTTTTTATTAAAATTGTAATTTTGACCTAAAATCTCTCGAAGTATTCCATGAGGGGTTAATTTCCCCTGCTGGTTTACAGCCAAACCAGCACAAGTACAAACGAAAATGAATGTATGGCTAAAGATCTGGAGTTTTAGAAGAGCAAACTTTGAGAAACTAAGAAATTAGTTACTAGGGTTTACTGCACCAAATAGCTCAAGGATTTGGACATAGTAGAAGCATGGAATTAAGTCAAAGGTGCAAACATGATYTGAAGTTTGCATTGCAAGCAAGAGGAAAAAAAATCTTTGCAGGAAAGAACTACAGACTTCTCTGGAGGAAGAGACACCCCACATAGGATATGAAGAGTGAATAAAGAACTTAAAAGGAATAAAAAGAGGGATTGATCAGCAAGGAGAGCTCTGTCTCAGAGGTCAAAAAGGGCAAAAATAAAACAAAAATGAACAAAAGCCTAGTTGAGTTGAAACTTGGAAAGAAAATTAAAACAAGTAGTGAAAGTTCTTCGGTCTTATAAATAAATAAGGGCAGGAAAAGAGAAAACTAAGCTACACATAAAAATGTTGATAAARGAGCTAATCTAAATAAGGCAGGGTAATAAAATACCCTAAAAAAGTGGTAAGACATATAACAGAAATCTCTGACCAGTCAGTAAAAATGAAAGTAACGTAAATTACTATATCCAAGGCAGAAACAAAACTTGAAATGCTTATACTAACTAGATGAAGTATTCCATAATCTCTGAAACACAAATATTAAACAAATGTGTAGATAAAAGTGAAAAATGAGAGGCAAGTAATTTCAGCTTGTCGAAAAGTTTTTATTTGTAAAAAGACTTTTAAGACCTATAGTGCAGAAAATTAGCAAGAAAATTAATGCAAGCAACAATGAAGCTGATGAAATAATAACTTGTGAATCATAAGAAGCTAAGTGTGCAGGACATCACTGGAAAAATGCAATATGATATAAAAACAGAATCTTTCCTGAATCCAAGATTCTTATATTCTGTACAAATTACTCCTTTTAGTCTACAGTTTCATAATTTGAATACATTTTGTAGATCTACCTTAAGACCTATTGATCTACACAATTTGGTTGTTTTAAAAGAAAAAGTTTACTGTGACAAGTAGGTCTTTCAACATTTTATGATCTGTGAGTTCATTATAAAGCAAAGCTGTTTTTTCAGCRATGTATTTCCCTTCTATGAAGGAATATTGTACAGAATAAGAAGTACTTCACATAAGCAGGGCAGTATGTTTGATCTTGGATTGTGAGAGTTGACCTTAGTCTTAATGGCATTTAAGACAAGTCATGATGCCACTCTGGGATGGGTTATTGGTGTATAGGATGACTCTTCCTGGGACCAACTGTTGGTTTACAGTCAGATGTTGTGTACTTGGAAATATACCTACCTGAGAGAAAGACATATTTTTATAAATCCTGAAGGGTTAGAAAATCATGACTATTTGTAACAACTCCTGCTGAGTTGYTTCTTTCCTCCTTTAGTGGCTCATGGGAAGCATTTGAGAAGTACTTGTGCTATTTTTCCAGAAGCTTTCATAGAAGGATTTTTATTTTATATTTGAGTTCCAAGATGAAAAATTTAGGAGTTCCATAAGTTCATTCTGATGACTCATGTTCGAGAACTCCCTGTTAGACTCATTTATGTAGTCTCTGCTGCCCAAGCTTACTACAGTCTTTTTATTTGCTTTTYAGTTTAGTAAGTATTTGGTTGCAATTCCCTAACATTGTATAGATTTTCTCTCCAAGGAATAGGAAGACTGACCTCCCTTTCTGACTATAGTATTGTTTGTTTGGGTTTTGTTATAATATATTTAAGTAGTCACTGTCAATGTTTGGAGCAATGTCTATGCTCACAGTTCATTAACTAGGGGACATCCAGCCTGATTTTCACTGCTGTTATTATTGCTTTTTAAATTTCCATGGAAAGCTGCTGTAAAGATTTTGGATGGATTATGAAGGAGAAACTATGGAAGCAAACACCCATCTATGACAAATCAACAGGAAGAAAGGATAAAATGATGGAAAAACATAGCCCAAACTATCACAGGTCTCACTTGGAGAAGACTACCAGTTCCTGGAGACCTAAACCCAATATTTTCTGTCAGCGTCTTGCACAGATTGCTAAGGTCATTCTGCTGCAGTTCTCAGCTGGAAGGCTGCGCATCCTACCAGGTTATGAAGAAGCAAGTTGGAGTGTATCCAGCCAGAAGTATGCACCTTACTGCGTAGCACCACCAGTCAGAACTAGGTACCACCTCTGCATGGTGTCTTATTCCTCGCATGTTACGTGCAGCAGCTCCTTTCCCTCACCATTCCTCTTCTCCCATAAGTGATAAAGAAATAAATCCTCTCAGAAGATTTTGCTCATTAGAACCGGAATATAATTTTTCCCAGAAGGGTCTGTATCTGGTAAATCCTAATTGATTGGACAGGCTCTACAAATAATAGGCAGATGAATAAAATTTAGAGAAGCCTTGAATGTATTTTTTATTTTCATTTCAGAGACTGATCCTGTGAAAATGGAATAGTGCAGCCCCAGATGAAAAACCTTTATTTACATAGAAATTCCTTACAAGGGGATTTTACTATGCCCTATGCACAGCTGGGACTGTGCTGCTAGCTTGAGCAGCAAAATTACGGATGATGTCCAGATTCACTGTATTAGCCGAACAACAGGAAAGATGAGAGCCTGTTTTGAGTTTGGGTATCTTTGAATAGATCTTGTTTGAATCTATACCTTGTGCTGGACTGGAAAGAAAGAAGATTGGGTTGGGGGCTGACATTTTTTAGTGACATTCAAAAAATAAAGCTTTGATTCATTTCACAAGAGTGTTTGAGCCAAGGATCAAAGCTATTTATGGAAGTAGAAATGACACCCTGTACTTCAAGTAGTAGAACTAGTGGATGACTTTGCTCTGACCTATTCTCCAGGTGTCCACTGAGTAAATAACAATGATCTAAGATGATTTTTCCATCCAAACAGAAACACTGGATACACTGTTCATTCATCACTGTCTCTAAATGCATAAAGAGAAGGCGGACACCTCCTTGCTATACACCTTCTCCTCCTCAGTATTAGCAATGTTGTATAACACAGATATGATAACATTCTCCTCTAACTCATTTTGCAGGCAGCAATCAATTTTAATTTCTTTCTCTTTCTACACTGATGTGAACCCCCTTAAGGTTTTCAGTATATATAAACTAGACCGTAAATAAAAATGGGCCTGATTTGAAGTTTTAGATGGTCTAATGTATGTCTATCTAAAGTTTTCTGTCAATGTGGCCCTGTACTTTAATTCATGCATCTGTCCATTTCTCTTTTGTCAGAAGTTAATCTCAGCTCTCTAGTAAAATGTCAGACCTGAATATAAGCTCCCTTTGAGAGTAATTCCATTTATTAAGTCTTATCATTCCCTCAGAAGACCGTATTTCCAAACTATTTTGAATATACTAAAAGAACATTTGAAGCAAACAGCTGTGCAATTGTTCATTACAATTTATGTACAATTAATTTTTTGTTTATTCACTTACAACAACAGTTTCCTTATGATTTTTTTGTATATTTCTTTCTCTGTAAACTTTGGATTAATTATCTTTAGAAGGGTTTCTTATACCCAACAAACTACTGGAGCCGGACAGTGTGTAGTTTTCATTTAATTGTATATATTTCTGTTTGTGAGAAATGTAGCGAGAACTACAGAGTGGAAACAAGTAGCCCGGCATCTTTTCCTTATCCTTAGGAAGGGACAGGCATTCACATATCGGGAGTGAGGAGAGGGAAAAGTGCTGTGAAAATGAAAGATTAATCAATGGCCTAAAATGGCCATTAATACCACTCACCAAATCAGTTTAAGCTAATGGAGTCTTGACATTTCTTTACAAATACACTCACTATATTTTAATCAGATGCAGGCAGGTATGTTCCCACAGAATAAACGCAGCTCAGTGTGCTTTAGAGTACTTTTTAAACTTGGAAACACAATGGATGGGGAAAATCTTTGTCATCCAATATGCATCCAATCTGACCATGTAAAGGAAAAAAAAAGCTGAAGTCTATTCAGGCTTCTATAAAAGTTAAACTATGGTCTAAGATTATCTAAATAGTCGCATAAATAAAATAATTTCTCATATCTCTTGTTAATCTCTTACTTTTCAGCAACACTTCCAGAAAACAGGGACTTATTCGTAAACTGTTTATAAAATATCCTACATATATCTTCCTCAAACATTAATAAATTACCAGAAGGTTAACCAATGGCATTTTAGCTAACTGTAATTCTTTACTAACTTAATCATAAAATGTTTTAAAGACTTGTTAGACTTATTCAATGAACTCTATTAATATAGTACTAATAACTTAGCACATTCGGTAGAAAATAGGAGGCATTATTAACAGAAAGCAAAAAGAAATAAGAAGCATCAATTAAATTTCCTTATCATGCTTCAGGCTTTAATTTTCTGATTACAGTATTGGTGTAATTTTTTATTTCTAAAGTCAACGTCTGAGGAACAGTTTCCTGTAGAAAAAACTAAATTTTATGAATCTTGGAGAACTAATGTGTATTTGGGTTTATTCTCCTAGGGAAGTATTAATTACTTGAAGAGGCAATTTGTTGCTCTTTCATATGATTGTTTATAACTATCATGCCTATATGTACACGATTGTATATAAAACATGAAAAGCAGGCATGATGCCTACATAATGTTCATATCACATAAGTGCATTGATTATGAACTTCTTTTACAGTGAGTGACCTTCAGTCACTGCTCTAGAAGACCAGGCTCCATGTGAATCTCTTGACTTAATTGCATGGTTATGAAGCAAGTTGATCACATTTTACCAGAACCCCCAATGTGCTACTTTTTTTTGGTAAGTATACTTWTTAGGAGGTGCATGGTATTCTAAAGCAGACTCTGGAGGTCAGACACAAAGCTCTAGAGCTCCTCAGGCAACTGTGCTAAGCCTTCTGCATCCAGTCACTGTAAAAGGAATTTGAGTACCTGGGGTTGTAGTTCATTTGCCCATGCCGAGGTGTCTAATACTATCTGAGATGCTTGTCCTCACAAATCACACCTGTTGTCCAGCTATGTATCACACTGGTTTGTACCACTGGGATGTCTAGACTACTCTCAAGCACCTGAAATGCTGACAGGCACCTGCATGTAAGTAACTTAAGTGATCCCCTAGATGTTTTAACTTTGACGTAAGTCTCACTCATACTGACTCATTGAGGTGTCTACACTACAAAAATTAACATAATTTACTCCTTTAAATCTCAGAGGAAGCCATTTATTTTGGGAGGAAAGAGTTGTGGGTTTCACAGAAGGGAGGAGACTTTGTGGGTACACAGTTTAAATGAATTGATTTTTTCCTATCTCATATTGCCTTCCTCATTGCAGAGGGGATGTCTGCTTTGTTTTGTCTTTCTTGGACAATTTCATTAGGTGAGAAGCAGCCACTGCTTCTACCGTAAGTGTGTCAAGCAAAATGTACATACTGTTAATATAAAAATCTCCTCACATTCCCATTTRAGACATCAAGGGAGCAACAGTGGAAAAATTTGTGTCTTTTACCTTCCCTTCAAAAAAAAAAAAAATCAAGGCAGAAAGTATATGCTTGAACTTATTTAGTGTTTTCTGAAAACCAGCTGAGCAGAAACATTCAAATACCTCATCTAAACTTAAAAAGTCTTAAGCATAATGTATATAAATTACATTCCCGATATTTTTCAGGTTTCTTCCTTTCTCATCTTAACTTTTCTTCAGCTAGAAGAGTAAGTGTTTTCCTGATAATTAATCCACGTAACTCCTTGAAATTTCTCTTACTCCTAAGAGGCCACATGACTCTTTATCTCTGTAGACAGACATCTTTCTGAGCTCTTTACTAAGCAAATCAGAATTTCACTAGTTATTACACAGAAAGTACAATTCTGTTAACCTTTCACTCAGACAGCCTGCTGTTATCTAAAGCCATCTATCTACTAATGTATAAGGATAGAACATTTCCTCAGTAATACAGCTCACTGCAACAATMAAGAATAAAACAGGCTTCCTGACAGAGGATGTTGAGCATCTTGCCTTCATCAAAATAAAATATCACCAGCTCTTGTCTGTTCCTGGCAAAAAAAGCGTGAAACAAAAGATAACTTTCACTTAAAGTATTGCAGGAAAACTGGTATCTAATCAGTAGACTTTCCCCTGTGGCCTTACTATTATATAATAGTCTCTACACAATTGATGACTTATGAAACAATTCCCTGATTTCCTTCATGACAGTAAATTGAATGTCTTTTTTTTTTTTTTTTCTTTTGGTTGTGTTATTCCAGTGTTAGTGATCCAGCTAACCTCTAGGCAATGTAATATGAGTGAATCATCGTTTTTGTCATTATAATTTCTGCTTCTACTAATCTTACTGTAATTATTTTTTCTGTATTTGAAGATTGAAAGATGGGCTGTAGCCCTCACCCTTTCCAAAGGAGATGATTACTTATGTTTCCTACCTTGCTAAAGTTGATCCCAAACCTTCTTTTTATAAATACATAATTTTACAAGGATTATTCTCCCACAGGGAAGTCAACATATCAGTTCAGTTGAGAGCTGTCCTTTTACAGATTTATTTTGGGCTTTCTTCATTGATTTGGATCAATTTACTTCAATTTCATTAGACCTTCTTTCTCCACATGACAGAAACATTACCTGCTAATAAGACAATTTAAATGGTGTGACAGAATTTCTTCATGTGTTATGTTTCCATATTTTGGTTATCTTCTGTATGAAGTTAAATCATATGAAGTTATGATTATCCAAWTTTTTTTCCTTTTTTTTTTGTATTGAAGCCGTTAAGAAAATTTCAGTCAACTTTTCCCAACATGCTGCATGAGACAACATGAAAGTGATTTTATTATCCAAAACCATAGCACACATCCTGATAATTCCTGTGTAGATACAGCTACGGGCAAATAACTCAGTGCAAATTACTGCAGACAGGAAGTTGATAACTCTTTCCATATTGCCRAAACAAACAATAAATCTAATTAGTAACTCTTGATTATTGTGGTTTTGAAGATTTTGAACGGATGAACAAGAACTCCCAAAATGGAAATTTAGCCATGTGATGTTCAAGTTGTAGCAAATGAGCAAATGCCATAGGATATCTATGATAAAGGGTACTTTCACATATGTATTTTTGTATTCCTAAAAGAAGACACTAAATTATATTTAAGCAGTGCACTGAATAATATATTGGAAAAAAAGGGATTACCTCTTTCACCTTTTCCCAGTTATTCTAGTTATTTGACTATGATAGGTGGACAAGCAGACCAATGAATTTTATAGAACGAGTTGTTTCACATACTACTAGTAGCAAWTTGCAAAGGTCCTTTCCATGATTCTAGGAAGATTATCTTTTGTGAGATAAAGAAAGGTTTTGTTCTGCCAATGTAGTTTTTGCATATGTGCACACACCATATACACACACAGAAAAAAAATTTCTCTATTGAGCCACCAAGTAACATTTTCTTAGCTACATCTTCAACACAGGAATTCAATTAATCCATGCAAAGATTATTCTCAAGCAACAATCAGAAGATTTCTCTCTGTTCATCTTTTTTTTTTTTTCCATTCCTTGATTTTGAATAAGGGAACCAAAGCGTTACAGAATTATTTCTTTCCAATTATTACTTCATTTCTCTGCTGGACTCTTCATTCAAGGATCATTCTTAAAAATTAGTTAGTGAACTCAAGTTTTATGTTTTGTCTGTCAACTGTGTGGAACAACTGCTGCTTASAGGTAGAAAAGTGTCATTACTGTTGTGTATGTTTTTTTATATCATACTTATCAGCTTACAGCTGGGTTTGCCTGGCTTTGTTACCCTGTCGCTTCTGTTTCCACTCTTCATGTTTTTCATTATAAACAATGGTTTTTTAGACAATGACTGCATCTAATTCAGAATAATTCTCACTTATTTTTTCTTAATTGCAATGCATTTTACTKTATCTTATTTTTGTGCGTACAATTTTATAATCAGATTACACTAGATATCTAATTTTTAGATTGCAACATCTGGAGGATGGATTCACCTTTGTGTGTGCTTGAATGGATTTTTAGTCTTCCAGACAAAGAGTAATGCAGAGGGGTTTGGTATTTTTTGGTTTTATGATTATTTATATCCTGCAAAAAAAATCAATCTAAACATATGGCCTTTTATTTTTGCATACTGTGTCTGTCAGGAACAGTTGTCTTTCATCATGGACGAAAGAACAGGACTAAGCAGAACCATGATGTGACATTGACAAATTTATTGGTCAAGACAACTATATTGTAATGAAAATATTCAAAACATTGGCAGCTCATTGTATATATTTCCATCCAGTCTGTTTTCCTAATAGGTGAAACATGAAAGGGCTTTTTTTTTCCCTGACATAGAGTATTGTAACAAATGCAGAGATGTGTGATACTTCAAAAACTAAAAGCACAAAAATTTGATTCCAATGTGTACTGCAAAGGCACCCGTTGAGCATTACTTCTGAAAACAGTTAATATTATTGGTTTAAAATTAGGTCAAATTTACGTCTTATGGTATGGTGTCCAGGTAAAACTGTAGAAACTCCTGAAGCTGAATCAAGTTTTCATGTCAGGTCCCCTCAAATGGTCCCATAGTAACAGAGGTGAGAGACAATGGACCAAAAACTCCTCTACAAGTAGATGTGGAAAGTTCCTTCTCTTGACTTAGTCAGAAGGGAGTGTATACCAACCAAGTAATGGCTTCTCCGGATGAAAGCTCTCTTACATTTTCATGTATCACAAATAATTTCATGTTGCTGCCACTGTTGATCCACACAGAATACTAAGAAATAACATATTTCATMATTTCTTCTCTCTTGAATATAGAAATAAAAATGCATTTGTTGTCTTTGTGAGCTTTATACTCACCCTGAAGTTTAATTGCCACTAGCAATTTCTTTAGCATTTCCAGGTTACTGCTCTCTGCTTACACAGTTTTCACTGTGAGGTCACTGGCATACATTAATCTGTAATTTTCATATGCTCTGTAAAAATTAAACCTACAGTAATTTTAGTAAGACTCTGCAATTATGAAATTGTAAAGCATTCTTATAGAATGAATATAGAAGAACATCTGAGTGGATTTTTTTACTACCTGAGCTAGTTATTCAACAAATGTTTCAGTTTTCCTCCATAAAATGACCTCTGCAGATCAAAAAAATGTTGGGTTTAAAATTTATGTATTTATTATTTATATTGGCCAAGTATTTTAAAGCAAATGTTCACTGTCAGTTTCCACAGTCATTATTCAGTACATCTTGATTGCATTTATCTTTGCATACATTAGATAAGATCATAATAGTTTAAAGGTTTATTTTTTGCTGTTTTTTATTTAAAAACTATATCTTGACAAGTATTTGGGGCTATGTGTTATGTTAAAACTGACTTTACTTGTAGTTTATGAAGTGTTAAACAATTGTTAATTTTGCATTTATGTAGAGATAGTACATGCATATAATATGTATAGATCACACTTAAAAAGATGGTTTTTAGAATAACAGTTCAAAATACTATGCATTGTAGTGCATATTACACATCTGGAAATCATTAAGTTTTATATCAAGAACTGAAAACCACTTTTTCTGTGTACAATATACCTCAATTCATGTCAATAAGCTTGTGCCCCAAATGCCTTCCCAAACATGTCACGGAAATAATCATTATGGGAAAAATGTGGGAACAGAAATGTGGGAACAATCACATTTAAACAGTAAGTATATTCAAGTAACTTAAAATAAGAATTTTCAAAATATGTTTAAAGTAAATCTGAACATTTGGAATGTTTGGAATGTTTAGGAATATACAAATATTTCTCTGAGCTCTTCACAAATGATAAATACATCTGTACTGTTTCACTGTTTTGTGGCTTGTTCTCTCACCATTCAGCTATTAGATAAAAAAAAAAATATACGAGAGAGGAGAAAAATATCCAGAACACCACTGCTAACTAAAACCTAAAGCAATTGAAACTATTTTAACAAAATAATTTTCAGATTGTTTTATTCAAAATTATAGATAAATGACCAGGCTGTCACATACAACCTCTTTTGACTTTAAATCTTAATACATGCTATAGAAATCAAATAAAGATTCAATCTCTTCCTTCACATTTAGTATTCCCATTAAATAAACAGTTATTTCAATACACGTATTTCGTGTGGCAAGAAAGCCAATGTAAAGCATTTATAACTTACTTGAGATGCAAATATTTTTGTACCTGTTCCAACACAAGCCAAATGCAGGTAATGAAAATGCTTTATTAAATAGGTGAACAGGCAGCAAAGCCATATGAAGATGACATCTTCTAATTGCCTGCAGTGCATCTGCTAATAAACTGCCAGGGCTCACAAAAAAACCACTTCTAGGATAAAAGCCAGGACAATTGTAAAGGCTAAATTATTAATTAATATCAGGCAGCTATCATAACTTGCTGGTTTCTTGCCAGGATACAGCATGTTGTTGGAAGGCTTAATAGGAAGGTTTTTATGAGTGCTGAAGACTATAAAAAAATCTTAGAAAGCTCTAATTTTATATAAACCTGCTGGAGCCTTCATTTGTGGCTAACAGACTGAAAAAGCTGTGATGTAATTGTCTTAGATATTAAGATATTAGCTTTAAATTCAGCACAATGAATGATTTCCCAGAAACTGTAAGTAAAAACTAATGCTTTGGTTGATGAGTTCTATATGCTTGCTTAACATATTTATCTGAAACCAAAAGTCCTCAAATCATGACTTGGAATTTAAATTTTGGAATGGTATAGTGAGTTTACCTCTGCACTTATTAACCCACATTCTGGTAAACAGACAGCTGGTGACATGCATGGTTTCCTAAAACTGTAATATGATGTTTAAGTCCATCCTTGTTTTAGAGTAATAACTTAATCAGGCATCTCATGACACTTGTGCTTTTTAATAAACTAGAGTCCTGGGATGATCACTGGTAGTTAATTCCCTACATGATGGAAAAAAGGTCTTCTTGGTTCAGGTAAAGAGAATATTTATTAAATCTGCCAGAGGCTAACAAAAAGAAGTGATATTTCTTGCTGATGTCTTCAGCTGCATCATGATTCAAAATACAGAAGAGTTCATGAGGGTGTCAAGTTTCATACACCTATCTCAATTATGCGCACATATAAAATTAATAAGCATAGGACAAGAATATTTTATTATAAAAGGAAGCAAAGAAAGGAGATAGATAATGCAAGTCAGACGTGTTTAAGTCATTATTTCAAAAGGGGACATACCAGGCTAATTTCCTATACTTCCTGAGAGAAGCAATGAATGATACAGAAGCAGACACAGAATTTAGATTATTTTAGAGAAAATCATATGTTCTGTTAATTTTCCTTTAAAAATGATGTAAAAGAAATCTTAGTGTCATATTTCATACATTCTGAGATAGCACAGCTTATGATTTAGCAAGAAAAAACCAGCTTATGATTTAGCAAGAAAAAACTAATATATTTTTTATTGTCTATATTAGGAATCATTTTACTTGACTATGGATAACAGGAAAAGTTCTCTCACAGAGATGTATCATTAAATATTGTTTTCACGTTATACTCCATAGGTTTGTGTATTTACATTTGTATTGACAAAACAAATGAAAATCTGAAGTAAAAATTTAAAGTGTTTAACACGATAAAAGCTAAGACTTTTTATATTAAGTGTTTAAATTTTATTAGAACATTGAATACAGTCTAGTTAAGTTCCAGCTATTTTAAGTTCATATAAATGCAGTTCATATAAAAATGAGACATATAGGGACCTAGGATTTATCGTCTTATTTTCTATTTCTATTTCCTGAAGCACATGAGATCTTAAAATGGAAATCTCTGCTATTATGCACATTTAATTAACTGAAGTTCATAGCCAATAACAAAAGTTTGATTGCTGAAAATGTGCAGCTGTATTCTTTTCAAGAGACTACAGTTTTCATTATGAATCAATTAAAATTGGTTGAACCTATGTCAAATCCAATGTGACACTGGGAAATATTTCATATAAAGTTTTCTCCAAACATCTATAGTAACAATTCCACCAGGAAATGTAAATCGTACACCACTTCTTCAGCAAATTTTTATGGTTTTAATTAGTCTTCCTAACCCAGTTTCTAAATATTTTGGTGTATATATATATACTTATATATGTCTGTGTTTTCTAAATATATGTATATATATGTATGTAACTGGTCCGTATTGTGCTAGTAAGACAACAGATGGATCTCTCACAAAGACAGGAAAGAAGACTCTTTTTCTCTTCTAATGATTTCAGTTCAGAAGAAAAAAACCAAACCGAAACAAAACAAAAAAATCACAACACAAACCACACCACCTAACAGTGATTTTTTTTTTCTACTTATTTCCTGAGGTATTTCAAAGCACTTCAGAAAGAGAAGTCTAATGCCACTGAACCACGCTGACCTCTGAAAGGCAGGGAATTGCCTTGAAATATGCACTTACTTGTTCAGTGGTTGATTTGGGAAGATAAAATGCTGTCCAAGGCTGTAGGAAATGACCTCTTATATATTTTATAATGTCAAGGGGTCTGAAGTAGACATGTTGGGCCGATGGTGCATCTGTTATAAACAATGTGGTGAAAATAACCTGCCAAAGTATTTACCTGTTTGGACTTGAAATGAATTTCATGCATGCGTCTATAAGAATGTGTTTGAAAAGTTTATTTAATTAGAGCTTCATGAAAAAAGCAAAGCCTTAGATTATGAGCTAATCAAGTTCCCTTATCTGTTTGATAAGACTTCCTTGGCTTTTATTTTCCAGAATGAATAACTAATAAAAAAATAATTAAACTTGACTATTCAGAAGAATTTCTCCATTTTTGATATTTACTGTTTTTCATTGATTCAAAGTAACTTTTATAAAACTAACTCTCCAGTGAGAACTGAAATTTCTTCCAGTAGGAAACAAATCTTTCTTGAACAGAAACAGTTTGAGACCAAGTGTGAAAACTGAATAAAACTGAGTTTAAATATTATTGCAATGAAATGTCCTGCATTTTCACTGAAACAAACTATTTCACATTGTTTTTCAAACGTAGTTTGAAAGAGATGTTTTCTGAACAATGAAGCAAAGAACTTAGGCAAGGACAATAGAGTAACTTCAGTTACTCAGCATTCTTTTTGTTCAAAAAGCCCCCCAAATATAAGGATTTAATAATTTCTTTTTCTTATCTYCTTTCTTAAAAGCTCTTCTGTTAGGAGCCTCAATTGCCAACCTGATGATTTCTGTCTTTGGCCAGAAGTAAAATTTTGAGGGAGATAACCAGGTGGCAAAAAGCCTCACTGACTTCAATTAGTATATTTGATTTCAACTTGTAATCCTCACAAATATAAGAAAATTTATATTCTCCTTTTGCAAGGTAAAGGTGATAAAGACTTAAATATTAATTTGAAAAAAATAAAAGTAAGAGGTTTGAAGTTTAGAAGACAAAGGTATTTGGGGAAACCTGTCTGAGAGGAAAACCAGACCAATCGTTATTTTCAAAGATCACAAGAATTGCACTTTATTTCTAATTGAGCAGTGGGATAATGTTAGTCAGAGATATAGACTCAATCTAGCATGTCTCCTAACAGATAATGCAGCAAACAAGCAGTGTTGTGCCATGCCTACTGTTATACATTGGCACAAAAACATGAAGTGTCTAAACACATGGAGGAACATTTTGAGCTGGAAAATATTATCAAGGATTTAGGCTTGACAAGTACTCATAGATGAGCAGTTTTGTAGTAAGCACTCTCTTTGCAACTTCTAGAAATTCGGTTAACCTTACAATTTATAAAAGACACTCAATTTTACATTATAGTAATGTGGCAAGCGTTGGACRAAACTTTTTCAAGTAAATTCCTTTCTAGTGAACTCCAGCAGAAACTGAACAATAGCTACATTAGCAGAAGCATCCTGATATTCAGAAACCATTACAAAAACGATTTTCTCCATTTCTTTACCCATCCCCACCTGTCCACCACACACACATACCTTGCCTTGCACATCTTTGCTGGAAATAAATGTGGTTTGYAATACACTAATAAAACTCAGGATGAAGAGTAAATTCAATTCCAGAGTAAGACTAAAATCAGAAATACAACTCGGCATCGTTCAGTTTGCTTAGAGCCAGCAGACACAGAGTAGACAAATTCTGAAATCAGGGATTATACCAACACTCTAAGCCTCACACAACCAATGAGATATTATAGCAGAGCACCAATGTCATTATAGTTATGAGTAAGGAGGTCTTGCAGTTTAAAAAAATAACTTAAGCACTCTAAGAATCTGCATCCTTAGAGTATCTTGAAATTCGCTATGCCTCATATGCATGTCAAGTCCTATTTGCTTTCTGTATCTGCGGCAAACACAAGCAAGAGGCAGTAAATTTATACCAAGAGGTATGTACATATATATATATATATAACTATAGAATATATATATATAACTATAGAATATATATGTACTTATAAAACGATACATACAAATTTGTTATATATAAAAAGTTACGTATAAAATTATATATATATATRTGTGTATATATATATATAAAAATTATATAAGATTTCATGGGCTCCTAATAAATTTCCCAAGCAAATCTCAATTTGTCAACATTTATGTTCACTAATGCAAAGCACCTGATCTCCATTTCAGGGCACGCTACTGAAAAAGGCAGGAAGGCATGTCGTAAACACTCCTTTGCCAAGGAATTGAAGCAGATATATATGGTAAGCCCAGGCAACTTTCTGCTGGTTGCCACTGCTGAAAATCAAAAAGATGACTCTGTGTCACTATTGACAAACACCAAGAATGCTAAAAGATAACTACAATCAACACAGCTCGACCCCATGCATTTAATTCCCCATGCTTAATACAAGCTACAGAAGGAAATTCTTTGGGCTGGACTCTGATCCTTGCTGAGGCCATGGTGGACTCTGTGGAAGTCAGAAGGCAGAGGGAAGTCAGAAGCTGAACTAGGTTCTGACTTAGCCAAGATATCAGTGACTGTGTATCGCAGAATATTAAGTCTTCACAAGTCTTAACGTATTGGAAAGACATTAAGTGTTATATCCAGTGCACACATGAAAAAAGAGAGCTTACCAAGCTTATATGCCTTTTGGAAACAATAGAACTGCTGTTACAAAAAAAAAATCCCATTTTAAGTTGCAAAAAAAAATCCAATAATTGAATTTCAGAAACTCACAAGTGGCTTAAATTTCCACTGTGTTAAGACGCTGCTATGCAATAGTGACACCTTGCACTCAATGAAGTGACACCCTTAAAAATTTATATGAGCAAGTACTGCATCCAGTCCACATTAGTAAACTGCTCACTATAAATAACAGTAGAAGTATTTCTGAAAAATAGAAGGATTTCTGAAATAATGTTCCAGACATAATGTTTCAGAGATAATGTTTCAGATATTTAGCATCTAAGACATAGCCAATAAATAACACTGTTTATGTTTGCATTCAGTAACCATCAACAAGCAAAAAAGGGTGTGTATCTGCCAAAGATACAGGAGAGAAAGAGGGAAGGACAGTGTGAGGGAAGAAAGTAGGAAGAGAGTGAAGAGAGAAGGAAGGAAGGAAGGAAGGAAGGAAGGAAGGAAGGAAGGAAGGAAGGAAGGAAGGAAGGAAGGAGAATGTGGGTGGGAAAGAAAAAGTGAAAAAGGAAAAAATAAAAAAGTAAAGTGGAAATTAAAATAGAAAATTAATAGGCAGATGGAGAAAAGGAGAAGGAGGAGAAGAAAAAGGAAAAAATAAAAAAGTAAAGTGCAAATTAAATTAAAATAGAAAATTAACAGGCAGATGGAGAAAAGGAGGAGAAGGAGGAGAAGAAAAAGAGGAAAAGCAAAAAGAACATGAAAAAGGACAGTAGTACTGCCAGGCAGCAGTATTTCTAAGAACCAAAAGGGAAATAAGACATGAATATCTAATAAAGATATATTAATAATTTAGCTTGAAATAATTTAAATTTAGATTTTTTAAATTCTTTTTTACAAAAAAAATCCAATTATTTTAAGGCATGCTATTATCTACACTATCATCTTATAGTCAATACAAATACTATAAACTGAAAATTAATAAAGCTGGTGGCACCAGAATTCAACTCAAACAAAAATTTTTATCTACAGAAAACTCTCTCTTCAATGCTTCCTCCAGACTGAGTATTCGTTATCGCATTTGTTGTTTGAACATATTTTTATGCAATATGCCATTCGTAATGCTTTACTTGTGATAAGCAAAGCAAACAAATGAAACATGATACAGCTCAGAAATAAAAGTGCTTCTTAACAACAAACACTAAACTACAGTTGCAAATAATGAACTTTCCAGTTTGGTGTTTAGGTTTTGTTGGTTGGTTGGGGTTCTTCATGATTTTTTTTAAAATTAAGGATTGTTTCTCTAGCAATTTGCTAAAATTACAATAAAAATAAATAAAGAGGATTAAAAAGAAAAAACGTAAAAATAAGAGTGATCTACAATTTTTTTTTTTTTCAGTCAGGGGTATTTTTTAAAAGAGATTTTATTCCATTTTTATTTAAATTTATTTACACGGGAAATGGACTTTTCAGAGGTATTCAAGCAGCTGTCCTGGAAGCTTTCTGTATGTAGACACTTTGAAAATCACAGAGGAAGATTTCAACTGTAGATTGTATATACTTAACATTAAATAGACACACTCATGTTTGCACAGGAAATACTAGATCAGAATCCAAGACTCTTACACAACAAATTCTAGTCAGTGGAGTCTGTACAACTATCCTCACCTAAAATTAGGTAGGTATGGCTCAATGCAGTTGGCCAAAAATAAGCATTGCTGMCCTTTTGGACACCCTAGGTTACATGAGACATCTACTCAGGGCTGTGGGATGTGGTGCAGTGCCTTTGGGCTATCTATGTCCTACTGAAGTGGAGGCAGGTCTTCAGGCGAACCAGCCAATACGGCACACCTCCCATGACATTACACACCTATGGATTAACAATTACACTGTGATGTTTGTTCAGCACTCACCTATATTTAGGTTGCTGCAAGCTGAAATGGCACACCTGCTGGAGACTCACTTCAATTGCTTATTCATAAACATCTCATCCTTAATGACGGGATCCAAGTAATCCAAGACAGCTGCAGAGAGCCGACTGCGTTAGGACACCAGGTCATTTTAGGGTGGCAGCTCTGGCAGCTCTGAGTAATGCTCAAGGTCGTGCAGGGTAGGTACTCTAACGGGTCTAGATATTCATGAGTGAGGAGCAAAAAGAAGTCTGGTTACCCGTTTTCATCTTCAGATAAACACAGCCTTTGGAGATGACCCTTTAAAAATTTGCACTGAAGACACGTATCAGCAGATTCAAAGTGAAGCAGTCAAGCCCAGTGCTGCAGTACTTACAGTTTAGGAGTTTAGCTCCAGAAGTTGAATTTTCAGTTAAGTTTCAGGTTCCTTAAACAGACAGAAGTCAAGAGAGCTTCATGACCATGCAACCTCAGCCAGCTGGGGGTTCTGGAAGCATGTCCGAGTTCTCAAGGTGTCAGTAATAACCAGTGACAGARGCAGAGCCTTGAACATGCCTCCAGTTTATGAAGGCTCAGGAACATGAATATCCAGTCTGTAGTCTCTCCCATCTCCTCCTCTTCTTCTTTCTCTCTCTCCCACTCTGTTTTCTGTCTCCAATAAAAACAAATTTCAGGAAAAACAAAGACAGAGCGTTCCACCCCTACATGAGAAAAAGATAATTCTGACCATTTTCTTGTTAATAGAAGTTAATATCATAATATAATAAAGGTTTACAGCCAGACTGCCACAGGTATGTTTCTATCAGCAGTTTTATAAATGAAATGTCTCACCAGTCTGCAATTCCATTTCTAAAATACAATCCACATTTAGATTTTGAACTTGAAAGAAGATGTTACAGAACTTTAACATCATAGGATGGCTCTATTAAAAGTCCAAACCAGCAATTAAATTATAAATTGTATGAAAATATAATTTCAAAGCTGATGTTACTTTTATTATCCCTGTTTTTATATGTATATCTACACCAGATTTATAAAATTCATAAAACTCACAAGGTGCAGGTAGGGAAAGAAGTTAAAACTGAAATCCCAGACTGTGATCTCAGTTATATATTTTAATCAGTTTTCTTTTCTTTTTTTCTAGTGTCAGTAGCATCTATGGATATAAGTATTTATGTCAAATATTTATTATGACTAGGTTCAGAGAGTATTTACTAATCTCTTCCAGCCCAATTTAATCGCTCCTTTATCTGTAATAACTCTACTAATAATACAATCTGCATTATTCAAGCTTTTTCTTTTTTTGAACAAGCATATTTTTATTCATAAATTGACTAGAAACAGTTCAATGTGGAAGAGAATAAAATAAAAATTACAGAAAGCTCTGAAGAAATCAATACATTTGCTCAATGTCATGGGCATTTGATGTAAAAAGCAGGGATGGTATATTTTTTTGTTGCAAGGTATAAAATGTTTATTCTTACAGACGTAGAAACAAAATAGATGTATATAATAGAAAGAAAAGTGTCAAATCTAAAATAAGTTTCATCAAAACAGAAAAAAAACCCTAAACCAAAACAACAGATTTACAATTTACATCCATTTGGAATTCTATTGCTTTGGGGGAAAAAAAAGCTCAAAAAAAAAAATATATATTCATTCCCCATAGACTCCTTATTAAAGTAAATGAGCACAGCAGTAGTAAATAAAACGACAAACAGGTATCCCAAATAAAAAAGTTTTAAGTAACAACCAGATAAAAATTAAGCACTGTCTAAGTTCAAAGGGTACTCAAGACTTCAGGCATGCCATCAAATTCCATACCTTTTTGACATTTGTATGAGAGGGTATTTCTTCTGCATATGCTGAATTTGTACAAACTTACATCTAGACTACCTACATACGTGCCCAGAAGCACCGTTTATACTTAGACCACTGATAGCACATCTTGGTTCTCAGAGTTGTAATCCCTCTATTAGTAGCTCACCATGTGTGCCATGCCAGATCTGTCTCTGGCCAATTTCGGAAAGCAGGACCAAATCGCAACCCTTCCTCATTGCATTTGGCCTTTTTTGTTTTGTCCAGACATTTCTATTTCTGCCTACAGGTTCAATGAATTTGCATGGAAAGCCTGAACTTAGAATCATAGTCAAACTGGAAATGCAGAATTTTTCCCAAGGATCTCAGTAACATATTTCTAAAAGTGGCCAAACACATTAAAACTGTGAGGACCTCAGAAACACAGGGAAAAAAAGGAGGAGTTTGTTAAAAGTGTTACATGGTGGGTGGAATTTGGCTGAAGATGAATAGATGGGGTTTTCAACACAAGAGGGAACAATACATTATATCAGTTCCATTTTGCATGTGGTGGAGCAGGAGTTTCCTACAGGGTGTCACATATCCAATAAAATGCAATATGGTAGGCAATTTGTCATTCTTAGTAGCTCAGCAACTTACCAGACCTTGGCAGTTTTGCTGACCTTATTCTGTGTTTTCCAGCATCAAATCTGACAACTCATATTCACATTTTCTCATTTTCATTCCTCTCTCATTTTTTCTCTATTAATTGAATTTTGAAGAAAATACTAATATGTATTTCCAAAGAGTGGAAAATATAACAGTATATGGTTAAAAATGTGACTATAAAAGGAGAGTTGTGACTTATTGCTGGCATTTTTCGTTTTTTTCTGCCTGAATAGGCAAACTCCAGCTGGGTCAAGAAAAGCTAAATACCCATGCAATTACGGAGTCACAGAATCGCAGAATGACAAAGGCTGGAAGTTACTTTTGGATATCTAGCAAGCTCAGCTACAGGAGGTTGCCCAGGGACTTTTTTCCAGTGAGGTTTTGAATGTCTCTAAGAATGGAGAATCCAGAACCATTATGATCAACCAGTTCCAGTGTTTTTTACCCTTACAGAAAAAGAAAGAAAAAAAAAAAAAACAGAAGAAAAAAACAGAAAAAAAAAAGAAATAAAAGAGAAAAGAACAGGGGAAGGGAAGGGAAGGGAAGGGAAGGGAAGGGAAGGGAAGGGAAGGGAAGGGAAGGGAAGGGAAGGGAAGGGAAGGAAAAAGTCTCTGTTTCAACAGCATTGCTACATGCTCAGAGAGTGTGTTTATTTTTCTGCCTGGTCATCTGTTCCCAAATTCATTTCTTTTGTGCTTCCTTTTTACATTTAAGCTTAGTACTTATTCATCCACCCACGCTGTCTTTGTTGCCTCTCATCAGGATGGACTGTTCTTAATCCACGAAATCAACCAGCTCATTTTTTCAGTACCATATTCCTTGGAATTCTTCCAAATGGATGTATGAATAGGACAAAATCTGGTCTTATGACATTCAGGACTGACATCCTGCTTCCTCCTCTCAAGATTATAAATGCAATCTCATGGTAGCTATAGATAAGGCTGCTTCCAGCCTTCTCCTCTCTTGTTAGTAAATATGAGGTCCAGAATATGTCCCCAGCTGGCTCCTTCACCACATGCGTTGGGCAGTTGTCGTCAGTATCCTGTTGGGTTGCTGAGCAGATATCCCTCATCATTTGAAGAAGGCCTCATCTACCTGTTCTTCATTGTCAGATCATCTATAGCACACACCCACGGTGACATGTTAGATTGCCCTCTAATCCTCACTCACAAGCTCTCAGCTGGCTCAGCTTCTGCCCCTAGGCAGAGTTCCATGCAGTCCAGCCACTCCTTTACATACAACACAATTCCCCACCCTTTGCCTTCCACAATGGCAACAGGACTTTGGTCTTGTGATTTAAAATATCACTGAACAACTTGTTCTGCTTGTCTTTACACAGTTTTTGAAGTTCTTACAAGAACATTAAAATGTAAACTAAAATCTTGATCCAAATGAGTAGGACATGGCTAGGACATTGCTAAGACTTCATCACTGAGTCCATAAAACTATGTTTTAACATACGTACTTCCAGATAAAAACACCTACACAAATTAAAATCTATATGAGACAAACTGAGTGGCATTGCTTCCTAAAATGTTTAATTTAGAATAAAGAATTACAGAATCATAGAATAGTTTGTGTTAGAATGGACCTTTAAAGACCATCTAGTTCCAACCCTCCTGCCATGGGCAGGGACATCCTTTACTAGACCAGGTTGCTAAAGCCCCATCCAACCTAGCCTTGAGCACTTCCAAGAATGGGGAATCTGCAACTTCTCTGGGCAACCTGTTCCAATGTTTCACTGCCCTTGTCAAAAAGAATTTCTTTCTTATATCTAGTTTAAATCTACCCTCTTTCAGTGTAAAACCATCGTCCCTTGATCACTACAAGTCCTTGTAAAAAGTCTCTCTCCATCTTTCGAGAAAGGCCACAAGATTTAATCAATAAAAGGAAGCCAGAGCTACATTAGTCTATCTAGTAGAATCTTAATGAAACCAAAGCTTATCTCAAAAAAGCAAAAGTGGTTGTAATATTGCATGATCTTGAATCCAGACAAGCCACTGCTGCCAGAAAAGCTAAAATCAGTCAGACAAATGGGGTGTAGGCTGGCCATGGTCATAAATGACTGCAAGAAGCGGAAGATATGTAGAGGTTGAAACACATTTCCTGAAATAGATATTCATATCTCTTACATTGGAAAAAAATTAAGAAAACAAAAAAGTTAAACATTCAAAGTGATCATCTGGAGTCAATAACAGTATTGTTATTGCATCTAGGCAAGAGCTCCATATACCTAAGTTCCAACTTTTCTGTTATCAGAGTAGCCCTAATACAAAAAACTTACTTTCATCCAGCTTTCTCTCTCCTCTCATGGTATGACACTGTGAAATCTAAAGATTTGTCTGCTGCATCATGAAGAGAATGGTTTCAAAGGACCTCCCTATAGACACTTGATCCCACCATCCAGATAATTTACAAAATTAAAAAACACTGGGCCAAATATTGATCCCTGGGGGACGCATCTGTGACAAGTTTCCAGTTTGAAAAGGAGCTATTTACCACCAACCTCTGGGTACTGCTTGTCAGACAGTTCCCCACCCACCACACAGACACTTGTCAAGACCATAACACACCCATTTCTCCAGGAGAAGGTTGTGGGAAAACCTATTAAAAGCCTTGAAGAAACCCAGGTAGACAATGTTCACTGCTCACATAACATCAGCCAAGGAGGTTCCTTTGTCATAGAAGATGATCTGATTTGTCTAGCACAATTTTCCMTTGGTAAATCCATGCTGGCTTTAACAAATCATATGCTTCATTTTCCTTGTGATAGCCCCTGGGAGGCTTTGCACCATAGCCTTCCCAAGGAATGAAGTAAAAATGATGGACTTAAAATTTCCTGGATCCTTCTTTAAGCCCTTCTTATAGATGGAATTGACACTAGTCTTCTTTAATATTCTGGGATGTCTCCGTGACTTCTCAGAGGTTATGGAGAGCAGCCTCACAATGACATCAGCCAGGTCTCTTAAAACCCTTAGGTGGATACTGTCAGATATTCTCTGTTTCATCGGAGAAGTTCTACTTTTGCACTAACACACCTGTAGAGGTAGCAAAACTAGCTTCAAGAATCTGATTGCTTTGTGTCACACATGTCTACATAACTCCTATCCAAAATGTACCATATGATACCACCATAAATAAGTTTTATGTTAACTCAACAAAGTCTATGAAGGGTCAAAAAGATCTTGTGATTATTATTCCATACTATGCCAGCATTCCCTGGAGCCTTTCCTTCTTCATTTTTTGGGGATTTTTCTTTTTTGTGGTGGTTTGGGTTTTTTTTGCTCTGCAGGTTTTTGTCACAATACTGAAGAACACAGAACAATGTAAAGCCTTATAAACAATGTGAACACTATGAAAAATTGGGGTTAATAACTATGTCAGCCTGGGAATAGTATTTTGTCTTTCTGAATATTCTTGTATATTTCAGTGTCTATTTTGAATGCAATTTTAGAGTAGCTAAATTCGTTCAGCATTCATTTTGAAAGTGCAAATAGAATTCATACATGAAATCTTGAGTACCTGAAGTTAGAGGTCTGAATCTCAGGTAGCCACCCTAATCTCTCATTGTATTCAATAAACAGAAATGAGCATATGCAGTTTCTGACCTAATACAAGCACAAATGAGCATATATGTTTTCTGTGTCATTCTAAAATTTGTGCCTAAATGGCTGGGATAATCTGATTTTCCAGGGGATATATTTAGCTGCTCAAATAGGTTCATCTACTGTCATATGAAATTTTCTGAGCATCTGTGGCATCCATGACATTTGGTAAACCAGACACACAGGCTGTAGGAGAGCTTCACCTTCTGGACCAGCAGGTAGAGGTCAGATATAATAACCAATGGCAGCTAAATAATGCTGAAAATTAAGAAAAATTCAAGCACTCAATATGGGGGCAAATTGGCCAGAATGGAAAACCCTCCTACGCAAATTAGATGTCACACCTAGGAATCAGAGCAAAGAAGAAAGGTTGGAACATTTAGTAGCATGGGGATTTTGATAGACAAATAATTATTGAGAAAATAGGACTGAAACAGGTGGCAGAAACTGGAAAACTACAAAAATTATCTGCCCAGACAGTCACAGACCATATCCCAGAAACACCTTAACTTCCTTTACCTATTTTTAGAACAGCATCCTCTCTAGGGAACATTTGTAAAGAATAATCAGTTTCAGTACTGTACATGAGTGAAAAACATGCAAACATCARTGGCTAACTGGATTTACTAAAGTAATTGGGGAAAACCAGATTTCTTCTTGTCAAAGAAGCATTTTTCTGGGGTTCTTCTTTTTAATCTTTGATGAAGTTTAGGTAGGATTTAGTCATATGCAAAATTTGAAATTTTAACATTATGAGTGTTATGGTTAACCATATCTGAGATCTGCAGAAATGTTCAGTACCATTTTAAGGACATGAAAGTTTAAAATTTTTTGACCAGTTTCCTTCAAATATGAAAYTAATTTAGAATATGTAATACTTTTCTTGTTTAAAATTTTAATGAGACTGAATTTAATACTTGTTTTACAGTGACATCATAATATTAACTCTGAATTTCTTAGTAAATTATTCTATTGAAATCAAAATTGTAATGGACTATATATTTAGACCAATTTYATTCATATTTTGCAAGAGAAAATATTGCTGAGCACTTCTTATGTTCCTTGGATTAAAACCAGCACAGTTATCCGTATCCATGCTATAAAGCGTTCCTCAGTGTACTCTGGATGTGCTCTTGGATGTGGCTCCATAGACTCAGGAAAAAAAAAAATCAAACTAGAACTGTGAATTTAGATTAGATTACTTAAACCAGATTAAACTCATACTGAAATAAATGTAATTTATCTAACTTTATGAAGTAGCCTCAGTAACCCACTATAAAAAATATTAACAAAATTATTTGAGGTAGTTTAATTTATTTACTCTGAAAATTATTTTCCTGAAACGTCCCAAGTGAGCAAACATTAGAAGTTTAAGAAAACCAATATTCAGAGGATACTGAATAGAAGTCTCAGATACCTATGTTAGTGTCTGTAAATTTACAGAGCTACATATCTATGTATAGATGGGAAGTATAAACATTTGTTTACTCTTATCATTAAATATTAAATACAAGGTGGCAAACTGAGTACTTAACTGAGTAAATTTTATTTGATTGTATTAAATGCAAATCATTCCAAGGAACAGGTACACAGTTCAAACAATGACTAGTTAGCAATTTCGTGACATGAGCATTTATTTGCATTGTTTCTAAAACACAGCAAGAGAATTACAGCACATCCTGCTGAACTATGTAACATTTCATTTTATTTTGTGTCACTCTGTAGATGTAAAGACATTGCTTCAGGGTGCACTATAACACTGACAACTTTTTGCATAGCAAGTAAGGTTGAATAGTTCAGTAGACAGGAATAGCATTGACTCTGTATATTAGTAAATCAAGAGGTGAGTCCTACAATTTTATTAAAACAAAATCTCTACATTTCCAAGATCCTTTGATTTTTATATTCTTTCCTTCCACTCTTAACGTATCAGATATGGCCAGTTTTGGCCCCACAATTCAAAAAAGGCAGGGACTGACTGGAGAGAGTTTAGGGGAAGGCCACAAAATAATCAAATGACTGTAAAACCTGCCTTATGATGAAAGACTGAAGGAGTTAAGTCTCTTTTCCCTGTAGAAGAAAAGGCTGAAGGGGACCTTTAAGTATTTCAGTACTTAGAGGGCAGCTACAAAGAAGATGGAAGCACTTTCATCACAATAAATCACACGAAGACAAGGGGGAATGAGTAAAAGTTGCTCTTGGAGATGTTTAATCTCAAAATAAGAAAGAATTTATTTTTTACAGTAAGAACCAATCAGTGGAAGAACCTTCTCGGAGACATGGGAGAGTGCCTTTCACTGGAGTTTTTCAAGGTGCAGTTGAATGGCATGCTAGGTAATCTCATCAAGGATCTCTTTCCAACCAAAGGTTGAACCAGATTGTTTTTCAAGCTCCCTTCTAACCTAGCCTGTTCTATGATTCTATAATTCATTGTGATTTCAAAATTATTCCCGTGTTCTACAGAGGAGACAAATTTTGCATAATTTTCTACACAGGTATGTTTCTGAAAATGGGTACCACTGGGGCCAGGATTATTCTGAATCTGTTTCTACCTATCTTACATATTGTACATCTGTTTCCTGTTCCTTAATGAATTTCCAACGACTAGAGCAGGAACAATATCATTTAGCCTACTTTTGCTAGCTAAAACTAAGTATGTTGGGTTTGAAACTATATAAGTGAAACTGATGCCATTGCTATTAAACACATTTGTGCTTTTCCTGTAGATATGCTAGAAAGAAAATTGCCCTGCACCAGTGATAYGTGGCTTCTGAAAGAAGGTCTCAAATTAAAATGAGCATTTTCCTATTTAATTATATTTATCTTCCATGTCAAATTTAATAAATTCACTGCATTGTTTTTAAATGATGCCACTGGAGTATTTAGAAGTCATTACCATTTTTTATTTCTCTGTAAGTAGTGTTTTAAAGCAAATGTTGCTTGGGGGTTGAARTCTATTTTAATTGCATATAATTAAATATATTGGAATTTCGTTTATATTTAAAATCTTTACAATGTGTAAAGATCCAGCTTTTCTCATTTTAAATAGCTTAACCATTTTAGATCCACTTTTTTCATTCCAGGCTTTATTTTACTACAGATTTTTAAATTAAGTTTGTTAGATGGAAACTCTAGATCTCATCTGTTTCACTTAAGAAAAGCATTGACCCTGCAATGTTAGCTTAAATTTCTTATTCTGGCTTTAGCAATTAGTCTTTATTAGTACAGAAGGTTTACCACAATTTTTATGACAGAATACTCATAACCCACGTGGGATTTTTCAAATAGTTTTCATAATTCTGACCAAAAAAACCAAAAAAAACCCCCAATATTGCTGATATTTGTCTGAAAATTACAGATTTTGATTGGCTTCAGTACATATATATGTACATTTTAAAATATATACATGGGTATATACCACACAGTACATACAGAAACAGCAAAAACCTAGTCTGACTCCTACTTCAAGGACAGGTGGCAGGAAAGTTGTACTGCTACCTTTAAATTGAGTAGAGGACATGTAGAAAAATTACAAAGATACATCTCCCAGAATACTGGAGTCAACTCTGTGGAGATTGAGACCACTAACATATCTGGTATTATATAGGGTCTAGCAATGGCAGATAGCGAAAATAGAAAACTAAAAAAAAAAAAAAAAATTACAAGTACATATCATCAATATGCTATAGGATGGCTAAAGATTTTAAGAGGAATAGCACTTAGTTCAATTATACAGACATATGCTTCTGATAATAACTGTGATGCCTTGACATATCTTACCTGACTTCTGTGTGCTAGCTTAGAGAGATGTGGCTTTTCCACAGTTCCTGTGTCATATTTCCCAGATTTTTACGAATGGCCAGGATACTCCAGCAGTTATGTAGAGGGCATTGCAAAGTTCATTGTGTGGTATCGAAAAGTAACTCAATCAGGTATATTGACTGCATTTGCCTGAAATCCACAATCTAAACACCTCAGTTAAGCACAGATGTTGGGCGTCTTGCCTTGATGCAATGATCGAAGTCTCCTAATACCAGATCTTGGAAAATCAATGACAGCTTCTTATCAGTTGGAACTACTTTCTTAGATGACTATCATTCTTCACTGGCTAAGCAGAGAAATGGTGGAAGTTAGGCACCTGTGTCTTCTTGGGAGACAGTCTGTCTAGCCTTTCTCTGAAGACAGGCACCTGATAAAACAGAGCTGGCTTCTTTTCTTTAAAATGCATTGGTGATCATGACATCAAATAGACTTTTGTTATTATAGTGGTTGGAGAATTTTCACAAACTACTCTGGCACTCAACTCACCAATAGGAGGTGAGGCTTTCAGCCTTTCAGCACTAATCTCATCTCCATGACCCATAAGATAATGGATCAGATCCCTCTGGAATACATGTCAAAACACAAGGAAGACACGAAGGTCATTAGAGACAGCCAACCTGGCTTCACCGAGTACAAAACTGTGCCTGACTAATCTAGTGTCTTCTAATGACTGTATCAGTGGACAAGGGAAGAGCTGTGCATGACATCTACCTAGACTTCTGTACGGCCTTTGATCCAGTCCCCCACAATATTCTTGCTGCTACATCAGAGAGACATGGTTTGACAAATGGACTGTTAGATGGATAAGGAACCGGCTGGATGGCTGAGTCCAATGGGTTGTGGACAATTGTTCAGTGTCCAAGTGGAAACCAGTAATGAGTGGTGTCCTTCCAGATCCATACTAGGATCAACAGTATTCCATATCTTCATCAATGACATGGACAGTGGCATTCAGAGCACCTACAAGTTTGCTGATAATGCCAAGCTTAGTGATGCAGTTGATTYACTAGAGGGATGGAATGCCATCTAGAGGGTCTGTGACAGGCTTGAGGAGTGGACCCATATGAACACCATTATGTTCAGGAAGGATAAGTGCAAGGTCCTGCGTCTGGTTCTGTGAAGTCCACAGTATCAATGCAGACTGGTGGGTGAATGTATTGAAAGCTGTTTTATTGAGAAGAACTTGGGGATACTGGCGGATGAAAAATTACATATAAGATGGCCTTGCAGCCCAGAAGGACAATTGTATTCTGAGCTGCAAAGACAGAAGCATGGCTAGCAGGTTGAGAGAGGTGATTCTCTCCCTCTGCTCCATTCTCTTAAGACCCCACCTGGAGTACAGCATGCAGCTTTGGCATTCCCAACAAAGACAAGACATGGACCTGTTAGAGAGGGTCCAGAAGAGTACCAAAAAAAAGAAAAAGAGGGTTGAACCACCTCTTCTACGACGAAAGGCTGAGACAGTTGTAGTTGTTCAGCCTGAAAATGAAAAGGTCCTGGAAATGCCTTTCAACATATAATTCTTCTTTTTCTACAAAAGTCTGTAGTGACAGAAAAGGCACAATCATTTTAAACTGAAAGCCCAACCCCATGGCAGAGGGGTTGGACTAGATGATCCTCAAAAGTCCCTTCCAACCAAAACAATTCTGTGATTCTATAATTCTATGAAAGCACGTGGTCTCAAGTCTAGATTGTATAATGTTTCTTAAGTAACCTCCTCCTAGAAGCAACAGAACACTGGACTAATTCTTGACTAGTAGAACATCATTTTTCTGGTCCTTACACAGCAAATCAGAACACTATGCAAACACTTCATTCATAGTCTCTATCCTTGACTGTTTCACTCAAACCTTGGAAACTCTCCATGCTTAAATCAAGTGCTTAGGGTCTCATTGTCTTGCCTTACCCTCTGGATTTGCTCTTATTCATTGCTATCACCTTGATTCCAGTCTCCAACTGATCAGTCTCAGTTGCTTACTATTAAGTCTTTTGAGAAACGATTTCTCATATTTGAGAGATGCTTCCCAAATACTTCTAAAAAATATCTCATTATTTTTCACTTATCTGCTATAAAAAGTCTTGATAAGTTAGGCTTCTGATTTGATGATACCATGTTAACTTAAAACAGTCCCTCAAATTAACCTTTCTTTGTGAAACCAAGTGACAAAATTTGTCTTGGATTTTGACAAAGAAGTTGTAAGACAATGAAACATCATTTAGTTTTGTGTTTGTGCAGTACTTGGTTACTGGTGTGCTAAAATAATAAGGAAAAACTAATACTAAAGATAAAAATTAATAACAAACCCAAGCATAAATTTCAAATACAAATGTGTGTTTGTCTGATTACTATGAAAAGGTCATGATTTTGAAAAGGTGTTAACCTTACACTTTGTATATTGGATTGTAGGATATTCTGGTTACTTGGAATATGGAAAAGATTTAAATTTGAGTAACTATCCTGTAAAATACAGTATGTTTCTCACCAAAAGCTTATTGTCAGATATTTTGCCAAAATAATTCAATGTGAGAAAGGAAAAACACCCCCGTACTTTAATTAACATTTGAAAATATTTSGGACTGTGGACATCACAAGTTATGAAACTCCACAACTAAAAGCAGAGTCAGTTTGGAGTTTGGTATTGTTGGGATTTTCTTGGTTTTTTGTTTTTGTTTTTGTTTTTTTTTTTAAAGTACAGAAAAGCATGACATTTATCCCAGAACAAAAAGTCATCAAAAAAACCCCAGCAATCCAATTAATTTTCATAAGCCAATGAAGCAAAATATTCAGCAAAATTTCAGCATTCTGTGGAATTTACACATAGGGTCAAATTTCTTCCAAGAAACAGTATTCTGATGTACCCTCAGTTAAAACTGAGGGTTTTCTAAGTTTTCTAGTTATATTTTATTGTACTAAACTGTCCCTACACAAAATTAAAGAAATTCTTAAAAGCAAGGTGTTATTCACATGTTACTGCTGAAAACTTGGAAGGTAAGAAGAAAGATACTTATTATAATAGGAAGAAAAGTTTTCTGTAGTCTGTCCATCAGAGGAGACAATAAAAATACTTTTAACTTAACTTCCCACAATTTCAATCATAAATCATTGCATCCTCTTTTTTTCTTTTTTTTTTTTTTTTGTAGAATTAGAGTATGTTAAATTTTATCTTTGGTACTTCACAATTTCTCAGGAATCTAGACTTATTTTTTTTTAGCTTTCAGTACATAGAGTACAGTACAGAGACTCCAAGCTGCTAGAACACAGAAGTCACTTTTCATTACCCTTTTTTTCACTGCACAAAAAACCAGCTGTCATGGTGAGGTTTTTTATTTGTTCATAATGYTATTTATCTCTGAAAAACTCAAAACAGTGCTCAAAAGAGTTAGTTTGAAAATTATATCAAGTTATACCATGCAACAGCATAATGAGTGTGAATGAGATTCAATGGCAAAGGATAAAAACAGCTTGTTGATTTTTTTGAGGGTGTTTTTATGATTTTTTTCAATTTCAACTCATTCTTTTAAAACTGAACAAAAAGGAAACAGTAGACAGCCTTGCTTTTACAGAACTTATGACACACATAGTTAAAATTTTATACTGACTATAAAAAAGACAATGCAGTGTATTGTGTAACTCAAGAACATCCTACATGCAGTTTGAACACAAAATATTCGTACAACATTTATGTTTTGATTACACTCTAAGTGCTGACAAGGTACTGCATTTATGAATAATGCAAAGAAACTGAAAGAACGGGCTTTTTATATTCCATTCTGAGCCTCTGTTTTTCAGCCAAAATGATTTAACAATGTAAAACACATGTCATTGATGGAATATGATTAGAAATACATTGTGTTCTTGACAGCTAACAATTATTCCTGTGTGCATTACTGATGCAGTCATAGCAGCTATAAAAGCTAAGTGTCAGGAATCTTAAAAAATATAAGGCCATAGTCATTTCAGTAACACGTTGTACTTCTAACTCTATCTGAATAATATTTTGCCATTAAAATAAATAATCAGAGAAATTAACATATAAATATTTGGTATTTCCATTGATCAATTTAGTAAACATTTAGGAAAAAAATACATTCACATTAGAAATACATTCAGAAGCATGGTGTCCCATACTCAATTAAATAAAAAAGAATAAAACAAACAAACAAAAAATCCCTTAAGAAYCCATGTACCCCCATTCTGCCTAGTGAAGCTTTAAGCCTGGAAAGTTTGTTGTATTTTTAATTGAAATGCACTGCATGATTAGTCTTGATTTATGAAGAATCTAATGTCTAAGCTCTTTTCATTTCCCTTTGCTGAAAATATCTTTAATCATCTTTTTAATCAATATTAGGAAAAAAAGTCAACGTTGTCACAGCTACAGTAGGATCCTGCAGAGCCTAGCTCCAGCATAAGCAAAGTTCTCCAAATGGTGAATATTTTATGTTGGGCTACACTAAACGATTAGCTCCCTTCAAAGAAAAACATCTGTATGTTAAAGGGTTATGTGTTTCAAGTGACTTAAACAGTTACTCTAAGTTTTACATCCAAAAATGACACAATCCTTCTCATTAAGATTTAATTAAAATGTTAATTAATTTAGTCACTTTAAGTCTGTGGCATCTTCTGTGGTAAGATGTTCCTCAAGGACTTCTATTCCCACAATATAATTAGGACAGAAGTCTAATCAGAGCTATATTCCATAATCAGAAGAACAACGAGTTGTGAATACTGTCTTCAGAGTTGGTTATAGCTTGAAGAATTTCCATCAAAACAAACCAAACCAACCAACCAAACACACCAACCATGAAAGAATGTGCTTTCAATGGGATGGGGAAGTACTGTGCACAAACTATACCAGCACACTAAGACTTAGGCATGTTAGTATGCAGCTACACACTCAACTGAACAAAGGGGACAATTTTTTTAACTTAATCAGTTAATAAGAGCATGTTGGGATGAAATTTACTCTGCAATGCAAATGCTTTTGTCTTTAAAGGAATTTTAGACCCCTGGTTCAGATATAGATTTCTTCACTGTAGATGTCTAAAATTTGTCAGGATTCTGCTGATAACCTCCTACCATAGAAGGTGCCCCTTTAAGTATTCTAAAAGACAAAAGAGTCTAGGTTAATTGCTAGGTTATGATGCTGACATGGTGATGTGTTAGCATCCTCAGATTGAACTGCTTCCTATTTGATTTGGACTTGGCTGTGCTAGGTTAATGCTTGGACTCAATGATCTTAGAGGTCTAATCCCCCAGGCTAAATGATTCTATGATTTTATGTTTCCAGAGATTTTTGAAGAGGTGCCTCCTTTGCAATACCCAGCATAAGATGTTTAACTTCCCATTTCTCCCTATTGTTTAAAATTGTTGTTTGGGAACACAGACTAAGCCATGAGAAGGCAGAGGAGTATACTTTAGACCTTTACTACAGTTGCAAAAACATCTACTTTCATTCTGAATGTCAGTGATACAGAAACCCTTCCTAAAAAAACCCCAAACCAGAACATGTTGGAGCCTTGGTGTGAGGAATCAGAAGGGAGGATGGGACTGTCTGTGGTCACTCTGAAGAAAAATGCATTCTCTAAGAATTACATGGAGGATATGTTACTTATCAATGGTGAATGATAGACAGATCTCTTCCTGATCACACTCATTGAGAGTCACAGACTTTTTTCTTCTCTGTAACCTCCTAAGTCTTTCTGTAAGGAGAACCATCTACCTTAGAAAGAGTTTTAAATAGATTTTGATCTTCCTGATAAAGCGATGCCTAACCCTATTTCGTGCCTTTTATTGACTTTGAGGTAGTAAGTGTTTTATAAATAAATTTTCAATCCTTATTTGTTTCCTATGTCAAACAGGATATTAGACTTCATCAGAAAATCTTTGAGATTATGCTACAGGATGGAAAGGAGACACCCAAAATCTGTCTGCTGAGTTTCAATGAAATTTGCTTTCAAGCATGAAGACTTCTTCTAATCTTTTTATCTTTATGAGATAAAACCATAAAATCTTCTACAAAATGAAGGGAAGAAAGGGACAAAAAACTTAATTTTCTTTTACTCAAAAAAGTCAGTTCCCCGACAAAAAAGGAACTTTGATAGATGTACATTAAAAAGTAATGTTTTTTAACACATGTGGGTTTATCTCATGGGTAATATTCCTTGAGATTATTCCAAATTGCTCTACAACATCCCTTCTTATTTTATTTAGTTTAGCTAAAGTCATATACTAGAGCTGGTTACTGATCTCCGGTCAGGAAGACTTTCCCTGACCTATAATCCTACTAAAGCATTCCAGTTTAAAATGTTTGGAAAGCTGTTYTCAAGACTCAGCAAGGCTTAATTTAATATCAGAATTTTCTACTTTTTTAGAATATCAAATCTCCAGCAAGAATTTAATTTCATTTTCATGCAGTTCATTTTGTATTTATATATTTCACTCAGAATGCACAGAGTCAGCAGGAAAGAGACATGTATTTGAAAAAGTGGGAGGCAAATACATGATTAAAATATTTTGGTTTTACAAAAGATGTCAGTCTGCAGTTTACTTTACAGTCAAAGTTAGCACGCACTACTTAGAGCTCACATAGGTTCTGTAACTCGAAGATATCTCACACCAAAAAGTCAGAAACAGGTGATAGTAGAGTCATCCTACTCATGATTTGTACTGGGGTTTTTGACATGTAATAATCTATCATTGTCACAATATCCAGCTGCTGCTCCGGAAGGGCAAGGACCTCCTTTAGGTCCTGCTCTGTGTACAAYAGACCAACGTGGAAGACTTGGACACTGTGACGTCTCCAATGGCAGAAGATGCCTGTATTTCAGCAGCCGTATGTACACAAGTTAACTCTGATTGCAGACAGCTTTAAGTAGATGTCTATGTACAGGTGTTTGCATGTAACCTAGAGCTCTAAGTTCCCCTTTCGGGGCTTGAAAAGCAACCTCTGATCACTGAACCTTCTGCAATTCTGAAGAGCTATCAAGTTCACTCTAAAAAAGACATATTTATGTTTAGCAAGATATCTTCTCATTCAGTTATATTTCCTATATTGACAGGATCTCCTGGATTTTGGCATTTAGCTCCCATGCAGACATCTGCCTTTAGACCCCTACAGTTAGTTATCAAGAGTGTACAACAGTTTACCACCCAAATAGTGTGATCTGTTTCACTTAATTTTAGCCATGAAAAAACTAGACTGGTAGCCTAGTTCTTTTCATATTAACAGATAGTCTGGTATTCAAAGAATCAATTATACTCCTTGTCTTCAGGCAGGAGTAATACCTTCCTGGAATGAATACTTGCCATTCATAGCAAAAGAAACACTCATAATTAGATTAGACTAATTAGGCCCAATTAGGTTAAACTTCAGGAGATACAGGTGAGATAAGGCCCGTGATGTGTGTTTCTTTCTCTTCTGCTACAGCTTCTTTATCCTCACAGTTTTATACATCAGATGAGGATTCTATTTATTTTCCTTAAATTATATGTTAGCTGAAGATAAAAAAAGTCACATTCTTTTAATCTTTACTATCAGTGATCACAATTCAAGTTTTTTCCTGTTAGATGTTATTATCATCAGCATTAATTACCATATATTAAGACTTTCAAATGACTAATGGATTACATACGAGCTGTTTCATACTCTGACTTTACCAAAGAATTGAAACTTTACAGGMAGACAAAATTGGATGGTTAGATATCATATGCACTTTTGTCACCAATTCATTCTCTCACAGATATTACRCTTGGAAATAAATGTCTTCTCTGAGATAGAGACATGATTCTCTTCCTTATATTGGAATTAATGAATCTAAAGCAGTATTGAAATAACACTATTGTGGAGAATGATGACATATCCCACTACTGAAAATAATATGACTCGTATACAGAAAAATTCATCCACTCACATATTATATACCAGCACAAAAGAACAGGATAACTGCATTAAATTGCTGGGGAAAAAAAAAAAAACAAACAACAACAAAACCAACAAAAACACACCGTTAAATTTTTATCCCCCAACTATGCTGCCCCTTCTGCAGTATTTCTTTTTCAGGTTTGATTCTCTTCGAAAGAGTGACTGTAAGTTACATCTTTGTTTCAAAGAGGTGTTTCTTCAATGTATTTACTTGTAAACTCATGTAAACTCATGCAATGCAGCCTAGATGCTCAGTTTAATAAGGGAGAGGGTAGAGAGAAGGGAAGGGACCTTAAATTTTTTTAGTAGAAAACAGACACTTCAGGAAAGACACYGGAACAACGAGAACAGCCGAATTTGTGTCACTCAAGCCATAATCTGAACATGGGATTGTAGTAGTGACTCTCTGACCTTCTCTGTGGAAGAAGGTACATTCTGTGTCAGATCATGAGAACTGGCAGTAGCAGAAAGACAGTTTCTTGTTTGAGAAGTGACTAAGTTGAATCTTTATTTGCTAAAAGATGAAGAAGGAATCCCATGATGTCATTTTTTTTTCAAGCAAGATTTTCTTTTACAGTGGTAGAACATTTTTGTTCTGTATGAAGCTTATAAAGAAAATCAAATTTTGTAGATAATCTATGATTTCTGTGGAATTTACACATATTTAATGAATTTAAAAAACATCCAAGCCAACTAATAGCTATTTACCTATAAGAAAAATTCCTCACAGAGGCCATATTTTTACAGAGAAATCACTAACCCACATATGATATTCTTGCTTTCTCAGTCTCAAGTCAATTACTTAATCTATTTTTCAGTAGATTACGTAACACTGAATTCAGTTCTTGTATATTTATGAAAACAATGTACGTTGGATGTTTACGAAAGCTGGTTTCTACAGCAAGCAAACCATAATGCGACAGAAATCATGCCAATGAAATAATATAGAATTAATGACAAAGCAGAGACAAAAGCTGAGATCAACTCCTGACAGTTTGTGTTCTAGTATTTATGAATGGAACTAGGCAAAACAGGATTGTCAGAATTGATCCCAGGCCTTTGTTGCCTGATTCCAGAAGTGTTAGTATAGGGCAATCCTAAGGGATGCCTTAGGATTTTGGCTTTTGTATTTTTCGTATACTTGTAACCCTGCAATTCTTAGTGTGTAATTCTAAAGCCCATATAAAAGTGTTAGCTACTGCTTCTAGACAAAACAATCCATCTTCAGGCCTGGACTTCAAGGACACCTTACTGTTTCAGGCCCAAGATATGTAAACAACCATTGATGAAGGGGGGAAAAACCTGGGGGGAGTTACCTCATTACCTGGGGCTGTAACTGGAAGAGCTAGCCCCGATATGATAATGGACCAAACTTATAAAAGTATGGATAACTCGTGACCAGTCGTCCATCTTGGGTGGTCTATCTGGGGGAGTGGACCTCAGGGGGTCCACTTGGGGTGTAGGCCTCCCCCCCCCCCCGAGTGAGCTTTGACTGCCTTGGATGTACCTGAAGGCCTTCAAATAAACACCACCACTTTTTACCCTTTGATCTTTGTCAAGTTTCTCTTTTTTAGGTAGTCCCAATAAGGCATCAGCTGAACACCTAGAAATCTTGTGTTATTTGAGAATGTCGCTTCAAGGTTTGATCAAAATTCCTGTAGCCTCTGTCAAGTAACCTTAATGTAGCAGATACTCAAGGAAAGATGATAAGCACGGATAGAATAAATTCTTATTCTTGTCCAAAAAAATAGTTGATTAGAGACTTCTGGAGCCAAAGCCAGAATTCAGTRTCATTTTGTTTAAGTCTTTTGTGAACTCCTCTGTGCTTTGGAGTTTTGGGTCTCTGCGGTTTTGGGTCTTCTGTGGTGTTCCGTTCCAGTTCTAGGTGGGTGACGTTATCATAGAAGGATATGACTCAACTGTGTTGTAAGGAAAAGTATAATTCTTTATCTTTGTTTTAAACATAATGCTTGAGAATTTCATTGCATGTCTTCTTCTTTGGGGAAAAACAGTAGATAATTTTATTTCTGGTTCAGCTTTTCAAACATTKCTTCTGTTCTAGATGTCTGTTTCCTTATAAATACTGTTAAGCCTCTTAAGATTCTCCCCATACAGAAGTTATCATAAAGCTGACCTTCTTTCGTCATCCTTTTTCTGGTTTTCTCTTTGAAGAGAGGATGGCCAGAACTGCACACAACACTCAAGATGTGGGGGTATCATGGATGCTTTGTACCATGATAATGGAGTTCAGAAAAACTAACACCTGTGTGGAAAAGATGTATTTTTACTGGTGAGATGAAAGTTAATGAGTCCCTCTTGATTAAGATCAAAGGATGGGTGCATGGAAAAATAGGCTAATAGAAAATGATCCCATTAAATAATGTTTATCCAAACTTTAAAATTTCTTTCTTCCATAATACATACAGGAAGCATGGAGAGGAAAGTTTAAGAAAACAAGTAGTTTCTTTGTTTTTCTCTAGTTTCCTCAAGCAATCACAGTTACAAAATATAAAGGAAATTGCAGTGGTAAGTATTCTATTTCACTGCAAAATTTTTGTATATGTGTTACAGAGTTTTGTCTTCTTTTATGTTTTCAGTTATTCAAAGGCAAGTTTGATTTCATATTTTTACGTGGTTCTAAATAACATTTTTTTTCTTTAAATGGCACAATACTTGTAAGAAATTTTGCATTTCACCACTTTCACAGTTATAGCTGGTGTGGTTTAAGACCATTTTTCATCTTAACTCTATAGCCTAGTCCTGGTTTATTACATTTGTCCACATTTTTCAGGAACACACTTGCTTTGGTCAGTCAGTTATATTATTTGAAGGTATACTAACTAAGTTTTGGATAAATGAAATAACATTTGAATGTAAAATGATATAAGACCCATTCTTATCGAAATTGTCCATTGAGTAATACATCATCATCACAGGTCGCCTCTCTGATGAAATTAATCTGCAAAGCCACCTGTGTGACAGAGCTAATGATATATTAGTATGATTCATCATTAGTGACCATCAACARCTGATGATGTATTAGTATGTTACTCCAAGAATGGTGCTATCCAGAAAGAGTGAACCTCTGTAATTAAATTATGCCACCAAAGTCAATTACAAGACCATAGTCTAACCCAGTCAACAGCAGGTAGGAACATCAACACTAAATCAATTTTTCCAGACTTTTTCCTTTGACTTCCTGGTGGCAGCTTTGCAACTTTGTTAATCAGATCTCATTACCCTTGTGGAAAATTATATTTGCTCTACTTCCCTCTCCAGCAGCTTTTGGCAACACTTACACTATTAAGACCTCCAACACTTAGAAAGGGGAATATTTTTCACAGTACGTAAAAAAAAAAAAGAAAAGCCTCTTGTCAATAACACTGCTACACATTTCTGTGAAGGCGGCAACTAGGCTTCTATATGAAATCTTTACAGTATCACATAAATTAATAGATACCTTCCTGCTTTGCCAATTTTCATTTGTTGTGGCAATGGCAATGCTTTGTCAGCAAAAATTAAAGAGCAGAAACCTAAGACAGACAAAGCATAGTAGACAAGTAGACCACTTAAACCCAAATAATCATTTAGCTTTAAGATTAGGTCACAAAATTCAGTTTGGAATGACAGAATTATGATGACATAATTCAGCCATTCCACATGTCCAGTCACTGGATACCAGGGAGAAGAGATTGGCACCTCCCTGTTCACTTCACTTTCTCAGGAATTTGTAGAGAGCAATGAGGTCACCTCTCAGCCTCCTTTTCTCCAAACCTGACAACCCCAAAGTCTTTAGCCACTCCTCAAAGGACATTCCTTCCAGCCCTTTCACCAGTTTTGGTACCTTCCCATAGACATATTTAAGGACTTTCACGACCTTCTTAAATTGTGGGGCCCAGAACTGCACACAACACTCTGAGTGAGGCCACACCAATGCTAAACATAGTGGGATAATCCACTCTCCTGACCCACTAGTGATGCTGTGTTCGATGTATCCCAGCATGTGGTTTGCTCTCTTGGCTGCCAGGACACACTGCTGGTTCATATTTAACCTGATGTCAACCAGCACCCTCAGATCCCTTTCTTGGGATGCTCCCCAACTGCTCCTCTCCTGACTGAAATTTGTGCCTAGCATTACTCTATCCTAGGTGCTGAATCCAGCATTTTGACTTCTTAGATTTCACCGTACTGATGATTGCCCAATGCTCCAAACTATCCAGATCCCTCTGCAAAGCCTCCTGTCCATCATGAGTGTTAACAGCACCTCCCAGTTTGGTATCACCAGCAAACTTGCTAACAGTGCATTCCACCTGCATGCAGATAATTGATAAATGTATTGAACAGGACTGGCACTAGAATTGAGCCCTGGAAAACACTGCTAGCATCCAGCTAAATGCAGCCCTATTTGCTACAATGCTCTGAGCCCTGCTATTCACACAGTTCTTCACCCAACAGACCATGTACCTCTCCATCTCACAGCAGGACAACTTGTTCAGAAAGTTACTGTGAGAAACGGTATTAAAAGCCTTACTAAAATCCAGAAAAACTACATCCACTGCCTTCACTTCATCTACTAGATGGGTGACGTTATCATAGAAGGATATCAAATTAGTTAGGCAGGACATCAGGAGTTGGACTTYGATGATTCTTGTGAGTCCTTTTCAACAGAGGATATGCTATGATTCAGGGTATTCTATGACTTTCACTTCATGAACCTGTGTTGACCGTGCCTATTGATTTCATTGTTCTTTAAATGCCTTTCAATAGCACTTGAACCATCAGAGTACTTTGCATCTAATCCCTGATGGATCTTTAACTTCTGACCTCACCTTGATCTCTTTTTCTTTTGCTTCCCATTTGTTATATCTGAATTTACATGGTCCTAACTTCCTTGTCACCCTCATTTGGAGTACTCTGAGTTTGACAATATTCTCAGGTGAAACACTCTCCTTATAAATTGAGTAGAACAAKGGTCAGAGCAAAAAGTAAAGTTAAAAAACAAAAGGCAAGTGTAATTGATAATTCTCCCAACTTTTAACAAACTGCAGCTCTGGGATTTCAGAGCATGAAGTTGTCTACATCACTAACACAATATCCACATCACTGTGTCTAATAGCCTTTAGTGAACTTCACATTTGTGAATTTGTCTAAGCTTTGCTTGAATCYCTTAAAATATTTTGGTTTTATTTAATGTGTTTGAACCCATTTATAATTTTTGCCTTCTCAGCATTTTGTGGTAATAAATCTGAGAGTTTAAACACATGTTCGGTGAAGAACTACTTCTTTTTTCTTAATTTTCAGCTTGCTGCTGTTTTAAAGTTCTCTTACCATCATATTTGAAGCTGGACTGTATTGTAACCAGGAAAGGATGAGTCAGAGCAGAAAGGTGACTAGTTCCTTTCCTCATGATTAACAATTGGTTATGGAGAAGAAAGACATGGGTTTCCGACCTTTATTTCTGGAATTTCTGCTAATTGTTTTTTTTTTAAATAAATAACTAATAATGCTGTAACATTCCAAAGGGGAAGTGCCTACCAGTTTCACATACTTGTGGGAGTCAAATGATACCTGACAGTACAAAAACTAAATCACTTTCTCAAATGTAGATGGTCTTCACTTCAGTGAATTCATTTGGCTGAATGTGAATGCTTACAAGACAAATATGTACATCTGAACTAGACACCTTCAGCTTTTTTTATTTTCAATTGGAAGAGAAGGATTAACTTTTAGAGAACAGTTGATTTCATCCTAGATAAGACATTCATATTTCATCAGATGAATCACATTCTTAAAGTGTCAGTTTTCCAAAATTTTAGGGTTCCAGAGGAAGAACACAAACTAAACTACTAAACTTTCTTAAAACCAACCCTGCCGTACCTGATAATGAAAGGTTTCAGGTAGAAAATTGGCATTTATAACCCTGATAAATTTTGTGACGAAAAGTGAAAAACATGGTCRACCATGTTGGCTGACACAGTATTCTTCGAAATGCACACACAAAGAAGAATCAAAAAAGTGAGACTGGAGTAAAACACTCCTCAGATATGTGATCTGGTGAATAGCTACCCTGTGAAACACCTAACAAACAGGAATGAGAATGTGTGATTAAATAATCCTGCCTGTTATGTGGAGAAGATCCTAAATTAAAAATCAACTACCAAAGACACTTCAATTCTGAATGAAGTTAGTTTGACCCAGACAGATCAAAGATAGCAATACAGACTCAAGTTACAATGAGATGACATTTTATACAATCTTATAACTCTGAATGAGATGTATTCCACTTCCTTTTGATGGAGAATCCCACCTTTTCCTTTTCTGGCAAGATGAAGAAGATACAGATGAATCAGAGAAAACAAGTGGAAGGCCATTGAAGACAAATGAGAGTACAAGTTCTTATGGGAGCAAAAAGATACAAAAAAAGGGAAAAATCATGTGGGCACATGTACCTGATGTGCCTGAATATACTAAATTTCTTTCTAGTGGGAAATAGCTAAGTGTGCTCTTGTACTTTCAGTGGAAATGTGAAGGGAAAAAAAGTGAACACATAAGCAAGGGATACACAGAAAGAGAATACGCATCCTCTGGTCTTCCCAGAGAGTCCTCTCCTAAGGCAATTATTATTTTTTTTTTCTGACAAGCAGCCTCAAGATGTCTGAAATTTATTCCTTTCCTTCTTCCACAGAGAGATCCAATATTTCCAGATTACATCACACACAGAGAAAGACATACAGCCTGTATGGCCCTTGTGGTTAAAAGGGATACAAGAATCTCTTTCATCCCTCCATCCATCCTGGGCTGTCAGGTTGTCCTAAACTGTGGCATGGTCTTCAGTTCCCTGCTCAGTATTAATCTTATCTAAAAATTCTCACAGAAGCATCTATTTTCTCTAGTAAAATAGGAAGAGGTTTTCTCCTACATTGCTCTTTCTAGAAGCTTTATGAGGTGTTCTTTCTGCTTTGATCATGAAAATACTTCTGGTGCATTACCTTGGCAGCATAAATCACAGTTTCAGTTCAAGGTACAAGCACCTAATTTTTAAATAGTCTTAAAAAAAAAGTCAAGACATGTAATTTTTACTTTATGGATATGTCCAAATGCTCTTACGATAATCTGAAACAAAAGAATGGCCTCTACAATCTTGTCCTGTCCTAGTGAGTGAAACAAAATAAAAGGAACCCTGAAGCCTCATTGAGCTGGCCTGCTTTCCTTCAGGCTTTGTAACATATTCAGTTTTCAAAGGAATTTAGAAGGCACAAACTCCCAAAGGAACGTAGAAGGCACAAACCCCATGCACTTCATTTATGTAGCAATGAATAACTTCATCCTCAGAGGAAATAATCCCAGTGATCCAGAATTTGAAGTCCAGGTAAAACTGTAAAATGAAATTAGAAAATAGAATTCTTTAAAATATGGCTAGTATGGGTAAACTAAACAGAGCAGTATAAACCACATTATGATTTAGGTTTCAACAAAACAGATGTAAACTGACAGGATAAAAATGGAAACTGAAATTACARTATCTCATCAACAAAGAGAGGATATTATGAACCTAATAATTTTTTTTTTTACAGGGCTGACTGTGAGAGTCCAACAACAAAAAAAATTGTTATTGATGTAAATGCTGGGACATTGAAGGGAAATAGCACCTTTTCTCATTTCTTTGAAATTATCTTCATTTCTAGTATGATATCCAGAGGGAAATTCATTCTGCTGAATCTTTTGCAATATAAACTCTACTATCAATACAGAATAAATATGAAATAGCATTCATTAGGTTTAAAACTGCATAAACTATACTCATTGTCATGTAAGATGAGAAGTGGAGGAGAAATGTCAGGTGTCATATGATTGATCTTGTGAAAATTTTTTGATACACAACTGCCATATGTGAAAAAGCACTGAAACATAAACTTCATAAACATATTGTCACACTTTGGTAAGTACAGTTCATTCTTAAAGGGCTTCACATCAGTAAACAGAATAATTCTATCAGTAGAAGAAMGGTGTAGATATGAGAAAAAAAATACATGGCCATACTGTAAACTTTGCTTTGATGTTATGAACACTATATGTTGTTCTAGAAAATCAGTTCTATCTTTCTAGCATAAACAACGGCAATAAAATAAAACTATGTGTGCCAGGACTCCTTAGCAGACAAAACTGACATTAGAAAATCTATGGCAGACAGAGCAAGCTATGGCAACAGAGCACACTTTCATGACTCTAGATTACTTTACTCCTGTTAAATTAATTGTGAGTAGGTCAGCAGACATAGCAGAGAAGATTCTGTCTTATTCCACGAGGTCCTGAACAGGCACATTTTAAAACAGAGCACTCAAAATTGGAAACTGTTGGAAAGAATACATGTGGTTAAGCCACGGTGGTATCTGTGGCAACTGAGGTTTGGAGTCTGAAGCATCTCAGCCAGCAGACTTTCACACATGAAAAGATAACAGTGAAAGAATTGAAAGGCAAGGCAGAACTGGGGCTTGCTTTGCTGTTTAAACAAACAAACAGCTTTGAGGGTGTCCAGCAATCCTACTAGTGCTGTACCGAAAAGCTTCAGTGTGGGTGCTAATCTTTAAACTAGAAAATCTGACTCAGTCTGTCTTGTATATGTTTCAGCCTCTGTAGCCTCTGCACTGCATAGCAGTAGTTAAACAGATATTGGTATTCTGGTCTAAATATTGTGAAACTGAAAACTGTCTTTGTATTGATTCAAAAGGGAAATTTAATCTCCTTTAACACCCTACAGTGACTTTTGCCAATACTTTATTCTTACGTCAGTAGATCAGTTCCATAGTGACAGGGGATGTCTAATATGTAAACTGAAGACATGATACATCAGAAATCTGTGTTTAAATATCACAACATTTCAAGCTAAACATAATTTACAATATGTTTATTTATACTTCTCTTTTGGAAAGACATATGAACTGTGCAATGTCAAGGAAAGTGAAGAATGCTCTATATATTTATGTTCTTTCAAAGCACACACTGAAACACATTATTTAGAAAAAATATATAGTCATCGTTAGTATCAGCATGCACCTTCAATACTCCAAAGTGTAGAAAAGGTTTTAAGACATTCATATGTAAAAACCACTGTCTGCTATAAGGTATTTTAAAACCTCAAATCAATATTTTAAATGTTACACCATCATTAACAACTCATCCAAAAGAGTAGAACTGCAGGCTCCATAAACAAATTTAATTGGTATTCAGTTTTAATAGCTGATTTTCATATTTAAGTAACCATATGAATATTAGAAAAAGTAGAAAAAATTGCTAAGAGTGGTTATTGTCATTTCAATCAGGCATTAGTAAGAATCTGTAAAATAAAAAAGATTGTTCATCAGTATGAAATTAAAGACAGGGATTCTAGGTCATCCAGTTTCAATTGTAGACTAACTATGGAACATTACCATTCCTTTTAATCCAGCTAGAGTGACATCTGAAGGCAATTCCAACCTTTGGCTTCCTAGCTCCTTTATTATGTGTCATTCAAAGGGTTGCAAATATGCTTTTAAAATTTGTCTATAATGCATGTCAAAGTTACATACTTTGCATACAAATGCATACAAATACATACAAATGCATACAAAGTTACATACAAGTTCAGTCATCCACTAAGTTCAATCTGCTGAGTACATTTGATTGCTAGAGATCTCTACTAGTCAAGAAGTAATTATACTATAGTTAAACTCACAGTGTTCTTTAAACAATAGGCACCTTCCTTACCACTGGAGTCAACAGCCAAAGTTTCTTCCAAAAAACTGGAAGCCTAATTCGAACCTAACTGGAAAGAAAACACCAAGACAATGCAAGAAATGAGAAGAGTTGACCTCTACCTGCTTCTGRATAGTGATCAGTTTTTACAAGGAAATAACTGACCTAAATTCTAGTTCAGATACAACTCTTGAACTCAATAGGACTTGGCCCCAACACCAAACTCCCACTTTTAAGTACCTAATATTTCAAATTCAGAGCATTTTTCCAAATATTTTGCAGACACTGTTATTTAGATAGTTTGGATGACCTCCTACATTTAAGCAACAAAATTTCAATCCTGCTTATTTTAGACACCACCATAGTGCTTCTGGATCTGTTCCAAAATCTCCAGGCCAGCTAGTCAAACATCTGTCACCTTCAGTACTGTGTCTTATACCCGTCTAAAAGAGATGTAAGAAGGAAAGCTGTTCTACATTGATYTTGAATTTTACCTCAAATTCCCAGCAGTAAGTAACTAACACAATTATCTCTAAACATTTCTGTGGATAATGAATTACAATATCGATAATCATTAACAAATAGTTAATTGCAGTTAATTATTGTAATTTATGTGAATTTATGTTCACAAGGCCTCTATTTACATTGGCTTTTACTGTTACCTTGACTGTTAGTTGCTTAGARAGGTTAAGGTCAGCTCAAGTGGAAAGCTTCCAAGAAAAAGGTAGATGGTACAAGAAATAGTACTAGTGATTTAGTAGGCAATATTTTCTCTCATTCAACACTGAATCAGTGTCTCTGCTTCTAAGGGACACTTTGCAGTTATAAGGATGATATTTCAGATGAAAAATTAGTTCTAAGAACTTGACTTCACTATTTCTGGCCAAATAAAGTACAATTGCATATATTTATCTTGTCTTCCTTGCAAAGTCATCTCCTGCAGAGTTACATTTTATTGTACATTTCTTTATATATTTCATTTCAATAAAGGTGGTGAGGAGGGGTTTTGGAGTTTTTTTCTTTTGCTTTTACCTTTATGGCTGAAGCTATTGAGTATCCACTGGGCAAAGTTACTTTGCCCCTTGAAAGAGCTTTCATGTTCTGTATCCTTTTCAGTGATGACATTTTTCTAATATAATTTTTACTGCCATATGGGTATTGTAAAGACCTGGAACAATGTTCTTAGGGACACTGCAGAATCCCTTTCATTGCAGGCTTTACAGAACAACCTGGAGAGACTCGTGTCAGAGTCAACAGTAGTGCATCTGATCCTATTTCAATACAGACTTGGACTGAATTGTGTTAGGTTTCTCATGTCCCTTCAAGCCCTACATTTGTGTTACTTTCACGTATCAGAGCTGATTAGAAGTACTCATTAAGTACTTTAAGTAAAGTGGCCTCCATCCATGAAAAGTCTCAGAACAAATAATTAAAAAAAAAAAGAAAAACAGTGACTGGCCATCAAGTGTTTCAAATGGTAAAAGCCCAAAATGAAACAAAGTGAAATTTCAGAGGCTTTAAGTAATTTCATACACGCTGAGTTGATCTTTGACCCAGAAACACTGCTGTCTTACAGTACAGTATGAACACATGGACTGTCTACATAGTCACATTTTCTTTTCTTCCTGAGCAATAATTACATTTTCTCTCTGCAGTACTCCCTTAGCATTTATCAAAACACCAGAGGAAATATGGAACACAATATCACAGCATCAGCCCTCAGGAATAAAGCTGATGCTGACACCAATAACCACATAAGTCACTTAAAATACACTAGAGTTCAATAGTAATATTTCATTAGCTAATAAACAGAGTCAAAGAGGCCCTCAAAATGTGTGTCTCCCTTGAAAAATGAATGAAAACAATGTAGTATAACATGAATGGTTATACGTCCAGAAAATATTCCCACTTTCTAATTTAATTTTAAAGTTGATATATATTTTGCCAAACTAAATAGTACCACTTACTTGACCTCTTACTTTAGATGGGGGAGCATTAGTTCATTAACTTAATAGTTTTGCTAAATATATTTTATTACTCCAGTGAACATAATTTGTCTACCAAAATAAAATCTGAACAAGAAAATATCTGGGGCAACATCAAAAATGTACATCAATAAAAATTGTTCTAATAAATTACATGGCAGGTGGCCAAATTCCCCACTGATGTGAAAGACCTCAGTTTCATGAAAATGAGCTCAACCAACCCATGGAATTATTTAGAGGAGTTTCCCTAATATTTCAACAGGCAGCAAAAGGGATTAAAAAAGAACCATGGAGGGGAGTAAACATATATGAGTGTAAGGATGCATGTAATATATTGTGGTGAGTTGACCCTGTCTGGATAACAGGTTCCCTCCAAAGCCACTCTCCTCCTCAGCCAAACAGGGGAGAAAATTATGATTGAAAGCTCATGGGTCAAGATAAGAGCAGGGAGAATTACCAATTTGCCATCGCAGGCAAAACAGTCTCGACTTGGCGGAAATAATTGAATATATTACCAATCAAATCAGAGTAGAACAGTGACAAATAAAATATCTTAAAGTACCTTCCATATTCCCATGAACAGTGAAAGATTCTGTCTATGTTTCAGCTGAAATTTCCTTAATTTTTTTTTTTGTCTTCAGAGGATATTCTGCAGAAATACTTTACATCCAGAAAATGAATAGGGAAAATAAACACCTGAAGCTTGTGAGGAAATTAGTAAGGTAGTAACACAAACTGACTTTAAYCGTAATATCCAATAAAAAACTAATTTATACATCTCAGTTTTGTTCACCAGAAAGTCATATGCAAATACAGACTAAGCAATACCTTCTAAATTATCTTTTTTTTTTTTTCTAAGAGTAGAACATAAAAGACTGCTTATGATTAAAAATGAGAGACAGATGAAGTTAATTGAATGCATTCCCTATCTGAAATTATTCACTGAGCTATATAGATGTTAAGACTTCTAGCAACTGCCAACAAATAAGGGCAGGATTAATCTGCCCTGGTATCTAGTCACCCCTAGGCATGCATGCTTGAGCTAATCACTCCAGGCTTTTTCATTGTCTGTGGAGAACGATCGGTATCTACAGAGCCCTATCATCTCCCCTTGGGCATTCAAAAGAGGCCAGTGAGTCATCCTTAGCTTGTTTCGATCTATGGTCTCAAAAATGATAACCAGATGAGGTATAGACCTGTAAGCTTTATATACCTCAACCTAAGGCAGAAAAATTATAGAACAAGTGGAGGGGTAAGGAAAAACAGTCTATCTTAGTAACAAAGGTGGTTGAGATTTGGTGTTTTCTGTAACAGCATACATGGGTATTGTCAGAAAGAAAAGGCTTGTTCATCATTTCCTACCTGGTTACAGTTTTCCTTGGGCTATAATCTGTCAAATGGATTTGCAGACACTGTGACCCAAATAAAATATATCTGAAAATTTCACAATTTTATTTTTTAGACAAAAATTCAAGTAAAATTCTATTCAATATATATTCTGCACTTTAATTGCAYCTTTAAGGTTTCATTATATGCCAAATCCTGCAGCTCTTATTTAGTCCATATCCAGACATTTTCTTTTGAAGTCAAACATTTGGCAAAATATGCAGAGCCTGAAGAGATGCAATGAATACTCTCAGATATTTTTATAAATGAAGATGCCAAAGGGGTCTGTGCTCTCTCACCATTTCAAAGGGGCCATCAGCAGGAGCTGTAAAAGTCTTGGTTCTCCTAAAACATTAGGCTTTGTGCTGAAAGCCAAGTGTTCTGTTAGTGAAAAACCCAGGAATGCAATCCTGTTCCTATTTTCATGAGACAGTGGCCTTCTCAGGAGTTATATTTGAATCCTTACGTTTCTGATTCAGGTTTCTGCAGAGTGAGTTCTGGAATTCCTCTGAATATCTTTACTACTAATGTGACCTTGGAAGAACTGTCATATATATCACCTAGCTTTACTTTCCATTTTATCCAAGTTACAGTTTTTAATATTCTGGCAGCAATAGATGTTTATATCCCAGAGAAATGTCTACAACTGTCAGAGAGTTAAAAGTTTTCAATTTATAAGTTTTAAGGAAAAAATGAAAGGGAAAAAAAAAAAAGCTATTCTTTAATTCACTTTGGGACTTTCTCCAGAACCTCACAGTCAAAAGAAAGTCATTGACTCACCTTCAGTATTTGTCTCTGGAAAAGAGAAGTTTGTCTTGGTGGTTTACATGTACCTGGAATCTTGCCTATTTGTCCTTGAGAAATGTTTGMCTTCTTTTATTGAGCTTTCAGAAACATTAAATCTTATGGTGCTGTAAGTTTTCTATCGTTACTTTGACTGTGTAATTTATTCCATCTAATCAGTAAACCACAAATGTTCTTCACTTTTACATCCTTTTTTTGATCATACTCTACCACCTCAGCATTACTTTAAAAAAAAAAATTTAAAAAAACATCTTCATCTCAGCCCTTGTTTCTAAACTCTCCTTCTCAAATGTTCTGCACACTGCTTTCCTTGCCATCTGCTTTACTTCTTCCCAATCTGAAAGAAGTTCATCCATATTTTAGCCATTTCTGATGGCTAAAGCTTAGTTGTTGACTGCTCTCCAGGTTGCTCATACATCTTACTTCCTTATTTTATATTTTTCTGATCATGAGGAAAGAAATTTCTCTTATCTAGAAGCGGCAATACAAAGGCAAGGAACYTGCAACGTTCACAAGTATAGTTCACAGCCTTTGTTAACTTAACAAGTAATATAGCAGAACTGGTTTAACTTTCACATTTAAAAAATGTTGGGTTTTTTATGTTTGAGTTTTCTCTCCAAGAACTACATTGCTGATGAAGCAATTTCTAGCCCAAATCTTGTCTGTTTTTTCAGTTAATAAAACTCTAATGTAAGATGTTGCTTTTTCTGTCACACTCTGCTTTTAAAATTCATTAATGTCTTTGAAAAATGAGTTTTCTTATTTTTTCACAGAATTATTTTGATCATATTATAGAAAGGAAAATAAGTAAAGAAAGTATCAAGTCCTTGAAAAATGCCCACGTCTCTCAGATCATTTATCCAACTTTCTTGCCTGTATCCTTTCTCTTTACCAGTCTGTCTTCTTTGGCAGCAGGAGAAAAAATTGTTACATTAAGTACTATATATCAGCTTATTTAAATAATGAAAGTGAAATAAAGATTTTAAAAGCTCTAAAATATTATATATAATGCAGCAGGCAGTTATCATTGATCAATAAAAATTTGAGAGGCTCCACATTATAAGCCAAGACCTAAGAATTGGTGCAGACAATGTTTATTATTTCACTAATATTCCACTAAATTACTCAGAAAATTGTTGGGCAGTACATGTGTTACCAGTAGTGTAATTGCAATCGCCTTAAGCTATTTTGAGAAAAGGATGTGCTATTGAGGTAGGAGGTTTATGGAATCCTGTTACACATCTCTAATTGTGTTCAAAGTTGGTATAAAACATTGAAAATAATTAAAAGAAAGCTATCTAACCAGGTCATCAGCCCATTTTTAGTGAAGTGGCTCAAGAGACAAAGTTCAGTAGTTGATGTCTAAACCCTTTAAAGAATTTTGGAAAATAGTATCAGAAATTGTTATTTTCATTTAATTAAGCTAAATTTATTGTTTTCATTTAGACCACTACAAGTAATAAAAGCAAATTCTTCTTTTAAATTATAACAACATTTTAATTTTCTTTGTACAAACTGCCCCATGCTGACATGGTATTTGAAAGCCACAAATCTTTTGAATACTGTTAACTGAATCATCTGACAATCTGTATTAATTATTATGTATTTGATATGTATGCTGTGTAGAATGAATTAAATCTGAAGTCTTGTCAACAAACGCTATCTGGTTCCTGACCAAGTACGGCTACAATAGAAATACACTACACTGGTTCTATTGCTTGATTTATTGTTAACTATTTTTGGTCAATAAGATTATTTTTACACAATACAGCCTAAGATGACTGATTTTAAAACAGCATAAAATGTTACTGCGAGTGCATYTTGTTGTGTGGATTTCAATGGAATGAGCAATTTTATTATCCTCAATACAACAGCCACTCACGCAACCCTTAATGCTATACCTACATTGTTGTAATATGCACGGTGGTTCATCTATGTGTGTATCACACCTGTATGTCTGCTGTATTATGACTTAACATATGGTTAGAACTAATTGAATGTTTAAAACATTTAATTCATATACAGAACAAAATGAGGTAAGAGTGCTTTGTCTGCTATTGTCATTCATCTGAACCAATTTTGGTTTTGCCATTATCTATTAGCTTACCCTATGATTCAATTGGTGCAACAGTTCATTTTTTGGCGTGTTTTCATTTTCAAAACTGTGTTTGAGTTATGTATATGCATATTTTCAATAAAATGAAAAGCAATTCACGAACAAAAGCATTGCATAGCAAACTACGTGTTCTGTTGAATTCACAAGTAATCTCAGTTCTGAGCATCTGCCAAGATTAGTCTTTGAAATCACATCATGTTGTCTCTTGTGCACTTACAGTATAATAACTTGCCATAAAGTAAAACCTGCAGCTCAGAAATGTAAAAGCCCTTGCAGTTTAAACTGGTCTGTGGATAACTCACTTAGATTATAYTGATGTCATTTTCAAGAGTGCCTGATTTGATCCAAAGCTAGATTTATTTCTCAGACTCTGATTTTCCTGAAACACATAGACGGTAATAGGTAATTATTTTGGGGAAATAAAATTGTTTCCTCAGTGTAAATACATGTACTTTCAGTAAATTACATTCAAGATTAAATAATGTTACTTCACTCTTGAAGGAAGCTGTTCAAGCATTACTTATTCATCTCAAGACAATCACAGGTTTTTTAATATAGGCACTTCTTAAAAGTAAGTCATACAAAGTGAAGTCTCCTTCAGGAAAGCTACAAGGCCCTTTCAGCTGGGCAAACCCTTGGGATAAGTAAATCTGGGCATGCTTGACTGAAATGAATAGGAAAGACTGAGAATCAAAAATCCAGTTAGACTGAGGGCTTGCAGTTCATCAGTCATCGTCACTTAAATATATGCAAGATACAGGTAAAGCACTTGCTGGAGAGTCCATTTGAATAAGAATTATGCACAGGTCTCAGTTGAGGCAGAACTGGTGCTTAGTAGGTTAAATATGTGTTGACAAAACAAGAAAAAAAAAAGAAAAATTACTATCTGGAATTTCACAAATGTAAGAAATTCAGTTGTTAAGGTATAACTACTGGATGACTGAAGAAAACTGTGAGCTGTTTAAATGGTCCATGTCTGAAGGCTGTGGCAAGACAAAAGACTTGTGATAGAATCACAGAATGGTTTGGATTAGAAGAAATCTATGAAGATCATCTAGTTCAAGCCCTCAGACATGGGGAGGGACATCTTTTACTGGACCAGGTTATTTAAAGCCTCATCCAACCTGACTTTGAACACCTCCAGGGATGGAGCATCCACAACTTCTCTGGTCTCACTAGTACACTTCCAGTGTCTCACTACTCTTCTCATAAAAAAAATTCTTCCTTATGTCCAATCTAAACCTACCCTCTTCAGCTTACAACTGCTGTCCCTCATTCTGTCACTACAGGCTGGTAAAAAGTCTTTCTCCATCTGTCTTATAAGGCCTTTTTATACACTGAAAGCCCACAATAACGTTTCTCCTGTTCTCCAGGCTGAACAACCCCACTCAATCTCTCCAACAAGGTCTGGTAGTTGTTCATACCAAGACTATGGTATACAGTAAATATTAGGAAAGATGAGCATGATTCCTTACCTGAGAGCCGATACATTTTTTTAGGAACGTACCATAGGAACTCGTGAGAGGGAAACCAGTCACACCAGTCACTAGCTTCAATTAGCGTAAGCCAACTTCATAAGCCTCTGGTGTACCAGGGAGAGAACATTGTTCTCACACCAGGGAACCTGGCAACTTAGTGGTAAAGTTTACAGCCAAGTGACTACCTTCTTCAGTGAACTTTTAACCCTGATAGTAGAAAATGCAATGAGGTCCAAGCAAAGCCAGGCTCTTGCTGCAATGGGTCACAATAGGCAATAACAGCCATTCACTGGGTAGAAAGAAGGAAAGAACAAATGATGACCTGCACAATACTTTTTGCCAAATATGTCCCAGATGAATGAAGTTGTGTCCCAATTTAAGTGCATGTATTTTGGCAGAAGAGTGAATAACTGGAAAGTACAATCACCTCACTTCCCAGTCTTTCACTCGGCCTCATTTCAAAGGGATATTTTCTCCAAATACAAATAGAGTGTATTTTCACACTAATTTCTTTTCACCTTCTTTACTATTTAACACCTGTCCAGGATTTTCAAGCTCACGTAATTTATAATTTATTCTGATAGCAAATTATAGTCAATAAAACAGATATTTTGATTTTTTTGGTAGCTGAATGACCATTTGTACATTTCTTTACAATTGATAAAATGCAAAATAGAGCTCAGATTCAACAACAGCAATTGTGTTCAACAAATGCCAAAGAAGGAATGAGTTTGCAAAACAAATAGGAGGGGAAGGGAAGGGAAGGGAAGGGAAGGGAAGGGAAGGGAAGGGAAGGGAAGGGAAGGGAAGGGAAGGGAAGGGAAGGGAAGGGAAGGGAAG